>JARHVA010001001.1:1812500-2412500 GCA_037957365.1 Torreya grandis | reverse complement strand
CGGTTAGTTAGTTAGGGTTTGCCATGGCTCTAGCCTCCTCTTGTATTATTGAGCTAGGGCTATTTATATGGGTTTCATGGCATATCATTATCGTAGGGTGTTAGTCTTGATTTATATTGAAGGATGTGTTGAAGGTTATCCTTCTTTAAGGATAATTGTGTGGGGAAACCTTGTTTCAAGGGTGATTTATTGAGCTTGTTGCTTAAAGTGGGTATCGTGGTACCCTTTCATATCATTCTCTATATTGTTTATGCCATCTATCTTGCCATTTTCATTCTTACAGTTGTTATCATATCTATTTGATATTTAACATTGTGCATTTATAGCAAGTGGTATTAGACTGGGGATTCGGGAAAATGGGATCTGCTATAGTTGGATCTCTATTTGGCAAGCGAGTCTTCTCCCAGAGTTCTTTGTGGTGCAAGTCTACTATGACTGAAAGTGGACTTTTCTCTTTGAACCGCTGTTTTAGCCTGTAAACATTTTCCAGCTCCATAATATAATGAAAATAGGCTTTATCTTGCGTCTCAAATTAATTTGTATTTGTCTACACAATTGAATTGCATTGGTGCAATTTGAAGGAGAATGATGCCATTTCTGAGAAGTGGTCACCATAATATTGTCTTGATGTTGGCCTTCCAATAATATCTTTTTTGAGATTGGAACAAATGCTTTTGTTTGCAACAAGATTTTCTACGTACTAGGGAGCCAAATTGAGGACTCATCTATGCGATTTGAAGGAGATTTTGGTGTCATTTCTAGAAAGTTGTCATAATAGAGACAGCGAGTAATATTAAGGGAGATTACTACCTCAAGAAGTTAACTTTGCAGAAATGTTGATTTCAGTCTAGAGTTAGGGCTTATCTTGTCAAAAATCGGAGCAAATCATGGAGATACCCTTATATTTTGAAGAGGAAGATGAAATTGATACCAACTTAGATATAAATCAGAGGATTCTAAGAATATGTTTTGGCAAGTCCATTGCTAGTAAAGTTAGGAAGTTGTGGATCTGACTTGATGGTTAAACAAAATTTTCTTAGAGAAAAGTTGAAGCTTTTTTGGCTAGATGGGGAAAGTAACTAGAACTTGAGATCTTCTTTGGAGAAGGATCCTAAGCACGTGTTCCATGAAGGAGACATTGTTTCTATAGACTTAAGTAGCAAATATAACTTCATCAATGTGGATTTTGGAAAAGAGACTATAGGTCTAGAAAAATAACATGAAGGAAACATAGATACATATGCTGAAAAGGCTTAGAATTTGAATTTTTGAAAGTCACTATGAACAAGTATGTTTTGTACTCTAATTTTCATGCCATAGCTATGGATGTTCTTGAAGCATCTGGGATAAAGATATTGGGAGCTCTTCTAATTTAGAAAAAGAATTTATGAAACTTTGCTACAAAAAAAAAGAAAGCTGCTTTTATAGGGTCCAATTACAGGGAAGAGTCTTCCCTCAAAGGTAAGGATGGAAAACATGGAAAGGAAATAAATAAAGAGGAAAGTGAAAATAATATTTATGTTTAAAAAAAAAGGAAAAAAAAAGATATAGTTGAAGATGAGGGTTCATAAACCCTCCTCTTACTCAAAAGCTCAAAGATGTTGTGAAAGACAAGGTTCAAGATTCAAAGGAAGTAAAATAGGTGGCCAAGCCTATTAAGGTTGAGGCATATTGAAATCCACCACCATGAGAGTCTTGGAAGCAAGATGACTTAGAGGGGGGGTGAATCAGTCTTTAAAACCTTTCTTTAAAATCCACTTAAGCATTCATGAACATTCATTCAAGCATGTAGATCAAACAATGACTAAGTAACCATCCACATATGCATGAAACATAAGAACACAAGATATGACAACTTTTATGTGGGAAACCCTCAAGGGGATGAAAACCCACTGATATCTGCAAATGGATTACAATCCTATAAGACAAATACCGACTTTAGTGAAGCACCAACTTCACATGGAACACCAACCCCAACTAGCTAAGCACCAACTCAGCTAGGTTTTAGCAAGCACCCACTTGCAAAGAAGCACCAACTCCATAAGTGACTCAGCACCAACTTAGCCACCTAAAACCCTTGATCACCTTCAGAACACTTTGTTGCTCATACAATAGATGATGATCTCCTTTAGCTCTTCTCTCTCTTCAAACCTTCCCAAACTGCCTTCTAGGCTTCTTCACTCAACTAGTCCTCTTTTTGACTTGATTAGGTCATATGACCTTGATTTTCATACACAAAACCTCTGTCAAATGTTCATCACTGATCCTCTAGACTCTTTTGATGGTCTACAAGACCTTCTGCTTTGCCATATGTTTTTTTATTCGCTTATATTCTTCACACTCAAATAGGCCTAAAATTGCCTAGCATCTATTCAAGTCTCATGTTCATATCCTTCTTAGTTGGCCAAACACTCATACCCTCTTAGGTTGGCCATGAAATGGATTTTAGGACATCTCATTTGCACTAGACAACACCTTCAAGATCAGTCATGGTGATTTTGACCTTCAACACCTGTGTTGATACTTTCAGAGACTTCCAATGTATTTCGATGATCTTATGAGATCATTAGATACTTCTCATATACAAAGATAACATGGGTATATGGCAATATTGGTCTTGCAAACCAAACTCATAACCTTACACCTTCACTGTCTCATCTGCACTAGACAGGGCAACTTATGAGCAACATTTTCATTATATTTACTGGCTTCTAAAACTTTTGTCCGACATGGACATGTATTACAGGTCTTGAACAACTTCTCCATGCACTTGGATTCATCCCTAATCGATGATAACACATCCTTAATCAACTTCTCATTTCTGCCTGGGTTTCTCACTGTTTGCATTATTAGGCTTGTTAGTGATAATCAACTTGTATGACCGGTTTAGAACACCTTAGGGCTAGAACTTGCTCAAAAACCACCATGGACATAAGATACAAGTCTCAAGCGTCAACCTTCATCCATTTAGCAACTTTGACTTGGTCAACTCTGACTGCTACAACAAATCTCTGAGAAACAAGGTTTTTTCTGTAGGGTTCTCTCACTCACTTGACAAACCAATCAGACCTAGAGGTGCCTAGGAGAGTTGACTACATGCTCCAATAGCTTAGCTAGCCATACCAATCCATTCTGAGCACTTTAGAACAAGTTATTTCTCATCGGGTCACTATTAGGGTTTTTTGAGGGTTTAAACTATTTTCCAGTTTTAACGATCATTCATAAAGCTTAGCCTCCCATTCTAGGAACCAATACTTGGAACTTTGAGCTAGGACCCTTCCCCATTTACCATGAATAACTTAAGTTCCCATTAAAAGGTTACATGTGTCAATGAACACTTGAAAGTTCTTCTTGGGTTGAGAATCCTTCATTCTGTGCACTCGAAAAACCTCAAAACCACTTTTCATGTCTTTTCTTGCAAATTTTGACATTAGACTTGGTCAACACACTTGGAACAACCTATCACATCACTAACAATGATCACATGCTCATTCTTGCCTTAGAAACTGATCTTGATATCCCATTTGGTCACCATCTCTCTCTTTGCACTCTAGGCCTTGATTTGCAAGTCACATTAGGCCTTGAAACTGACCTTCTAGCCCCTATCCACACTGTCAACACCTCATAGACATGACATACAACCTCTTACCATACTCAACCACTACCATACATTCTTCATATGCCTTGACAATAGCTCATGTTGCCTCATTAGGCCAAGCAGGGTCTAGAGGTGGTCTAGTTGCATACTAGGTCTGTAGGTCTTACGCTTGTAGGCTTACCCTGAGACTCACTTGAGTGCTCCAAAGCCTCATAAACATGCTCAAACAACCGTATACAACCTCTTATGCCTCTGTGCATCCATTTTACCAGGCCACCAAGCTCATACCTTCTCACAGGGTCTCTTCATGGTATGACTAGTGTCATTACTAGGTTTCTTAAGCACTTGAAGCTTGACAATTGACCTTGAGACACTCCTTGATGCTTCTACACCTTGCTCACATGCCTTTCATGCTCTTCAGACAGTATCACACCTTTGTACATACCTCTTCTTGCTAATCATTAACATGCTCATGATATGACTAGGCTTCTCAAGACACCTTGTACTCAAATACTAGTGCTCAACCATGCTTACCTTGGCTGGAACCTTGACATCAACCTTAGAAGAATCATTAGGTTGCCTTCAAATTCTCTCTCAACAAAGAGACAATAGGTTGCCTTCAAATTCTCTCGTCACATGACTTGTCATATTAAGTACACAAGCTCATACCTCATAGATCACTCACCTTGACATCAATGACATCAACCTTGACATCAATGACAACACTTCTCAACAGAGAGGAAGCAATTGAAGTAACATTGTGTGGAGCAGCAACACGGATGATGTTACGCATGAAATCAAAGGAGGGATAACTATGGATATCCATGGAATTAAAAGAGAGGAAGTTATATATCCATGAAATTAAAGGAGCAACAACTATGGGACTTGGTACACCATTGAAGGCCATCACCAATGAAGATTGTGTATGGATGGATGGATGATCAAGCATGGCATTAAGTGTATGCAATTTTGAAGAAATACTATTTGTTTCCATTTCATGCTTTGAATATGAAGCACTTCAAAGTGGGATGGCATGTTATGTACCTATACCCATACTATCATGATATCGTGTATTGAGGTTATGGAGTGGTTGACATAAGGCATGCATAATGTAGGTGGTTTGTTTTTAGCATTTTTCATGTGTTTATTGTCTTGTAGTTTCTTAAACAAGGCTATTATATGGATCTAATGCTACTTCATTATCATGCAGTGTTAATCTTGATTTATATTTTATTCTTCTATTGAAGGATCTTCTAGAGATTAGACTTGAGGATAATTGTATGGTGAAACCCTACCTTAAGGATGATTTATTGATCTTATTGAATTATTGGTTACATTGTTACCTTTCAATATTGCGCTCTCTACTCTTCTATTGTATAATCTATCTTTACCATGTTCATTCTTACAATTGGTATGAAATGTATTTGGCATTTGACATTGTGGCTTCATAAAAACTTCTTCATGGAAATATGGGACAAGGTCTTTTGCCTTCATCATTGTCTTGTATTTTTCTATTAGAGTTCCATTCACCTTGTCGGTGCTTCCATGTTTTCTCAGATGTATGTGTGGTAGTCATTTGTATTTTGACTCCATTTTGTTTGTAAAATTGTACCAACTCCTTGGAGGGATAACCCCCCTCCATTGTCATATCTTAGAATTTTGATCTTGTATCCACTCTCATTCTTTGCTTTCTTGATGAATTCTTAGTAAGTGGTTCCATGGAAGGGGAGCTCCTACATTTTTCTTAGTGGGTGCTGTAGAGTGATTTTAGGAGCAGATGTAGTAGAAGTGGTCATATATTATAAACATTCTGAGTGCATTCTGCAATTTTCTTGGAGATAATATTTGAAATTGTTATATTTTTATTTACAATAAAGGTTTAAATGAAATTTGCCCATTCATAAAGTTACATTTGTTAAAACATCTTCCTACAAAATAGGAGCAGTTATGGAAAACTTCCAGCCCCTCCTTTTTCCCACCTGCTCAAACTTCCCCCCCAAAACTTGCGTGCTCCTTACTTTTAGGAAAAGATTATAAAATTTCCCATTTCCATGCCTTTAATTTTTCATGGGGCCACCTGCGTATTAAAAATAGGAGTAGCAGCCCCCTCCATGGGACCCCTGCCTTAGAACAATTCATATGGCTAGGTCTTGTTTATGAGCTAAGTTGCATGAAACTTGAAAATGATTACATTTTCTAAAATGGAAACATCGTTTGGTGATGCGAGTTTGAAAACCCTCAGTAAATAGGTAAATGGCTAAAGAACAACTAATTTAAAAGTGGAACTAGGTCATGCGATATCATGATGAATCCCTATTTATTTGTAGTAATTTAATAATTAAAACTATATGTTCAGTAAATTAATGATAATAAAACTCATGTTATAAATAGTTATGTTTAGCTCCTTCATTTCAATTTCAAAATTAAATTAAATAATGCCAAATTTAGCACACTATATGCAAGTTTTACGTACTTTTATCGTATGTGTGTTTCCCCCATACCCTTATATGAGAGTGCAATGCCAAATGTGCAGGCATCAAAAAACTCTTGGTACACTCCAAATTGGATTATGGTAAAATGGGTTTTCTAGGTTTTGCAACCATTGTTGATTTAAATGTTGTATTCTTGTTGTCATTCCAATACAGGACAATAATAAACCTTCTCAAAGATATATAATAAATAAAAACTGGGGGAACAAAGAGTGGATAAAATAATGCTATTATAATGGATGTAAGCACTTGAGAAGTAGATATGATCTTGTGGCCTCATATCCTCTTGTTAATTTTGTTAGCTTGTACTCTTGCACATATTTTGCCTTAGCTTTCACACAAAGGGATTGTTACAATGTTCTAATAGAGAAAGGAAAAGACTATGTAGAATATAATTAAAAGAGCTTTGGAAAAATGTATAAGGTGGGGGCACATGTATACCCAATGTTGGCAGGTTTTGTTAGCTTCTATTCTTTTCTCACACTTTTCAATTTTATGAAAGAGGGAATGTAGGGTTCCAACATAGAGGAATACAATATAGAGAATATAACAAAAAAGAATGCAGAGAATTGTAAAAGTGTGGGAACCTGCAAACCCAATGTGTACTAACACACGAAAATCAGAATGCATGAAAATCCGAATGAAAACATACAAAGTTTTCATGGAAGGATGACTCTTTGTATTAAGATTGATATCAAGTGAAAAAGATACACTAATTACGATTTCCCCTCAATTTATACTCGAGGTATTTGGATTGATATCAAAGGGAAAAAAAAAACATTGGTTAAGATTTTTCCTTAATTCATACTCACATAGCATTAACCTATTCAAAACCACTTTGGACCTCAAAACAAAATAGTCTCTTAACATAATAATTAAGACTATGTTGTGTACTTAAAAGATTGAATAAAAAATCTAACTCATTCTCTAAAAACTAAATAATTTTTGTAGGTTTTACTAGTGCTCATACTTTTAATGAGATGGAGATAAAACATTGCTAACAACCCACATAAAAATACAATTATTGGGGTTTTAGGATTCTTTGAAATTTTGGTATTGTTTTAAACACATAACTTTGGTATTATACACTTGACAATATCGGTTTTGACATATCCTTGACATACATGACTTGTGCGTACACATTTGGCGCTTGCGCACATTTTTCCGTAGCCATTCATCTATCTATGGACTTGGCCTTTTCAATTTGCCGTCATTCTTATATAGGATCTCCCTAGTCTATGTCTTAACGCTTTATTATCCTAAGCATACTGTTGTCATATTCCAGATTTTTATATTTTCTCCATCTTGGACAGTATCGACAATAGTTGGATGGTGCCCATTATTGACAATGTTCTAGATTTTAAAAATAACTATTTTTCAAATTCAAACCCCTCTCTTGGGGTCGGTCCATACATTTTGCATGTCGATCATGGAGGGAAATTACCCAAAGAATCTTCTATATATACACATCAAGTCTAAGGCCATTGCCATCTAAAATCTATATGGCATTGTGCTTGTACATTGAGAAATACATCTGCACATCCTTGAGGTACTATCCTAAAGCAACCAAATCTGAAAACTCTTCAAAGGAACAATCACTAAGCCAAGTTTGAACACTTAAAATAAGGTTAAAGTTGCATATTTGTCAAGTGTTGAAAGCCAAAGAGCTACATTGCATTCTAGCATATCACTATTGAATACACGTACACATAAGTGGGAGAACTGCGTTCTGTTTGAGCCCTCTTCTAAGTATTGGAATGGAGTCAATGCTCAACCACTCAACGGGGTGTGGTTGGTCCAACCCATCTTTCTAACCCATTTTTTGAGGTCAAGCAAAATTTGAAAGTGGAGCTAGGGGTTCAAGGCAAAGGAGGACAAAATCTGAACTTGCATACAGGACCAAGGGCGGAAAATTACTTATAAAACATCTTGACAGGGAGGTGTAACAATCTGTAAGGGAACAGACTAATAGTTAGTGTCCTGAGCTGAGCAATCACAGATCCATTATAGACTATTTCTGACGACTATGCACAGACAAAGAGCATATCAAGACAAATATACGCTGAGTACCCTATCCTCTTGTCATTTTTGTAAATAGTAAGCTCAATATCAATCTGCTTTTTACATCTAGAGCTGTGTATTGAATGATATATTTTATGTAATCTGAATATTTAATAGTTTGGCTTATTTAGATCACTAAATGCAAAATAAGTTAAAACAATTGTCATATTGATTTTGCTTATTTGAGAACAAATTTATATGTAAATGTTTATTAATATTTGCCTCAATAAAAATTTCAACCCCCTTTTGTTTTAAAAGCAAAAGGTTAGTGCATGTTAATATTCATAAAATTATCCCCACCCTAATGTTTTAAAGTTCTAAGAATTCATGTTATTTTTTTTTTGGATAGAAAAAATGAGGGGTTTTACTGGAGCCCTCAGCATAGAGTTCAAAGGTTACAAAACAAGAAGTATGGTAAACGAAGAAAAGAAAGGCATACAATTTCTCCATCATGGGAGAATATCAATGTTAATACAAAACGCAATAAGCAAAATAAGGCCAAAAGGTGGCCATGCAAGCTAGTGACCACCGGTAGCATGGTAAGTCCCAAAAATGCCAAACCAAGGCTAACTGTCACCCACCAGGTAGCTAACAAAGGACGAACACCACAAAAGCCAAGTAGACAAACTAGAATCCCAACTTGCTCAATCAAGGGGCCTCTAAGTTGAAGCTCCACCCCGCACAACCACTTGCTAGAAACACCCAACATTACTACCCACCACCCAAAAAAAACCAAGAACTGCACTAGGCAAAGTGCTAGAATTGAGAGACGACCCCGAGGAGAAACTAGGTGTTGCTATTTCGCTCTTGGGTCTTGAGGCTCCACTTTTCTTCGTTTTCTTTGGAGAGTTAAGCCCTACATGTGTCCATTTCACACATGTAAAGGGTTTAGGGTTTCCTTTTGCAGCTGAAACATACCTCACTTGTGCAACAAAACTAGCACACATCCCTAAGTGAATACATTGAGCCATGGTGCAAGACAAGTCAAAGAGAATATTCCAAATGGGTCAAAGAGAATATTCCAAATGTTACAGGTTCCCTTCCCCTCCCGAATCCATACCTCTACAGTCAACTCATTGGAATTTCTTGATCTCTTATCGAGCCTAGGTTTGACTGCCCTCAAAGCTTTTTCTTTGTTTGCCTTAGGATTAGTAGAGGCCTTTAGAACTTTTTATTTGTTTTCCTTTAGGATGAGGTGGGAATCTGACATTCAAACAAATACACTGTTGTTATGGAAAGTGGTGCCAGCACAAGAGAGGGGATCCACTTAAAGGCTGCCTTTATCTCTCTGATGCATAGTTAAACATTCAAACACTTGACACACACATGAGCACACACAACGGACTTGAACTCATACACACATCTTCATTGATTTCAACTTCAAAACATTACAAAGGAATGCACACTCTCTCTCACACTCTCACACATGCTTATATAGGCTTATTTAGACACAAACATGAAGAAGAAGATGCATACATAGTCTCTCGTGGACTGGTTACCTTCACACTCTCCCTTCCCTCTTCATGGAGTTCACCTTTCTTTCTTTCTTTCTTCAAAACTGACTCCTCTTCCCCCAACGCTAATATTTTTTGACCTTTCTATGCCTTATACTGTGTCTCTTCACCTTTTTTAGCCCCTTAAAAACACTCCAAATCCGTTCATTCATCTTTATGGGTTGTTACTTTTGTTTTAACTTCGTTTGGGTCTAAACTGCCCCTATTTGCAGGCTGAAACTGCCACTAGTTGCAAAACCGCCTTTGACAGTTTTGCAACCGCCGCTGATGGTTTCGAAATTGCCGCCATATGTAGTTCGGTGGTTTTATCACTGTGAAATATTGCCAAGTTTCGGAGGCCGTAACTTGAGCATACAAATTCAGATGGAGATGATTTTTTTTTGAAATCGCACTACTCTTCAAGAGGAATCCAAATACGCAATCAAATTCTAGTTTAGGGAAGATCTTGATACACTTTAAGCCTTCTCCCCACAACCTATCCATTTTAGCCCTTCAATGCACACAGTGACTTCCTAGATTGTACGGAACATTGAGAGACCCAACCAACTTGTTTGTAACCATGTAGCTATTTGAAATTGATACTTATTTAATGTGCTTGATTCTATAGAAGTGTAGGAATATTGATATTTCCTTGGATCGTCTTCATCATGCCAATAACGACAAACACATAAACAAGAGTACACAAACACACGTCACTCTATTTTTGATTGATACAAGATTGCACAAACCCTTGGATGCTCTTTCATTAGACACCCAAGGTTTTTAAAATGTGAGTTCTTGCTCACATGGATGGAATAAGTGGCAAAATCACTCTTTTGGCCACGGAGTATAATGGCTATGGCATTCCCTTCCAACACACCAAATACTTTAGTTGATTGTCGCTATTTCTCATTCGCTTCTAGCTCTTTGATGGCTTCAAATCATTTATTTTCTTCTTATCTCTGCTCTTCCTTTTGTCCTATGTGGGATTAGACCCACCATAGCCCGACCACCTCCACCAAATGCTTATCTTCTCTCTCCATCCTCGTGGATTGAAACCCACCTTTGTCCTGCCACCTCCACCAAATGCCTTCACCATCATCGCTGCTCCAGCCTTTGGCTTTGAACCAATCACATGTATCTAGGATCAACTCTTCTCTCATCTCCAATATCACCTTGGTACACTCAGTATACATTTGGGCATCCAAATGATGACCCATAGCCTCTAATACTACCTCTAGGATAGTCTTCACCTCCTCAACTCTTACATTCCTCATTGCTATGTCAAGCAAATCCTCCACCTCTACTGCAACATCATGTTCCATATCTATCTCTGCTACAACCTCATACTCTTCTCCACATGCTTGGGCCGATAACAAACTCAGCTGCTTCATCACATCCTTGCATTCTTTCATTCTCATCCTCTTCATATCAGCTCTACACTGATTGCTGTCTCCTTCCTTCACCACTTCCATGCCATGTGCAAAGAATCTTGCACTCTCCTTGTTCATATAAGAATAATGCATAACTTTACTCATGAGAGTCTCTTCTACAATACCTAGCTTGGCAGCCCCCACATATGCAACGCCACTTTTGCTTATCAATTCTCTTGGTAGAAACATGCCCACCATTTCTATCTCCTTGCTTGACTTTATGCCACATGAGTGACATTCTTCGTCTCTCCTTGTCCAAACGATTTTTGGACCAACCTCTATTGTCAAGTTTTGAACTTTTACAGCCACCATTTCACTTTCTATCCATCTCCCAAGATGGAATTTTGATGTATATCCTTCTCTATCCACTGCTGTCCTATTGAGAAGGTCTTCTTGTTGCCAATCTCTTTCACTTGATATTGTGAGAGTATTCTTTCCCACCTCCAGCGGCTGCAAATGAGCTTCCTCTTGTGTATGATCTTGAGAAAATTATTGTACACACTTTCCCAGTCTCTTGTCTCCATGATGAGTTGAAGACAATCCTCTACTGCTGTTATCTCCTTACCAACCAACTCTTCAATTACTGCTCCCATATCATCCTCTTGCTTCACTTCGTCACTTTGATTCTCATACATATGAGATGCTGGACTGAACCACACTTTGTCTTGTTCTTCGCCATTTTCTCCATGATTGTACCTGCACATTGAACAAATACATTAAGGGAATCAAAAGTTCCCACAACACTTCTTCAACTTCTTCATCATGCCTCATGGACATGATGTCCAACTCTCTTTCATTTCTTGCATGCTTCTCATGGCTTGCACTCACATTTTGGACTCTAAAAGGTCAATTCTCAACAATTTCCATGGCTGTCCTCGCCTCATTCTTTATGATTTCTTCTTCTTCACATGGTTGGTCATCAACCATACTCTCCTTGTGTGTAGTAGCATGCACTACATCTATCTCCATTGTCTCTTTCATGGAAACCTGCAACTCTTCATGGCTGCTCTCTTCTTTCACCTCTATTGTTTTTTTAATGGAAACATGTGTTTTTCTTTGGTTGTCCTCAACACTTCTACCCTCCAAAAGAGATAGGACAAATGCATTGTTCTCATTCACCAAGGAAAATTTTGAATCTTCCCACTTATGGGATACCACAAACTCATTCTCATTATTCAACAATGGGTCTTCTCCTAGTTCAACAACTATCACGTCTACATCCTCCTTCATGAGGACTCTTTCCTCTATGGGCTGCTCACAGTGTTCTTCCTCGTTGTTCTTAAAATCAGATCTGGGCTTTTCACATAAAAACCTCTCTAAAAACCTCTCTTGTTGTATTTCAAGACAACCTTCTTCCACTCATTCATATCTTTCTCCTTGCTACTACATGGAATAACTTTGAGTTGCTCACATGACAACTTCCCTTTCATATTGCCTTTCATGGCAATCTTATTCATCTTCTCTTCTCTCTCAAGCCTCAAGACATGAAGCTTCTTCATCCACTCCACTTTTCTTCTTGGGTGCACAACATGACCCATCAACTTGGAAACCATATGTTCTAAATTATTTACCTTCTTTCTTTTTCCTTGTCTCCTCTCTTGGAGAACTCTCTAATATTCAGCTGCAACTCCACATAGTCTCTTATGCGCAACCTTCACCCTTATGGGGTCTTCAATATTCTCCTCTTCAAATAATATCTCTAACTCCACTATCCAATTGATGAGCTCATTTGGGCTATCTTTACCACAAAACAAAACAATATTGCTAGTGGGCTTACCTCTTTCCTTCATCTTGACCTTTGCTGGTCTCTTATCTCTTCTAGTTAGTCCTCTCTCTAAAATACGCAACTTTCCTTGTAGAGATAGCAATATCTTCAACATTTGTTCATCTTCACTTACAACTGTAACATCTTCACTTTGTGCATCCTCCATCATGTCCAATCTTGCTTGGACTCCGTTCAACATCTCAACCAAGTCTTCTAGCTCCGGTGCTCTTCTTCCTTTGTGTGCCATATCCTCTTCAACAAGCAATTTTCTCTTTCAAAACCTGCAATAGACTCAAACAAGAGCCTCTCACACTTCCTCTCAACTTGCAAGACTTCTCTCACACCTGCAACAAACTTATCCTCTCACCTATGCAAGTTTCTCTTTCACAACTTGCAAGTAACTCAAGTAGACTTCTCTTACACAGCCTACAACTGACTCCTACAAGAGCCTCACAAACTCAACCCATCAAGGAAAGACCTCGCTCTGATACCAAATGATGCAAGTACAAGAGAGGGGGTCCACTTAAGGACTGCCATTATCTCTGTGATGCATAGTTAAACACTCAAACTCTTGATACACACATGAGCACACACAATGGACTTGAACTCATACACACATCTTCATTGATTTCAACTTCAAAACGTTACAAAGGAATGCACACTCTCACCCACACTGTCACACATGCCTAAACAGACTTATTGAGACAAACATTATGAAGAATTTGCATACACAGTCTCCCATGGACTAGATACCCTCACACACTTCCTTCACTATTCATGGAGTTCACCTTTCTTTCTTTCTTCAAGATCGACTCCTCTTTCTTCAGTGCTAATATTTTTTGACCTTTCTCTGCCTTATACCATGTCTCTTCACTTTCCTTGGCCTTAAAGAAACGCTCCAAATCCATTCATCTTTCTGGGTTGTTACTTTTGTTTTAACTTCATTCGGGATGAAATTGGCTCTGTTTGCAGGCCAAAACTGTCACTGGTTGCAAAACTGCCCCTGATGGTTTCGCAACTGCCGTTGATGGTTTTGAATCCGCCACTTTATGCAGACTGGCGGTTTCATCATTGTGAAAGATTGCCAGATTTTGGAGGCCATAACTTGAACATACAAACTCAGATTGAGATGATTTTTTTTGAAATTGCACTACTCTTCGAGAGGATTTCAAATATGCAACCATATTTTGGTTTAGGGAAGATCTTGATACACTTTAAGCCTTCTCCCCACAACCTATCTGTTTTAGCCCTTCAATGCACGTAGTGACGTCCTAGATTGTACTGAATGTTGAGAGACCCAACCAACTTGATTGTAACCATGTAGCTATCTGAAATTGATACTTATCTAATGTGCTTGATTATATTGAAGTGTAGGAGTATTGATATTCCTTTGGATCATCTTCATCATGCCAAGAACGACAAACACACAAACACACGCCACTCTGTTTTTGATTGATGCAAGATTGCATGAACCCTTGGATTCTTTTGCATTAGAAAGACTTGGGGACCCATCTGAAACCTCAATTTTGAGGGCGGAGGCAAATTTATGTAGGATTTTGCATTTGCCTTCACACAATGCAACTCTTTGCTCAAGGACTTTCAACTTCTCCTCCTTTGCTAGCCCTTCTACTTGATATACTGCTTTATTGTGACCCTTAAAGCTATCAATGGGCCTCCAATCAGGTATCTCTTGAGCAACACATTTGGCTCAAGCAAAAGAGATTCTCCATTGCATGTAGAAGCGACAAAATAAGGATGGAAAACATCCCAAGTTGCTTTTAAATGCCCCAGTAGAGGCAAAGCTCCTGATGGGAATTTGTTTAAACCAAGTATTGAACTGTGTAGAGAGTTGGAGTAATTGAAGCAAACTTTGGTAAAAAGTCATCTCAGATGGAGTCTATAGAACTCTTCATTCCCTTGATATCGCTTAACTCATCAACTGCTAGGACTTGGTGGACAAAACCTCTCCCCTTTGTTAGCTGGTTTCCTTGGGAATGGTCCAAAGGAGGAGCTAAGGATGTAGTCTACGTGTTGGCATCTGTTTCTTGAAAAACACAACCTTGCCCAAACCATTTGCAAAGCTTTATACTAAGACATAAAAACGCCTATACAACTGAAACTACCATATCTAGTTGTGAATGCATTCATGTGGAATTCAGACATACTAGAGATATGTAAATACTCTACGATATTATAAATCATGCATAGAGTTGGAGCAACACTATTGATTCATATTAGAGCAAAGTACAATTAGCTAAAAAAGAACAACCACCTCTTCCCTATATATATATATATATATATATATATATATATATATATAGGTAAGGTAGGTAGGTTACGCTATGTTGTTTTATCTATTCATTTCCTTTTCTCATGATTCCTATAGTTGTGTTACATATATGGACTTTCCATCCTATCCCTTTTTGGCATATATAACAATTACTTTGTCCTTATATTATAGTTTTCATATTAACTGTTATATACAAAAATCTATCTCAAAAGGCTTATTCGCACGCTGACCTAACAATCTCCCTGGACTTAAAATGTTGTCTCATCCCAAGACACTAACAAAGATGCCAAAATATTATCTTCTGAACACTTGAGTTGAGTTTGCTTTTGATTGTCAGAGTCCGGAACCCTGAAGTTTTGTTCATAGTTTCGTAGGGCGTGTTGTTTACCGGTTTTCACCCCCTGCGGACTACTTAGTTGCCCTTGCGGGTTTTCAACTAACTAGCATGCTAACTTATTAGCCTTTGCAGGTTTTCAACCATCCTTAGCCCGTCTTGCAAAAAAATTGGCCTCCTAAGTTGGAACTTTACCAAATTTTGCCAAAATTGAGGTGAAATTGGACTAACTCACAAAGAAGGTGGAGGCATTGTTGGTGTTGATGAAGCCGGTTTTGGAGGAGGTGGCGGTGGTGATGTAGTTGTGCGTGCTATTGGAGTTGCTGTGGTTGTGGGTGTGATTTTTGGCCTTGGTGGTGGTGGAATGTTCACAGTCGGGGTATTTTGTGGTGCTAGCACTTGTGCACAACGATCATCTGCTGGACATGTTGTTGGGGTGGTATGAAGGCCAGGTCCTTCAATTACACCTTCACAATTGAATTGAATTTTGCAATATCTTCCTTAAACACCCCTTGTCATCCATAGTTTCCCGAATCAATGAGAAGTAGGTTTGTAATTGTGATGTCAATTGAGTGGCCATGAGCAAGTCTTTTGGTCTAACTATCTGCATCTTCCTCTGTTTCTCTGTTATGTTTTGCTTGATGGTTGTTTCGAGGGCAATGATTTTTTATGCAAATCATTGTGCTTGGATACTTGCGAAGTGATTTCAGAGCATTTCTAGCTCCCATTGCCTTGCGCCCTCCATCACTACTTGTTGTTCCCCTTTGAAGCCCTTAACACTTGATCCCTTTCTATGTCATCTGTACTTGTTGCAACTTTGGCATGCAACTAATGAGTTTTGTGTTGTGTATCCTTCAACTCTCACAACCAATCGTCATACTATTGCTTCCAATTGAACAATCTTATTGCAATTGCCTCGAACATTTGCTTATATTTTTCCAACAATTGGACGATGACTTGGAAATCAACCTTTTGTTTTCGCACCTGCTTTAACTTGCTCTTTAGTTGCTTGTTTTGTTTCTAGTTTTTTTATCAATTTATCCACTAGGACGTGACCTACAACTGTTCTTACATCACTTGGTCACCAAAGACATTCTTATCCAGCTCTAGGCAACCCAATTCTATTGACTGGGGCACTTTCTTAAGAGTTTCTTCGAGTGCATAGTTTTACCCCTCTAGTTAAGCCATGGAATGGATGACAACTATGCTAAACTCCAAAGCTTATTGTTCCTGGGTTGTAGCCAGTAACCATGTGGGTTCATGCCCATATTATTTGGCAATATTTATTATTTTTGAACTACACTTTGGTTGTATTTGTTCCCCTGTGGCCGCTCACAATTGAGATTCTGAAATAACAATTGTTGTCTAACGATGTTTGATGACTTGGGTGTCTGTCTTCCAAGGGTCCTGGTGCTTGGCTGTTTGTCTCTTGGCTCTCCTCCTAAGTTGAAGCTTGCTCTTCAGTGGTAGTAGTAGCCCCTTGTGCCGTTGATTGACCTCTTTTGCTTCCTTTTGTTGGAACCCGACCCTCCGATATCTGTGATGGTCCTTAACTAGTGTCGTCTTCCGTGCGAGTGTCTAACAGTTCTTGAGAAATTTCTCCACTAGACTTGGTAACTTGTTGCTTCTTGTTCATCGATCGTGTTGCACTTTCTTCAAATTTCTTTGTTACCTCCCCCATTGATACTTGTATGAGCCTTGATTGTGCTTGTTCCTTTGTATCCCTAGATTCATTTCGCTGGTCTGTATGTGTTGGAGTTTGTGGTTTCTCTATTTCCTATTTTTTGTTCACCAACTACGAACCTGACATTATCAAGCCCTGCTTGCATCATCACTGATGATTTTGTGAATCTTCCTTAGGAGTCATTGGTTCTGTATTCTGAAAGAGGGAAATTGTCGGAGGTGACAAATTTGGAATGTCTTGAAACTCTTGTGTCGTAGATGAACAACCCTGCATTTGATCTTGTGTCACCACCATTCTGGAAACTCCTTGTTTTGGCCTTGCAGATGGCATTGGTTGCATGTCTCTTTTGAGCTTCTTCTGCTTCCACCTGCATCTTCTGTCCTCCCATGCCTTCTTGTTTGTTTCGACTTTGATCCACATCTGCTCAATCTATTTTTCTCTGCTGGCATTGGGGGTGCATTTGCGAGTTACCCAATTTGGAAACTCATGGACAAGTCGATACGACCTGATGCTGGATCAACAGACCAATCGGTATACCCTTGTCTGTTGTGTTTGTTCTTATTCATTGGAAAGGTCTGTCTCTATGCGATTAGACCCTAGACTTGGTGCTATTTGCTTTGTACTTTCCATTCTCCTCCCTATCACTAGCGGAGGTGGGTTGTCGATCTCATCATTTGCTCCCTCGGTAGCCTCCACTGGTTTGTTTGCAATCTCCGCCTTTGTCCCTGTCGGTTCCCCTACAATGGATCTCATTACGGCCTCTCTTTCTTGCCTAGTTCCAATAATATCTATCTTTAATGGCTCAGGTATCACAAGTAATTTCACCAATTGTTCCTTTACCAAATTAGCTATTACTTGAGCCGTTCAGATTGCCTTCCATAAGAACCATTCCTTCTCCAATTCATCATAGGCCTCCTTTGCCATATGTTGCATGGCAATATTTTGTACCTCCATCCGAGATACTCCTATTTGTGCAAAATCAATTTATGAAAACAAAAATGGTATTTAGGGGTCAAATGTTACCTTGCTCTTTCCTTCTTTGTGTTGCGGCACCAACTTCTTTGGCAGTTTCGGATTTGTCGGTCCTGGCCTTGCTGCTTGTGCCGGTTGTTTGCTCTTTCGTGAGCTTGTCATTGCACTAAATGGCGCTATTGACCAAAGTGGTTGCACTACTTATTATGTGTGCCTTGTTGTCTACCTAACTCCGCTAGAGCGATATCCAGATTAATGACAAATGGGAGTTTTTGAGCTGGATTTCACATTTCTCCCATCATGTGCATCATCGTTCCATCCCGCATCAAGGTGATTGTAGCCACTTGTGCAAATATACCCTGCATTGGTTTATGAATCCTTAGGTTGTCACAGATTATTTGTTGAATTTCTATGATTCATCCTCCAAATTTTATTCGCTAATTGAACGCTTTTTGTGCCCTCTCAAAGATCCATTTTGAAAATGTATCGCTAGGGCAATATGTCAGCTTGAGCCCATTTGGTGTCTTCCAGTGCATAAAACATAGCAGGAAGTCTAAGAACTGGGACTAGAAGTACTTGTGTTTGACTAGTATATATTCTTCATGCTATCCTTAATCTCCTACACTAGAAATTTTGCCCAGTTGAACATTTCATATCCATACACTATCCGGTGGGCAATATCCAGTAGGTGCTTGTGAAAATTCATGAGTGGTCTGCGAGAACCTACTTGTTAGCATCATTGCCAAGATTTTTATTTCTGGATCTTGAATTGTCTCAAAAGGGATTCCTCGTGTCTTCCTCTCCTAGTTGTACTTCTCTTTAATCTCTAAATTGATGTGGGGGGGGGTTCTTTGTTTTGTATGGTGTGATAGATCTTCTCCCATTTGCGAACCCTATTACCCTTTCCAAGCTGTTTGCGTTGACTAGAATCACCAAATTGGGTGCCAAATATATTTTGCCTTCGCAATATTGACCCAAAATTGTCTTCATGAGCTCTAAATGATTCCCAAATGTTGGCAGCTTCCTCAACCATTCAATTGCAGAATCTTTGAATTTTTGATATTGTGGCTGGTAGTCTCGTTCCTTCTCTGAAGCTATTTGGGTCGGTTCAGTTGTGAGCCATCCCTTCCATGCCATATCTTCAATCTGAAATGGTTATGGGTTGTCCCATCTTGTTTGTCAAAGAGGGGCAGTAGTTCCCACTTCTTCCTTTTGATCATCTATTAATTCTAGGAATATTATACCTTGAGATTCCATATGCCTTTGCACTCATGGGCCAAAATATATGTTTTCAAAATGTTTGCCATTACCCTTTGTTTGAAATATTTCCTTTGTGCCATACTCTACTCCATGAACTCGAATTCTTCTTCTTCCTTGTCATTTGGGTCTTCTAATTCATTGGCTTTATGTCCCTTTCCTCCCCTCCTTACGAAATTTAAATGCCGACTACTTCTTGCAAGATGTGCCTCTTACATGCGCTACATGTTTTCTTACTCCCCTTCACTTGCTTCGGCAATTAATTTATCATGATTCTACCTTAAACATTAAATTTAAATTCATATTTGGCCATTCGAGCTTGTTCCACCTCACCTATCCCATTGCATTTCTTTTTACCTTGGTACTTGTTCTTTTAAATGCATAATGATTAGTGATGTGACTAATTAATTTGCCTTGTTATGCTAACTGCTGTACACATGAACTTACCACACTTCCTCTCCTCTTTGTCACATATGTGGAAAATCTGCTTTTGCTAAATTTTGTATTTAATTTGCATTGCTTGCTAATTACTCTTTTGATTCCCTTTTTAGTTGTATCAGAAAGTACAAGTACTTTTTGATTTGATGGTCACTTCCTTATAGTTCCTCATTTCATCCTTAGATAGATATAGGCAATTAATTATGCTGTAAGCTTAATCACCGTGCACAAAATAATGAATATTATTCTTAAAACAAAGTAGCATTTTCAGATATTTGAGGCATCTATCCTTGGAGTTGTTGCAACTATCAACTGTCACCCTTCCATGGCAAATTACTAGCCATAAACAATCAAACTGGGTGAGAGAGATTGCTTTAGCTACTCAACAATAGATTCCCCCAAAACCACCTGATATTACCTTAGCTTGTTTTCTCACCACTTTCCCTGTTTGCCATGTCGAGCTGGTCCTCCCTATGTCTAAGTCTTATGTCTAAGCTGCTCTCAGATTTCGACAATTCACAGGACTTTTCGAATTTCTCTCATGAATTCAATCCATCCTATGACATGCTTGTGGTTGCGAGAACACTGTCCTTGTTTTGTCCAAAATTCTGCTTGCCTTTGCTACCTCATAGTTTCCAAAATTCCTACCTACACTTCTCTAGTCCATCACACCTGCCTGAAATCAAACCAAATTAAATCTCCTATCCGACAATATGCCTAACAACACTTATTTCTTCTACTTTGAAAATTTTAATCATGGTAGGGCTTTGACTAGCTTCCATTTACCCTTCTAGGAAGGATATTTCCTTACAAGTCCTGCAATTTAATAGCCCCTTTTTCTGTGATTTCCCGAATCCTATACGTTCCTTGTTAGTAATTCACAATTTTATGGGGTGAGTTTTAAACTTGCTTTCATACAACAATACTAATTGACCTTCTGAGTACTCCTTTCTTTGCAATTTTCTGTCATGCCATGCTTTTTGGCTTTTCTTCTGCACTTCCTGGTTACAATTCGACATCATCCGGATTTTCCTCTATGTGAACTAAATCCATAAGTCACGCTTTCAATGACTCCTTGTCCCCAATTCTTGTGGCTATTGAAATTTGTAATGTTGGAACGATAAATTCCATTGGCATGACTGCTTCCATTCCATAGACTAGTTGAAATGTTGTTTGCCCTCTTGCATGCTTATAATTAGTTTGGTAGGCCCATAGTACTACTGGAGTTCTATCCTTGCAATCATCCTTTGTGCATTGCATATCCTTGTGAGCATCTGTTCCAACACTTTGTTAAAAGCTTTTGCTTGGCTGTTTTCTTGCGGGTGATATGCTACGCTCTTTTGATATGAGATCATGAACTCTGATGTGAGCACTTTTATGGTGTTATTTAGAAAGTGTGTACCACTATCACTGATCAACCATTGTGGGCAATCAAATTGAGTGATAATGTTTTCATATATGATTCTCATTGTGTCTCCACCTGCACAATTTGGAGTCGCAATTGCTTCCTTCCACTTTGTGAAATAATCTATAGCTGTCATGATCTACCGTTTATTTGATTGTTTAGAAGGTTGGTTAATGGGTTCTATGAAGTCAATCTCCCATTGTTCAAATGGCTATGTTGAAAGAACTGGAAGAAATGGCTTCTCGTCATGTTGTGTTAGCCTTTGCATTCGTTGGCGAACATGTCATTCTTTTTTCGACTCGGTGTGTATGTTGGAACACTGTAGGCCACCATAATCCACTCAATAAATATTTTTTTGCAGTAAAATCTCTTGTAAAATGACCCTCTGCTACTCCCGCACATGATCCTACGAATTGAACCCTTCTCATGATCTAGTGTGGCTCTTCACAGTACATCATCCTTACCTAGTTTGTATAGAAATTCGTTCACAATTGTAAATGGTAGAGCGCGAGCAACTAATTGTTTTTCCTATCTTTCTATGTTATGCTCTAGTATTGTGCCATGTTGGAGGAGGGTTGCAATTTCTTCCAATTGCTTGGGTATTGCAACATCTCTGAACAAGTATGCATCCAAATAGTCCTCCTGTAGATCTCTTGGTTTTTCCCTTATTTGCATTTGACTGAGATGATCAAGGCCAACATGTTCTCTCTCTAGTTTTACATTGATTTTGAAGTAACATTCGTGAAAGAGCATTAGCCACCTTGAAATTCGTCCTCCTAGCAATGTTTTGTTCCCTAAGTATTTCAATGCTTGATGGTCCCTGTAGAACTCAAATGGAGTGGCCAACAATTAGTGTCGAAACATAGTGCAAAGACCATAGCAAGTGCCTCTCTTTGTCATTGTATAATTCTTTTCAGTATTTGAAACTATGTTGCTTGCAAAATAAAGGGGATGATCCAAATTACCCTTGCTAGGCTATGTGAGGATAACACCAATTGGTGTTCTTGATGCATCAACATGCACATGGAATGTTTTGCTCCAATTAGGAAAGACAAGAATTTGAGCAGTTACTAACCTTTGCTTTAATTCAGAGAATGTTGTTTGACACTATGGGGTCCATTTGAATTGTTGGTCCTTGTGTAGCAATTTCTCCATTGGTGCTGCTACATCTGCATATTCTCTTATGAACTTCTTATAATATGCTGTATTAGCCCAAAAAGGCACGTACCTTTGACAAATTTCAAGGGGGGTTAAGAGCAATAATGATTGCAACCTTTGCTTGATTAGTAATATGCCATCACTGCACACTACATGCCCCAAAATATGCCAAATGGTGTGAATAACAGACATTTCTTTAGATTCAAAGCAATTCATAGTGCCCGGCATTGTTTGACCATCAATTGCAACTTTGAGAGACTCTTTTAATAGGGAAAACATCGCTCAATCATCCAAATATACTTGTAAGAAGTCATGTATAAAATATTTGAATGCTGTTACCATTGCATGTGAAAATATGACGGGGGCATTTTTCAACCCAAATGACATTATTTTATACACAATGGATCCCCATTCTGTAGCAAATGTTGTTTTTGAACGATACTCCTTTGCAATTGGGATTTGGTGATAACCATTGAAACCATTTGTAAATGAGTATACTTCATGTCTTGTAACGTCTTCCAATTTTTAATTTGTGATTTGTGTTGGGAATGGGTTGTTCACACATGCATTATTCTGTATGATGGGCAAATGCGGTTTGCACTGTGGGGTGGAGGCTGAAAGCAAGAGCTGTTTGTAAAAGAGGAATCAAGGTATAGTTACAAAGTCTATGTAAGGAACTGATGAACAAAGACAACTTAGATCCAAGTTGTAAATGAGGTAAACTAAAGAGAGATAAATGCCATTAGGCCGTAACCAAGAGGTATCTAACTAAGGGTTGTAATCAAGAGGTATCTAACAAGGGATATATTGGCATACAAAGATACCATAAGCTAAACTAAGCATAAACAAGAAGACAACAACTTGTTAATCTATTATATGCAAATAAATCAAATAAAACAAAGAGTTCAGAGAAAGGGATACTTACCTTGGGTTGACTTGTTGGCGCATCAATCTCCCCTTTTGCACAAGTGGCACTTTATGAGATATGTTTTAGGTGAAGACTCAGATGGCAAGGATAAAAATTGAAGTATCCTTAATTGGGGACTCCAGAGGCTAAGGAGTGCCTCTTCGGTTCAACTTCTTTCTATTGAACTTGAAAGCCCTTTAGCAATACTAGACCTCCACATGAATAGTCTCCTATACTCCAATTCCTCTTCTTTTACAAAAAGTAGGTTTTTGTGTGCAAGCATAGCAAAATTGTATGTGTTTCTAATAAAAATGAGATTTGGGAGCCCTATATATATAGATCCAATTCCTAAAAGTGGTCTATCTAATATGCCAATGGACTCGATCTGGATTGATACAGTATAAAGATTTGGACAAAAAATAGTACTACATCAGCCATGCTGATATAATACATAAAGGCAAGCAACTGTATCGATGGGTCCGATATGGTTGGAAAGGGACACAGGGAAGAACAAAAATTTGGGGATGGCTGATATAGTTGTAAACATAGGGGCCAAAACATAACTAACTCAATCGAGATTGAGTTAGTCGGGAGAAAACTTGAAACTAGGCAAATCTCCCTAAAACTAGGCAAAAGAGGCGAAAAGCAGATTAAGGACATCAAAGAAGGGTAGAATGACTAGATAGCAAGGTAA
The DNA here is from genome assembly GCA_037957365.1 of Torreya grandis. Taxonomy (NCBI): domain Eukaryota; kingdom Viridiplantae; phylum Streptophyta; class Pinopsida; order Cupressales; family Taxaceae; genus Torreya; species Torreya grandis. The sequence goes on along the minus strand of JARHVA010001001.1, from coordinate 2,388,522 downwards.
TGAGTGTAGATAGGTATAATAGGCAATCATATGGCAACAATCTCTTGTAAAGTACCACGAGCTGACCTAACCTAGATTCCGGTGCACACCTTAGAATGTGCACTCAGGGAGAAAGATGTGTCGACGAGTTCTGAAAAAGAAACTATTTGTGACTAAAAAATTTAAGTGTATACATATGCCGCACCCAAAGCTCATCACGTGTCACAATAGTGTAACAAGGGATCGTGCTTTGGGAAAGAAACATAGCAATGCAAAAGATAAAAGCAAGGTTGTAAATAAATGATAAGTAAAATAATTGAAGTGAAAGTAACACATACATACCTCAACTTGCCTTTTCGCCAATAAGATTGTATGCAAATACCTTAGTTTTGATTGTGACGTGTGAAGAGACTGCATTTGGATACCCTAAAGATGCAATGCTAAAAAGGGATAAAAGCAATGCTGACATACACAAGGGAGTCTAAAAATGAAAGTATGTAGAACTCTCAGAAACAATTTAAAAAAGGAAGGAAATTCGGAAAGCCATAAAGTGAGGGCTAGATTAGGTCTAGAAGACCTAACGAAAGAGAAAAATATGCCGGATAGCTATGAAGGGAGGGCTAAATTAGGTCCGAACAACTCAAAAAATGATATGGTACAAAGATGAAATAAAGCATTAAAGGTAGAAATAGGATTGGATAGCCATAAAGGGAGGGATCGATTAGGTCTGAACAACCTGCAAAAAGGGTAAAAGCTCAAAGTCCCAAATGTAACTAAGAGAAATCCTAGATAAATAAGGCAATGACCAAGAGAGCATTTCACAACAACTCAAAGATGCAACTTATTTAAATGTGCCAAGTTCAAAGGGGAACCTTTAGACACTAACACTTGTCACAATCCTAACATTTCTAAAAGAGACGGGGAATAAGATATATAGAATATGGGATAGATTTAGAACCAAGTCTGTTTGTCAAGGGAAAATAAATGGAGGGAGGGAAAAGAAGGCGTCACAACAGTGAAAATACATTCTTTAACAAAAACAAGACACTCTAATCAATTGGCAAAACTAAGAGTTTTTGAGATCAATGGCCCTAGAGAACTCGACCCAACAAGTATGAGCTTGGTTTAACTAGTGAAGTATAAAGATCATCCCATGAAGGATATATGCATTAAAAGTAAAAGGATCCTATCTTCCCACAATGTGTTTCCCGTTCCTTAGCCCCCAATGAAGCCAACAATTGCCACAAAGATTAGGTACTAGAATGAGAAAGTAGGCGGTACTAATAATATATATGTGAAGCCTCATACCTTAGTCTATTGGCCTCCCACATTCCAATGGACCTCGGTTCTATAATGAGGCCAATCGTGGAGTTTGAGCTTCAACTAGGATAGGGGGACATACCAAATGATATTGACTTTTGATGTGATTTTGACTTTTTACAGATATTTTGCCTTTTAAAATTGCCTTTTTATTTTGTTGTGATATCTTAGCTTTGACTTTTATGGTTTTTTCTATTTTCCTCCATATGGATTTGAAAACCCAACAATGGGTGTTAAAGATGACAAACACTAGAGAGCTTACACGTAACTACTAAAGAAAAGAACCTAAAGACCGAAAAGCCTAGATACTCCTATACTTGCACCTTAGAAAAGATTGCAATCTTGAAACTGAACTTGGTGAAAAATAGGGAAGATAGAAATACACATGAGAACAAATTGGCTACCCCAATCGCTCAAACTATATGTTGACGTCGAAGATTGCACCCTTGGCAGGAGGCCGAGCTCCTGCCTTCTCCTCGCAACTATGGAAACTCCCCTCTCGCCTGTGGGACTGGCGAAGCTGGAGGGGAGAGTCTTTAGGTAAGGGCTAGCTCCCTTTGATGCATCATATTCGTTCCAGCAAGTGCTAACATATATATATACAGATATATAATGGGGTGGGATGAAAAAGGAGAAAGATTACAGGAAGACAAACTACTTTAAGGAGGTGATGCACCAAAATGAAATGACCTCACATCCACACTTAAAATCAGACAAATACATCCATATGCTTCATACTTGGCAGAAGAACCAGACTGCAAACAACTTGACAGGGAGGTTTTAATGAAAATACAGAGAATAGAGGTTCACCAAAGGTGCTGTGAGAGGCACTCTGCAAGGTAATTCCTTCTGTTTCTGCACCCCCAAATAGAACTCTCCTTCCCAGCTGTAGAAATGGTACTTTGTAGACAACAGATATGTTGGTGTTGAACCTGTGAAAACATCAAGAAACAATGACTAAACACAAATTAACACTCAGGACATACGCATGTCTATCCAAGATAGAGGTAAAAAATGCATTTATTGATTCAGGTGAAATTTTGCCAGGGCTATGCCTTACAAATGTGGAAGATCCTTCTCTAAAATGACAAGTCCTCAATAAATAGGAGAAAGGAGGCCTTTTTGGCGCCCCTTTTTACAAGTGGCCCATTTGCATCCCCTCAATGGGAAGAGCAAGTCGCTCAAAACATTAATGAGCTGCGCGCTTTGTCTGTTTGTAAGGCCTCTTCTTCAAGGTGATTACACGGTTTGCCTACTCATTAATGTGAAATGGAGAAACCAGTTGCACTGCTAGCTGTTTGCGTCCCCCAATGGTCAATTCGCAGGCACTGTATCATCTGCCGAAATAACTTCTTGAGTCGACGCTTTCCTTCGCTACTTGGCAGTCTATTCCTTCACGTGGCACCTCTCTCTCTTTGTTTCCTGGGATTTGTCCTTTTTTCTATCTTGTCTCTTCTGGCTCCTTCGGCCCTTGGGGACGATCTTCTGGCGGGTCGCTGCATTCTGGGCTTCCATGGTTAGCGCTCTTTCATTTTGAAAGCAAACGGCTATTTCGTTTTGTTAATTTTGACGTTCTCGCGGCCGTCACCGCTTTGAAAAACAACGGCTAATTCGCTTTCTTGAACTTGACGGCTTTCGGGACGTCCTCGTCCCTGTCATAATGTCATCGGGTCCTTCGCTGGGTTTGCTTCGGGTTTTGTCTTCCTCGGCCTTCTCTGTGGGCACTCTTTTGCCTTTTGTTTCTTCCTAGCACCTTCCCGAAGGGAAGGTGACCCTTTGGCCTTTGAAAGTGCCCCCCTTCCTTTTGGGCCGAGAGTCCCCCGCAAGGGCACCTGCCCTTCGGGGTCCTTCGGCTGGTCGTTTCGTTCCTTCGGATGTTTTCCTGGGTTCCCGCGGACTTTGTGTCCACGGACATTTTCCCCGCGGACTTTTGTCCGCGGATGTTTTCCCGCGGACATTTTGTCCGCGGATATTTGCCCGGCCTCGGCCTCGGCCTCGTCCTTTGCTTGAACTGCGGCCTGAATTCCTTTGGACTTTTTGTCCGAAGGAATTCCTTCGGACAAAAAGTCCGAAGGAATTCGGGACTTAAACAAATCCAAACTTACCCGGTTGCCTTTTCCTTTGAAGTGTCTGCCCTCCGCGAGGGTATTTGAACTTCGGACTGCCCCTCGGCCAACTGGGCATACCCTTGAACCAAGCCGTTGAACCAAAAATGGTTTAACGGTTCAAGTGGTTCAACCATTGTGTGCCAATGAACTGGCCAATGAGCCGACTAATTGAACTGGGCCGATGAACCAAGTGTTGAACCGGTGGCCTTGAACCAAACTCATTGAACCAAACCATTGAACCAAAGCTTGAAACAAGGCCGTTTGAACCTGAAGATGGATGACCAAGTGCCTATGAACTATCCAGTTGAACCAAATGACTGAACCAACTAAGTCTGTAGAAACATGAAGTCTATAGGGAACTGCTGAATCCTTAAAAAATATTCCTACAGAGTCCATGGATTTTACAGGACCTGTGCAAAATCAAAAGAAATGGCCTAGAACAGCAAGAGGCAGAAGGGGACCAAAATTTTTGCTTGTTGGGCAAGAATTGGTCAACACTATATAAAAGAAGATGATTCAATGACATACATGTTTGAGACTTTCATCATAAGAGGGTAAAATATGGATGAGAAACATGTAGATAGATTGCAATAGTTTTGCTACAAGAGAATATAACTGATTCTAAGAGGAAAAATACCACTTTTGATCATTGCCTTATCTTTGTTAAAAGACACCTAGCTAAGGTTGGGAGCATGGGCAAGATATAATAGTATGGGTGCTAGTGAGGAGGGCCTAATTGTATTTCCCAAGATCTTACCATGCAACTCACAAATTGAAAAGCTAAGAGGCACAAATATAAGTGTAATAAAAGATGTCCGAAGGTGTAATAAAGTCAACGACAAGGCTATGAAGGTGCACTGATTCGGGGCCTAGGAGGAGACTAGGTGGACAACCTATTTAAATAGATTTAGGAGGCTTATAAACGGGAGCAAATTTATGAATGACAAAGGATACAAAGGTGCAATGCGTTAAAAGATCAAGGAAAGCAAAGAAAAAAATGACAACCAATGTAGAACTGTAATAACAAAGTTTTATTATGCTAAGTTCTGTATAATAAGTGAGAGATTAGATGTCTGGGGTTTATATGCTCCCTAATTTCATTCTTGTTTATGTCACCAACTACAAAGAATGGAAGTGTACATTAATATACAATGGATGGAGATGAAGTGTTAGTTGAACTGTTACAAGAGTTGGTAACAACCACTTTATAACCGATGAATACTGTGACATCACTAACTGCGGTTATTAACGAGCTGAGTTTTGCAGTATTGGCATTGTAGGCGCTGTGTGGTACCACAAAAGTAAATTTTGATTTTACAAATTGACACATAAGTGAGGAACCTAAGGTTTACGTTGCTAACATTAGCCCAAAGATAGATATACAACAATGTTAAATTGTGGTAAGATATACTGACCCAGTCCTCCTCGAGTAATCGCCCTCCTTAAAGAGCAATGGTCCCCATTGCATGTAGTTGCGGAAGGAGATGTGGAAACAAATTGGCAACTTGCATTTCTGTAAACCATTTTCCATGGGAAGGCACTTGACTTGCTTTGACGATCTAGAAGGGATTTCTTGTTGATGTGTCCGTTTGACCTGAGTGTTAATGACTTGATCCGATTTTGTTGGGATGCTGTAATTTGGATTGATCTCTGTTTGCTAAAGAGTCTTTGCAGTATCCAATAGGGGTGGAAAGTAATGGTGCAAGAGTTCTGCATTTAAGATTGGGTGTAATCCAAGGTAAGATGGAAAATTAAGCTTGAAAGCGTCATCTCCTACTTGCTTGGTGATGTTATAGGGCCCATACTAAAGTGGGCGAAGCTTGCGGTAAGGTCTTGTCAGTGTTTCCTTCTGCAGGTGTAGCCAGACCTTATCACCAATCCGGAAGGTGTGTGGTGTTTGATACTTGTCATGGCGCTGCTTGTACTTCGTATTTGCTTGTTGCAGAATGATTTGCACTTGCTGTTGAATGTGCTCAATGAATTGAACAACTTTGTCAACTTCCTTTTGAGGTGGACGAGTTGTTATTGTTAATGGTGGAATAGGATAAGCTACGTTGATGGATGCCAAAGGTTGGAAACCCAAGTAAACTTGAAAAGGGCTATGTGTGGTAGAGTTGTGCAGAACTTTGTTTCATCCCAAGTGGGTTGTTTCTTTGAATTGTACACTCTCAGAAGGTGCACTATCATCCTATTGACCACTTTCGTCTATCCATTAGTCTATGGATGAAAGGTAGTACGTTTGTTCAACTGTGTCTAATATAAACCAAAGTGCTTTCCAAAAATTGCTCAAGAACCTTGTATCCCTACTAGATATGATAGTGTTTGGGATTTTGAAGTGGATCCAACCATTCTGAAAGTACAATTGAGCTATTTCTAGAGTTGATATTGCTTTCTTACAGAGTATGAGAATTGCCATCTTTGAGAATCTATCAACCACTAAGTAAACACAATCATTACCGTGTTTGGTAGTAGGGTACCCTGAGAGAAAATCTATGGAAATGGATTCCCATGGTCTTGTTGGAATTGGCAAAGGTGTGTACAAACCTTGCTTCTTGTTAACCGGCTTGGCAATTGCACATACGATACAAGGCTTGATGTATTTGGATACATTAGACTTGAGATGTGGCCAGAAGAAGTACTTCTGCAAATCACAAGAGTCTTTTCCAATCCAAAATGTCATGTAACTTTGCTAAAATGAGTCTCCCATATTAGTTTTTGTCTCTCTGCCTTATGCGGAATGCACAAGTGCCCAAGGTGATATATGAGTCCATCCTGCAAGTAGAAATCTGGAATTGAATTACCTCAAAGCAAGTTTTGATAGATATCAACAAAATCTATGTCAAATGGATGCAATTCTGACCATATGTTGACTTCATGTCCACATGCGTCAAATACGGAAAGGAGGGCTTAAACCAACAAACGACTCAGACGATCTGTGATTGGATTGGCACTTCCCTTCTTATGCTTGATGTTCAGATGGAATTGCTGAAGATAAGAAGACCATTTTTGATGCTGCTCTTGCTTCAAGTTGTTCTGTGTCTGCAAGAACTGAAGCGGCTTGTGATTTGTGTGGATCACAGTCTCCTTGCCAAAGATATAATGCTTCCAATGCTTACATGCTTGAACAATGGCAGCTCCCGATCATAAATTGGACGTTTCTTACTAGTGTAGTGAACGTTTTGTTGTGATAAACAATTGGATGACCATATTCAGTGAGGACTGCTCCAAGTGCGAAGTCAGAGTCATCTGTTTCAAGCTCAAATGGTTGCTGAAGATCTGGTAATGCAAGTACTGGTGCAAAAAAATGTTTTCATTTAGATTCTTCAAAAGCTTTTTGTTGTGTGGCTGTCTGGATGAACTTTGCTTTAGCGCTACCTTTGGTAACTTGGGTTAAAGGCCAAGTCACATGAGAAAAACCAAGTACAAATCTCATGTATAAATTTGCCAATTCCAAGAAACTGCTAAGCTCTATGAGATTCTTCAGTTGTGGCCATTCCTAGATGACTTGATTCTTAACCAGGTCCACGTGCTTTCCTTGTGCATCTACTATGTATCCTAGATACAATATCTCTTGCATAGCAAATGAACATTTCTCCATGTTTGCATATAGCTAGTGTTTCCACAAAGCATCAAGCACTTGCTCTATATGGCATAGATGTTCATCTTATGTTTTGCTGAAGATTAGGTCGTCGTCAAGGTGAACTACAACAAATGAAGTATTAATGCCTTGAGATTGTCATTCATCATCTGCATGAATGTAGCTGGTGAGTTGGTCAAACCGAAGGGCATGACTAACCATTTAGATAAACCTTATTTAGCTTTGAAGGCTGTCTTCCATACATTTGTAGGTTCAACAGGGATATGATAATACCCAAACTTAAGATTGATTTTGGTGAAGTATTTTGCATTGCGGTGCCGGTCCATCAAGGCCTCAATCCTTGGAAGATGATAGTGGTTTTTCACTGTGATCTTGTTGAGAGTTCTGTAATTGATACACAATGTCCATGTGTCGTCTTTCTTTGGCCCAAGCACAATTGGGTTGTTGCAAGGCAATGAGCTGGGCCTAATATGTTCTTTGTCTACAAGTTCATGGATTGGTTGCTTGATTTCTTCGTTCTCCAAAAGTGATCTGTGGTATAAAGAAACATTAAGTAAAGGTAGGCTAGGGATCAAATCAATAGTGTGCTTCATTGCATGGTATGTAGGCACTTCCTTTGCCGACTGAAAGATATCCTTGTATCCTTCCAACTTGTTCAACTTTGAGGTTTCTGTTGTTGTTGGAGGAATTGTGGAATGGTTTGGTGCTGCAAGGACGTTCTTACTTTCAATTTTTACCATTAAAAGCACAAACTTCTTACTAGAGGTGACTAGCTTCTTAAACTGCTTGGTGCTAATGAGAAATAGCTTAGGGACTACTTCTGGGATGTGGTATCTCTTATCACCAATATTTATGACAACATTTTTGGGATTTGCCTCATAGATTGCATGTTGATGGTAAATATATGGTTGACCAAGTAAAACATCACATACCTCTAATGGAGCGATGTTACAAAGGACTGTATCTTAAAAAGACTTGATGTTGTACACCAATTGACATTGTTGAGTGATGTGTTTATCGGATCCCGCATTGAACCATCCAATAGAGTATGGTTGTGGGTGAGGCATTAATGGCAAGTTTAATATGCAAATTGTTTCAGGGGAAATTAGGTTCTTTTGACTTCCATTGCCAATGATGAAGTGTATTGGTTGAGCATTGATTCACATTTGAAAGTGGAACAATTTTTCTGCTTCCTTTGTTTTTGCAGGGGTAGTAGAGATGTTTGCGGTATCCACCATGGCGTTAGGTTTTGATTCCATGATCTGCTTATCTTTCTCCAATGATCTAGTGTTTGTACTTGCTGCTTACAACTATGCAAGTAGGGTCTTCCTAGCGTAACACTCTTCTAGAGAGATGATCAAAATAAAAAATATGAGATGCACCTTGTGCAATGGTCATATCGCGGGAAGTCTAACTAGAGTAAGGTATCATAACCTTGGAGGATTCCTAGACGTGAAACATTGTGGGATAAAAAATGAAAATTCAATGGAACTAGATTATATAGATTTTATAAATTGAGTGCAAGCTAAATGTAATTCAAGTTGTGTTGGATCATTAGCATCATAAGTAAAGAAGACTAAAATCCAACATTGTGTCTTGAAAATGATTCAATGGTTCAAGTTTCTTTCCATCATTGTTTGCCCAAGGAAGTGGAATTGGAGTTGAAAAGTCACAAGGTTCATTGATGACCATGTGGAGGCCACAATAAAAACATGATGTATCTAGGTTGACAGCTAGATTGTTTTGTCGAGAGGCCATTCATTTCAATGTTATCCGTTATCCACATTTCAAAACCTTCCTAGATGCAATTATTGAATCTGGGAAGGGTTACAAATTGCTTTGTTATGAAAGAGTAAGAACTTGTCTTCTTGAAAAGGAGCTGACAACCATATCCAATGAGCTAGATAAAATGAAGAAAAATTGGAAAATAACAGGTTGCACAATAGTAAGTGATGGATTGTCCAATTCAAGGTGAAGGTCCCTCTTAGATGTTTTGACAATATCTTTTAAAGATGCTATGCTTATAAAATTAATTGATACAAGTAGTAAGCAAAAAACTTCTCTTTTCATTTCCAAATGCCTCAAATTAGCCATTTTGGAGATAGAAGGGAATGTTGTTCAAGTTATTACATATGGTGTAGTGAATTATAAAGGATCAGGGGATATAATTATAGATAAATTTAATCATCTCTTTTGGACACCTTGCGCAACACACGTGTTGGATCTTTTTCTTGAAGATATAACAAAATTGGAGGGGTAAGTGATGTTTTGACTGAAGGAAAACAAATTTCCAAGTTTATTTCAATCACTTCTTGATATTGAACTTATATTGTTCGCTGCAAAGTGTGATTTTCTCTTCCACATTGAAACAAGATTTGCCACCAACTTAATTACTTTGCAAAGAGAGGTGGAGGAGATGACAACATTGAGAAAAATAGTGGTTACTGATGAATGGGCGGAGTCAAAGCTTTCTAAAGAAATCCATTCAAAAGATATTGAAATAATAATCTTAGGGGACACATTTTGGGAGGGGGCCAAAAATATCATAATGGTGTTTGAGCCACTTGTTCGAATTTTGAGAGTGGTTGATGGCAATCAACCTTGTATGGGTTTTGTGTATGAAGGAATCGAGAAAGCAAATGAAGAAATTCAAAAGTTACTAGCAAATGGTGTTGAAAAAGTCAAGTGTATTTGGGAAATTGTGGACAAATGATGGTTCATGCTATGTTGTCCTCTATGTGCAACACCCTACGCTTTAGATCTCAAATTAGTAAAGGTAAATCATGATGTAGATGAGGAGATATTGAGAGGTGTATTCACAACAATAAAATGTTGGTTCTTGGTGAAGATGACAAGGAAGTAACGAGAAAACAACTTATTGTTTTCAAGAACCAACTAAAAATGCTTGGCATCAAGGAAGTAAAGGCAAACAAGATGAAGTGAGAACCATCTAATTGGTGGCAGATTTATGGGGCTTCTACTTTAGAGTTGCATAAGCTTGCCATGTGAATCTTCAACTAGTGATTCAGTGTTTTTGCAAGTGAAATAAATTGGAGTACGTTTGTTTTAATCCACACTAACAAGAGGAATTGACTAGGGGCTCAAAAACTTTCTGATCTTGTGTTTGTACATAGTTTTTAAAGATTGCTCACTCACTCTTGCAAATGAAGATGACAACTCTTGCCTTAGAGAGCCATGCTTTGGAGATGAAGAAAATGTTGATGAACCTACTAGTGTAGGATTAAATAAAAATGTTAGTAGTACTTTTTACTTTTGGTATAGAAGTAGAGATTTGATGTTGTAGATATTTAATTTTTAGTTAATGCTCTAAACTTTAATATTGAAAGTTTAACAATGAATAATTCTTGTCATTGTATTTTATATGTATTAAGTTTGGCACTATATTGGATTTTGCTATGCATTTATCTTTTTTGGTTTACTTATATCACATGTATGTTTTTTTATATTTCTTATATGTAAATGATTTTTTCTTTACAAATATATATAAATAAGTTTTTAAATTTGTAAATTTTCCAAATTGAATGGAACCAAACCTTTTGCAAAATTCGAAACTTCTGAACTTTTTTCCCCTTCCAAATGACCCGAACTTTTCGAACATGGTAAGTATGAACTGCTGCAACCATGAAACAGGAAAGCAGAATTATAAAATTTAATAATAATCCACAATCATGTTCATGTCTTCCAATTAAAAATCATTCCAATGCTTATTCTTCATTTGGTTCCAAGTACATTAATATAAATGATGCCACAATGTACAACCAAGTAACTTACAGCTTATGTTGAATGTACAACGGTACTTGTTTGAAGTAAACATAACATCTCATATTTATACACGATCACAATCATGAATGTCTCATGCAAGAGTACAGTCCACACGATTAACTAACATACGCAAGGTACATAATAACCATGGTACAGTGCAAACTAAGAATCTATAGAGCCTTAACTGAGCTTGAAGGTGTTGCCAATGTAAGGAATGGAGGGAGAGAGCATCTTCAGAGCGCTTTGCCTCCAACCATGGAGCCTTACGGTTCCCTTGCACACCTCCTAAAACAGGGAGTGGCCTTACCTTTCAACGAGGATTAGTTAATATGGGAAGCTGATTAATTGAAAAAGAACCATGTGCTAAAAAGTATTATCACCATCATCATGCAATCCGAAGAAAACCATGTAGAATAAGATAACACAAATGAACAAGAGCAAACTGAAATAAATCAAATTTATGCGTTGGCCAAAGACTGAAAATGGAAACAACCACACAGTCCCTGAATCTGTGCTCATGATTCAAAAATAAAGAATTTGAGCTTAATTGAAACATAGGTACATCCCTAATAGTTTCAATTTCCCAAAATGTTCATTCAACATAACCATCTCAAGTAAAGCCAATGAATTCAACCAATCCAATCAGATCTCACAACAAGAATGAGTATCAACCCATGAACTCAACAGCCAAGCAAGCAACTCCCTTTGGCAATAATAAAAGAATCCAGAATTCCAAAGGATGTTTGGCCTTTTTGGGAGAGAAATTGCCCAAGTATTCAAATGATAACTTCTTAAGAAAGTAGTTATGATGGGGGTATGAGAATTCTCTCTGCAACCAAACCTCTATCTGGTATCTCTCTTAGCCGGTGTGAAGAGAGAGACCCATGTACCCCATCTCTAAATCAAATTCAGAAGAAAAAATGTATTGAAAATTTGAAAATCCTTTAATTATATATATTATGCACAATATGCACTTGAACAAGAAACTTCCTCATAAATCAAGAATACTGAGCTAATCATGCCCAAAATAATATCAATTGTTGTTCCATTTGACAAGCAATCCAATAGATCCAATGAGACAGTGTTTCTACGTAAGTCTTACAACCCACAACAAAATCACAAGCCTACCTATGTTTTAAATCCATGATGATTGCATAGCTTATCAGGCTAATTAATGTAGTCCATGGTAAATAATTATCAAACATAACGATTAGGAGCTATAACAGCCAACAACACTGTTATGGGAATCAAAATATAAAAGAGACTGAAAATTATTTCCATGAGCACTACCGTGCACTGAGCATCAACCTAAGCAGCCCACACATGAGCTAAGCCTCATAGATATGTGAGGGATCATCCATTGAGAGCACAACAAATGATGATAAGGTTGCAATAATCATGTTCCAATCATCACGATCAAGTTTCAATGAAAATATTCTACCAAGAGGTTTCCAATAAATATATCAGTTTTACTGTCATTCAAACAATAGCTACACCTGCTATTACAGCTTGTCGAAACCACCCAAAAGAAATCAATAATAATAACATTTGGTATTCAAGTTCATTACCCTAACAAGTCCAGGTCTATGGTCTCAAGGAAAATGATCATTTATCATAATCCAACCTAGATATCGGTTCATTCTTGTACAACAGTTTATACCTATATTATCAACACAAATCGTCTGCTATAATGCCATACGGGCCCATCAAGCCCAGGCCTAGGGTATGCAAATAACCTAAAGGAAAATTAACAATCCATTTAACAAACCAGTCCAAGAACCTATCTCAAGATCTTACTGCCATCATATAATCAATCTCATTCCACTTTCACCAAAGCGTCCAATAGTTCAGCCAAGACAAGCATTTCAACAACGTATTGGTTGTTGTATTTCCAAATAGTATACAAAACACAACTACAATTCCCTTTGATATATATTTTTTAAAAAATAGGGAAAGAAAACAAGTATTCCAATATAAGAAAAAGAGGGTGTGAAACCTGCCTGAATAACGGAGACCCCATTTTGAAATTAAATAATATTATTACTAAAATAAAAAGTATTTTTAAATACTTAAAATAAAGTAATAATAGACTAATTTGCTTTTCACTTAAGTTGGGACCGTTTTAAGGGTCATAGGTTTATTTAGCCCTTAAGTGATTTTAAAAGCAAAATATCCTTATAATTCACTAACTCTTTCTTCATAATTAAAAAGTGAATATATAAAGGTGATTTGTATTTCATTTGAAGGCATGTTTTGCATTTGATATGGATTTCCTTGAGTCTAAGCACAAAAAGCAAAGACTTGCTCTTGAAGGACGGAAACCCTTTCAAGGGCGCTGAATTGAGGACAAAAACCCAAGATTCAGATCTAGGGCAGCTTCATTTAGGAGTTGCATTGAGCAGAAGCAAGTTCGAAAGGGTGTCTTTAACACCAAAGATTAGTTAAGAGGTGGAGCGAACTAACAAAGGAGTTGGACACATGTTTGCAAGCGCTGTCTGGGGCAGCAAATCACCTTGGTTAGGAGCTGCACAGGTCTACAGAGGCAACGGACCAGTCTTGGAGGTGGGTGACCCACTTTGGGGTTCTAAGGCTTTTGGGGGTGTGGAATAGCTACACCATAATTTCTACTATTTTATCTGATTTTTTCAGCCACTTGTATTCTCAAAAATCAGGTTTTTAGCTAATTATTTGGCCATTAAATATTTATATAAATTCTGCTATTCCTTTGGAGTCTTGAATAATTATTTGGAGCTGATTTCAAATCTTTTACAGTAGTGTTTTATCAATTTTCAGATTGCTAGGGTTTGTAGAAAATCTGGAAATTAACATCTAAATATTAAAGTGATTAAGCATATCTTTTATTTTCTTAATATCCTTTGGAAGGGACATTACAGTGGTATCAGAGCCAATTTCTTGGCCAGCTGTGGGGTGTGAGTGACTTCAATGGATTGACAATTTAGGTTATTGCCAAAAGAAGAATACAAAGATCCCATTCAAAAGGTAGAGATGAAGAAGAAAACAATGGATGAAGCCATGGATGATTTGTTGCAAGCCATGGAGAATTATCAGAGGGAACTAAGGGCAATAGTTCCCAAGGCTTGGGCAAAAACTATAGGGTTAAATCCCTAGGCATCAAGAGTCCCCTTTAGAAGAAAAATCAGAATATTTAGGGCAGCAAGGTGAGGTTTTACATCAAGTTCATGGGCAGCGGAAGGAGCTGCAAATAATAGATAATGAGAAGGAACACTTGAAGGGAATACTCACTATTGTGGATCTACATACAACCAAGGATACAATGGAAGCAACAAAATCAGAATTTCTTCATGGGATTAAAGACAAGGATGTGGCCATCAAATTTGTAGATGAGGCCTTAGATGCAAATAAGGCAATGAAACTTAAGGTTGATGAACTCACCCTTGAACGTGAATTAACCAAGGACTCATTAGAAAATAGTCAAAGAACTCATAGGGACGTAAAAAATCAGATTGTTGTTGAAAGAAGGTTTAGGGAGCAAGAGAATGAAGCAAGAACAAGAGAAATCGAGCAGGGAATTGATGAGCTCGTTAGACTTCAAGAAGACTTTGATTTGGGATGCTTTCTAGAAAGATCAGAAGTTGCAAACGTAGAGTTTAAACAAAGGGATATAAATGACTTCCAATATTTTGACAATCCACTTTTCAAGATGAAGGTTGAGATAGATCAAAGTGAAGATTTTATGTGGGATCCAGGTGAAACTTTCAAACCATGGGAAAACGCTGCAACTTCTAAGTTTGGGCAGCCATCACCACCAAAAAAGGATTCACGCTACTTCATGTGTGGTAAGTAAATCGAATTCTGAAAATTGTTGTTGCTTGAAAGAGGTCAACAAAATGGCCAAAGGATAGCCATTAAGGTATGTAAAGAATAAATTAATTCCTTGTTTCATGAGCTTAATGAAGTCTGAAAATGATAGGACAATAGGTGTGGGGGATAGTGAAGGGACAAATAGGCCAATTTAGCTGATCATATATTCAGAAAATCATGAGAATTGGGGCATATTACAGCCCTACACAAATTTTGGAATTACTTGTGCCAAGTCTGATTTTATTGACTAAGAAATTTCTGAGTTAGAGGAACAATTCCAGCAACATGTTGGGGGCCAAAAGGTGGGAGATTGGAACATACTACAGCCCACATGTTGAAGGAAAAAGGTGCCAATCAAGTCTGATTTTCGTCACTCAGAAAATTTTGAGATTTGGGTGCAATTCCAGCTACCTCATGAAGGTGGAAAGACTAAGTTTTTTGTACATTTACAGCTGCTATCAACTTTTGAAAATGTTGTTCAAGGGCACAACTTGCATGAAAGAAGGGTGAAGTATGAAGGTATGATACAATATTTTTTTTATCACAATGAATTCTTTGTGAACTCACATTGGGTTCCACATATGCATGAGAGTGTGGAGAAAGGGCAGCCAATGATGATACACATAGCACGCCTGAAAGAATTCATCCAGAAAAGTTTGCAAGTTGTTGAAATTTCTTTTCAAGGTATGTTGTTCAAGGAATCCAAATTTGCCAATTGTTTACAAGCTTGGAAAGTTTTTCCAAGGCATGTAGGAGCTAACAAAGAATTATTGAAGGGTGGCCACATTAGTATGCACACAATGAATGAAGATCAAAAGGATATTTCCAGTCAAGGCAGCAAGGTATTACTTTCCAAATCTTTTTCCTTTGGCAGCTCTAGCTCTTTTTGTATGATGTTTGTGTTCATATTGGCATCTTTGAAGAATATAGATATGGAGAGCACATGGGAGGTCAACTTAGTAGTGAAATGGTTGACTTTTGGGCATCGCTGTATATCACATATACAGCCTACATATCAGCAAGTACAAGGCTGTTGTTGGGATGATCTTCTTCTTGATGGGGGGCCAATTGAGTTTAGTGGCCAAGGATGGGATGACAGCCCTTATGAGGAAGTTTTCAGTTCTTGTGGAGCCTGAAATGACCAGCTTGGAAGATAGTTTGAAGAAGGTTAACAGCTGTTATTGGTCCCACATGGAAAACTACAGCAGGGGCAGCCATTGGTGTGAAAGAAGAGAGAGGTTGGATGGTGTCAATATGGTACAACCCTCTCTAATCTGTAAATTTGGATCTTGGTTATGCACAAAATATATTTCCATACATGAATTTTGGTGTTGTCAAGATAGAGCCAAAAGGAAAGCATAAGGCACACATAAGGATGTCAATGCAAGATTGCTTACCTCTCCATGATACATCCATTCAAGGTATGTTTTCAACATGGATCAATGTTACTCTCTTATTGCAAGTAGAAAAAGGTTTGTCATGGCACATGGGAGACTCTAAGGAATTGATAGAAGCTTGCCAAGGAAGTATGTGCTCAATGTCTAAGGTTCAAATGGACTTTTTTTTGAAGAGCAGCTGTGGCACATCCTTTTGTGACAATTCTAACTCTTCTACAGTGGTGCATAACTTCATTTTGCCCCCTCTTGGGATAGTAAAGGTAGTAGGCTCATCTTGGAGCAAGTGGGGAGTAAAAACATGATTTTTTGGGATGATTATAAAGCTGTAATGTGCATACACAGCCAACATATCAAAAGGGATGTGGCTGGTCCTGCTCTTTTGAAAAATATGGACACGTCTTTTGACGAAAAGCGGATCACTAGCAAAGCAAGAGGATTTCTAGCTCCTCTAGAAGGAACATTTTTGAACTTTGGGGTCACTCTTGAATGTGTGGGCAACATGAACACCTTTTCTTGGTTCCCAAAGACAGCCACATATATGTCCCCAACACTTTCACGCATCATGGAGGGCATCATCAAGGGTGCAAGCATTGAAGAAAAGCAGGAGACTCATGTTTAAACTAATGTGTTTGTGTCATGTGCAGGAGCTGATTTAGGGGCAATCAAGGCCCCAATTGTGGAAGACTACCTTGTTAGAACAGCTTTTTCCAGCCACTACCATACGGCAATTTTAGAGGCATCTTCTTTTATCCTCATCTTTTTGATACATTCAAGGTATGAGGCCTCAAGGGAACAAAGAAAAAAGATTAGGAGTTGCTGTTTTTACATTTCCAGCTTGCATAAACAATGAAGAATCTTCATCTACAACAGTAGAAGGCTTCGTCATAAGTGTTTTCTTTATTGGAAATGACCAATGTTTGAGTTTTATATTAGGCCCATGGTGGAGATAACCCCTTAGTTACTTCTATTGCTTGAGGACAAACAATTTTGGGCGGGGAGGATTGTAATGTCCCCATTTTAAATTAAATAATATTTTACTAAAATAAAAAAGTATTTTTAAATACTTAAAATAAAGTAATAATAGACTAATTTGCTTTTCACTCAAGTTGGGACCTTTTTAAGGGTCATGGGCATATTTAGCCCTTAAGTGATTTTAGAAGCAAATTATCCTTATAATTCACTAACTCTTCCTTCATAACTAAAAAGTGGATATATAAAGGGGATTTGTATTTCATTTGAAGACATGTTTTGCATATGATATCGATTTTCTTGATTCTAAGCACGAAAATCAAAGACTTGCCCTTGAAGGACGAAAACCTTTTCGAGAGAGCTGAATTGAGGACGAAAACCCAAGATTCAGATCTAGGGAAGCTTCATCTAGGAGTTGCATTGAGCAGAAGCAAGTTTGGAAGGGTGTCTTTAACACCAAATATCAGTCAAGAGGGGGAGCGAACCAACAAAGGAGTTGGACACGTGTTTGCAAGGGCTATCTAGGGCAGTGAATCGCCTTGGTTAGGGGTTGTGCAGGTCTACAGGGGCAGCGAACCAGTCTTGGAGGTGGGCGATCCACTTTGGGGTCCTTCTAAGGCTTTTGGGGGTGTGGAACAACCACACCATAATTTTTGCTATTTTCTTTGATTTTTTCAGTCGCTTGTATACCTAAAAATTAGGCTTTTCGCTGATTATTTGGCCATTAAATATTTATATAAGTTCTGCTATTTCTTTGGAGTCTTGAATAATTATTTGGAGTTGATTTCAAATCTTTTACAGCAGTATTTTATCAATTTTCAGATTGCTAGGGTTTGTAGAAAATTTGAAAATTAACATTTAAATATTGAAGTGATTAAGCATATCTTTTATTTTCCTAATATCCCTTGGAAGGGATATTACATATACAAAACACAACTACATTTCCCTTTGATATATATTTTTAAAAAAATAGGGAAAGAAAACAAGTATTTTGGTATAAGAAAAAGAGGGCATGAAACTTCCCTGAATAACGGAGACCCATGAGGTAGCTGAATGAGTCGAGCACTTCACCTTTCTCCCTCAACTTCTTTCCCTATAAATCACTTCTTTCTATAAAAATGCTCATTAGCGTATAGTTTCCCCAAATCTCCCAATGCCTGCCAAATAAAAGAAACGAGCATGTTTATGAAACCACAACAACAACAAACCATTAGTTTGGCTCGAAATAAGGGATTCTTTCGTGGTGAAGTCCACTACAATAAAAACCAATACAAGACAAGTCAATAGTAGTGATGGATTAGTCCACACTAATCTCCATGCTAAATGCATAGCCAAAAAACCGTTCCACTATTCTTCCACCTCCATTCTCAAACCCAAATAGTTCATGCCTCCCATTGATGAGTGAGAGATAAACTACACATTGTGCAAAATCCTGTCATGAACAACAAACCCTAGCCCTTAACGACCTCATCAAACTGTAGCAGGATTATGACTAGCATGTAGTCTCTTTGTGCTCATGTGAGTTCTTTAGGTCAAAAGACAATCATATCCTCTATACACCTTGTGGTTACACGTTCACCCAAGGTCAATTAAAATACAAAACCACAAACACATTAATCCTCATGATTATAAACAAGTGATGGTTCCCTTTTTTCTTTGGGAAGGACTATAAACCATTTAAAATATGCATAAAGCCTTCAAACAATTTAAACACCACTCACAACATTGCCATATCCCTCTTGCACCCAAACACAAACAATAGGTAATCATATAATTTCAAGCTCCAGACCTATAGGCATTCTCATGTAATCACGAGTTTATAATCTTAACAAACAACTAAATAAACTGCTATTATAATAGGTCACAACCTAGCATGCTTTATGCTAAAAGGTGTTAATGACATCATTTTGTTATTGTAGCCTGCAATGGCTTTGAGGGTCAACAACAGACTGTGCTCTGCAGTACTTTGCTCAAGGTCCAAATTCGACATAAAGCTGCAATGCAAACACCAGTTATGCAAGACCTCTTAATAAAACCTATGAAGCACAAGAGCGTGAATGTGTGTCCTAACAACTTGCGAGCCTTTCCGTTACATAAAGTACAATATCACATCAAGATCACACAATTCTACATTCCAAAACTAGAATGCAATCATGCAGTCCAAAATAACTAAAACAATAAGACACACAGTCGTATAATGACTGGATTCAATAAGACGCACAAAGTCACATAATGATATAAGAAAGTGCAATAAGTAAATTAAAGGCGATGTCACCAAGCAGTCCACAACAACCACCATGCAAAATGAGCATAATCAAGCTAAGTGTAAGTGGACAATTGTGTGGTATATGCAAAGGTTATGTCTCCAAAGTCTCTACCACCTCATCAAAAACACCTCTCCGTGATGTTACTCTTCCTTTGGGTACTTTATACAGGAAATTCGCTGACAGCCTAATTTATCTCACTTTAACTAGACCAGATCTTTGTTTTGAAGTCAGCCATATTTGTCAATTTATGTTAAAACCGAAGGCAGATAATTGGTAAGAAGCCAAAAAGCATTGGGGTATATCAAAGGGACAGCTGATTTTGGCATCCTATATCATAAATCTGATGATTTTTGTCTGATTGTATATTGGCTATACTTTTGTAATTGGTTCAGGTGCAATTTCATGCCAAAGCAAAAAAATAGCCAAAAGTTGCAATGCCATCTGTTGAAGTGGAGTATAAAACAGCATTAGAAACAGGTTGTGAAGCTATTTTGTTAAGGAGACTTTGAGAGGATTTGCAAATAGACCAATTTTAGCCTACACTTCTTTGTGACAACCAGTGTGTCTTTAAATTGGTGAAAATTCTAGTCTACCATGCAATAACAAAACACAGAGAAGTTCACAAGCACTCATAAGGCGATTGGTTGATAGGGGAGTAGTTTGCCTTCAATATTGTGCAACGTAGGAGCAAATTGCTGATGTGCTGACGAATGCTCTTAATCAGCTCTACAAATTTAGAGACGATCTTTGTCTTGTTTTCCGTTTGGTCATTTTTTTGGGAGGCGGGGGACAGAGGGGGAGTTAGTAATAATGACCAAAGTTTAATGCAGCAAATCTATGTTCTAATAATACATCCATGAACCTACAATGTTGAAACTTTCCTTGATTGGAAACAAAACGCGAGGACCTCTTTCCTATTCCAAGGGTAGGGTTTCCAGTTCTTTCTTTTCCTCCTCTTCTTTAATTGCCTCTTCTGATTTCTTCTCCCCTTTAGCTTTGTATTCCTTAATTCCAACTACTATAGATTTTATTTGCATTAGAAGAGGAGTGACTATAGATATACATGTAATCAAAGAAAAACATAATTATATGCAGGATTTGAGGAGCATCAACTATTGACAAGTGAGGGATCAAAGTAGTGCAAAAGAAGCATGGCTTCATCAAGAACCACAACCTCGAAAGATCACATTTGGATGGATGGATGATCGAGCATGGCGTCGAGTGTACAATATTTACAAAAGTCTATTTGTTTTTCTCATCTCATGTTTTAGGGAAGAAACATGTGACCAGGGATAGAATGTTAGAATATTAGGGGTTGAAATTTTAACCTAACTTTTTAAGGGCTTAAATAAAAACAACGATTTTTGAATTTTCGGTAAAAAAATCATTGTGCCTTGTGACTTAGACCCAGTATATTAAATGTAGTATTTTTTTTGATAATGTAATGGGTCTAACATATTTGTTTCTGAACTAATTTGGTATGCATTTTTAATAGATATATTTTTGATTTAATCATTGTTCCACATAGATTTGTCCCATGCCCTTTGCGAACCATCTTAGGCTAAGTAGCCAATACAAATGCGGGTACAAGAATCGGATATGGGGATCCGGAATTTTTCTTTTGGGTTTGGATACCATACGTTTTGGATACCGCTGTACAAAAAATAAAAAATATAAACAATATAGCCATATTAGCAAAATGAACCACATGATATGCATAAAGGAAACAAAATAAATTAAATAACCACAAAACATACTCATAATTCAATGCCAAATATCATAATATTCAATGGTTGAACTTAGACTAGTTTTATAACAAGTACATAGTGCAAATGTTACAAGGTATGGACAAAAATAAAGACAACTCAGCATATTCATTATTCACTATATTCATTTTCGTCTTTGGCTGTTTTTAAGGTTGAGAATCTACTTTATTTTGTTTTTAATTGTTTTTGGAAGTCCATGTTTGACTTTTCATGAAGTGAAATTGAAAAAAAAATTAAAAAATCTCATTTTTCTGGGGGATTCACCGCAAATATGGCCAGGGTATGCCCCTGTCCCTGCAGATACGCCTGGATGCCAATTTGTTGGGGATGTCCTTATGTTTCCCACAATAATTATGAACGTCACGATTGGACATGTCTCGAGGACATTAGGACTCCCACAATGTCAATAATCTTTTTTTAAAAAAACAAAGGAAAACACATCTTTTTTATATTTTTAAAGGGGGACTTTTTTAAACATTATTTTCATTGTTGTTGATAATATAACAAATATTCATATTTACGATTTCACATTCATATATTAGTGTTCCACTCAAATTACAATTTTCAATGTTCAATGTTCACTGTCATTGATGTTATTGTTATTTGAACTTCAACTTTTTATAATGTTTAATGATGTTTAAGAGTTTAATTATGCAATTGAAAAGCTATAACATAAATTATATTTTATTTTCTTATATATGTATATATGTACCATAATTCGCATAACCGTAACTGGCGAGTACTCGCCAAGGGACAATTTTGGGTAACCGGCGGTTATTTGACAGAGATGGTCGAATAACTGACAACGATAAAAAATACTTAAATTTATTAAAAAAACATATTTTTAAAAGAAATTGTAGAAGCAAAATAGATCAAATGAGTCTGTAAAACGTTTGGAAAGTGTTTTCTATCAGATTTGAATACAAGTACAAAATTACATAATCATGCGAATACAACAGACTACAATGATACTTATAGTCTTATACAAGAATCTACAAGTACAAATTACAAGAATCTATAATTTTCTCTTCTCTGCTCTCTAGAAAACTAATGGAGACTTAGAAACTCTAGTCCTCTCGCTCGGCTGCCCCACCTCGCTCTATCTAGAACGCTGTCCCTGCACCTATGGCTCTACCTCTGCCTTTGCCTCTACCTCTACCTCTACCTCTACCTCTGCCTCATCTTTAAGGATGTCCTCCAATCCAATCTCTCATTTTGCTACAGTTGCACCCTCCATAGCTTGCCTTTCGAAATCAACAATTTCGTTCTTTGTGAACATGGGGGCCTTCTCATTTGCAATCCAATCATTGTAGAGATCAATCTCATCTAGATTGATAAGCTCCTTTGATGCATTCTCCAACTTCTTTGTGCGAAGTCGAAGGTTGTATGGCACAAAAACTAGGGCATTGAGGTGTTGATGGCTCAACTTATTGTGCTTCTTCGTGTGAATGGCATCAAATAAACTCCAACTGCGCTCACATCTAGAAGCGCTACAATGCGGAGGGCTAGCATTTGAAGATGTGAGGTATTCCCACCCCAATCTTCCCATCACGACCTTGCAAACAAGATATTCAAAATTTGTAAGTAATTAATAATTGTAAATATGTAACTAGTAAGGTCTAAGTAAAGACTTCATTTCCTATTACTTGGTGACTGTGTGGCTCTCCCTCGTATAACTAGTGTCGAAGAAAAGAGTCTCCTTGCCTGTTTGTAGTTCTACAACTCTACAATAATGAGGTCCCTGAGCTCAATGTTAGGTGACATACTCAATGCATGTTGAGAGCCCCTCCATAATTTCTCCACTAGCATCTGCGAAGCCATTGGAGTAGAAAAACCTAGGGTTAAGGTAGTATCTTGTTGCATGGATGGGTTGGTGGAGTTGAGTGTTCTACCTCCGATCAATCAACTCTCAAATGGGATCAAATCTGGGACGATCCCCCCTATAATAGTTTTGGATGGCCTTATCCATAGCCTCATAACTATAACCCATTAGGTTTTGCTTTCCAACCACCAATCGCAAAACCCTCACGAAAGACTCTGACACCTACAAATTTACAAACAAATTAAAATTAGTGTTACAAACTTGTAAATAAATTATAAAATAAATACTTTAAGTTTAAAAAATTGAAAAGAAGGAAAACGACTTAAAATTTGAATTAGAATTTCAATTTACCTTGATCTTTGTAGCTCTCATTTCAAAGGCCTCATTGAAAACTATCTTGCCAACCTTGACTCCAATTTTCTTGGAATATGATGAGTCCACTCATGTTTGAGACAAACATCTGCTTCAAAGGAGTCAACAAAGTGCAAATACTTTGCAACGTAAGAAAGTTCATGGCAAACTTGGTGATCCCTGTTCGAACAAGCTCTTTTCTCTTGATGTGCTCTTTCATCAAGTTGAGAACCCAAAGGTGATTGTATATATATTTTGTTATTTCTCTAGCTTCTTTTAAAATCGGTTGCATCCAATCAAATTTGCCTTTGTCCTGCAAAAGAAGGTTAAGGCAATGGGCCACACAAGGGGTCCAAAAGAGGGATGGATGTCTCTCCTTGAGAAGTCTCCCAGCTGCCACATATGCTGCTACATTGTTTGTGATAATTTGGACAACATTCTCGATGCTCACCTCTAAAACAATTTACTTTAGCATCAAGCTCAAAGTTTTTGCATTTTTTATCTTGCTAGATGCATCAATGGATTAAAAAAAAACCAGCTCACCATTTGAAGCTGCGAAATTTTTTGAAGATTCAGATCTTTCCACTGTTTGTCCATCGGAAAGAATGGTGCATTTGAACTCACGCCACAACCTTTTCTGATTTTCTATAATTATCTTTGCATCTTCAACTATATTTTGGAGCAACTTCTTACTTAAGTCTCTTAGAGAGGGTGCCTTGTACACTTTTCTTTCTACTGTTAATGCTGTCACCCAATTTTCTCAGTATGTGTTCGTCGCCACATTGAAGGGAAGGTTGTTGGAGTACCAAAATTTGTGCATGTTTTATTTGCTTCCACATGCGCCTCCTTGTTCCATCATGTACCTTACAACGAAAGTTGTGTCTCATGTGTGTTTCGAGGCATAAAAAATGAGTGGATTTGACTTGAACTTGATGAAGATGTGCTATGGTGCTTGTGTGGACCACGACTAGAGCCCACAATTTTTGTCATACTTGCCTCTTCTTCCTTTGTCGATGTGGGAGCAATGGTCGCTGTTAGAGTTGCTTGCATCCTTGTCCTCTCTAGTTTCTTTTCGTTTAACAATGCAAGCTCCGCAATCATCTCTCGTTTTGCCTTTTCTGACACTGGAACAAGGCATGGCGTCATGGGAAAGAATCCCTGAAAAGTGGTATTTGAGGCGATTGATGCCTCCTGACATCACAGTTTATCAAGTTCCGCTGCATATGGACGAAATCTGAGAATTTTTGCATTTTTTTGGCCTTTCGGATTAATGCATTTGGTTTGGTTTGAAAATCGTCGATTTGTTTACCAGGTAATAAAAATCGTCAAAAATCGCTTGACGTGTTGGACGTTGTCGAAGTCTGTAACTATAAGCACTGTGTCAAATGGGAGAGGTAGGGACGTCGTGGGCAAGGAATGGGAGGGAAGGGACGTCGTGGGCAGGAGACGGGAGGGAAGGGATGACGCTCGCAGGGTCGTCGGGAGGAAGGCAGGCATGACAGTTGATGGCGGGATCAAGGCAGACAGTTGATGATGGAAGTCCATTTGCCATTTGTGTGAGGCTGAGATTCTTCTGTGATTGCATCTACATAGCTAACCACAGGAACTGGGCCTCAGGCAGGCAGTCATCAGTAGGGTTTGTTTTAATTAATTTATTTTATTTGTTATTTTTTGATTTATGTTTGTTTTAATATTTTAAGTTTATTTTACGTTTTGATTTTTTATTTATTATTTTACGTTTTGATTTTTATTTGTTAACTTAATTTGTAGTACGTTATTTTTTTTTAAAATTATGTTTTCTGTATCATATAATTTTAATTTTTAATTTCTATTATTTTTAATTTTTCTGTTTTTAAATTTATTTTCACTGATTTAGAAATATAATTGAAATATTTTCTATTTTTTTGTTTATAATTTTTTATGACTTTTTAATTTTTTTAAGTATGTATTTATATTTTATTTTATATAAATAAAATATCTTTAACTATTTGAATTTAATGGCTATTTTTTTTCGATTTTTCGCCGAACTGGAATTCGAACCTTGTTTTATCTTCGCCTAACTCTAACTTGAACCTTCTGACTATGGTTTGAAGTAAAAATCGTTGTAAAAATTGGCTTAATGAGTGAGGGCTAAGAGTGAGACTATTAGCAATCTGCAGATTGTCCTGTTGGACGCTGGGGCCATCGATTCTTTCTACCCTGTGCTGGACCGTGGATGCTGTGGCGTGAGATGTACCGTGGTGGACAACATGACCAAACATGCTAAACCCTGTCATGGCCTTGTGGGCGCCTTACACAACCTGCATGCTCCAG
Source organism: Torreya grandis (assembly GCA_037957365.1). Classification (NCBI taxonomy): domain Eukaryota; kingdom Viridiplantae; phylum Streptophyta; class Pinopsida; order Cupressales; family Taxaceae; genus Torreya; species Torreya grandis. The sequence goes on along the minus strand of JARHVA010001001.1, from coordinate 2,363,006 downwards.
TTGCGAGGAGGTTGGAATCATCGAGCAAGGCGGGGAAGAAGTTGGGCTCTTCGATGCTTGGATAGGGACGGGGATGGGGATGGAGGTAAGGTTTAGGTTGTGTTTTATTTTACAAATTTTTTATTAATGTTTTGTTTAAATTTTTTTTAATTTATGTTTGACATTTGTTCTTAATTTTGTTTATAATTTTTATTTAAAGTTTTGTTTTAATTTAATTTATTTTATGCATTGTTTTTAATTTTGTTTTAATTTATTATTTTTTTATGATTTCAATTTTTTATGTATTTCTTAATTTTTTTAAATTTTTTTTATAATTATATTTTAAATATTTTTTATTTTCTATGTTTAACGTTTATTTTGTTTTTTAATTTAAAAAAAAAAAAAAAGTGTTAAATAAATATTAAATAATAGTGTTAAATAAATGTTAAATAATATAAAAATAATAAGTGTTAAATTAATGGTCATTCCTTAATAGATTGAAATATTTTACATATTTATAAATATATCTATATATCTATATATATTTTTAAAATTTTCCAACCCAAATTTTATCATATTTTTTTCGAACTTTTTCAAGAATTCTACATTTCGCATTTTTTTGGCCTCCCAAACGCATTGGGATTTCCGAACCTGATAACTATCCCTGACATCCTCTTCAAGAAAAATGAACAAATTGAGACCATCTGGGACATTTTAACCCGCACGACATACTTCCAAGCAACGGTGTGAGCATTAGGGGGAGCCAATTGGCTACCATTGACTGAATCTGACTCCGATGTACTAGCGTATGCCATTGTTTGTTTATAGATAACTTGCAAACATATTCAAAACAACATTAAAAATTTAAAAAATAAAAACATTTAACACAATTTATATTCGATAAATAAATTATGATGATAAAATATAAACTATTAAACGAAAACCATAATACATTTAATGAAAAAATTGAAAACTTTGAGAACTATTCTCCACAATAAATAAATTATAATGATAAATAGAAACTATAATGGTTAAAAAACATTTTTAATCGAAAATTATAAAAAATTATGCATAAATTGTAAATGCTAAACACAAATTTAACGGAATACATGAAATTTGAATGGAATGCATGAAATTTGAATATTAAAATTTAAAATATTTATCAAACATGTTTATAATTAAATTAAAATTCCTTTAAATGCTCGGAAAAAAAAACCAAAAATAAATGTACTACCCTAGAAAACACTTTGCTGAATTCTTTTTCCAATCCGCTCTTGAATGCTCCAAATCTTGTGTGAATGAAATGAGAGGTGTGTTTCAATTTATAAGACAAATTTCTGTGTTTTTGCAACGTTTGTCATCCATTTCTGCATTTTCCCTGTGTATCATGCTTTTAAGCATTGTACAAGCAACCGACAAGTACTTGCCGGTTAACAAAAACTGGTGGTTTTTTTTTATGGCAGTTTCGAATGGCAGTTATTCACATGGTGTTTTTCTTGGCGAGTAATCGAGCAATTGGTGGTTACTCGCCGGTTATGTAATCCATGATATGTATTGTCCCCAAAATTTGGGATTTGTTTTTTTGCTATCACAGAAACACATCTCACTTTCCCTTGTTTTGGAAACTTAAGAAACATGGGATTCTGTTGCAAAAATACTTAACTTGTTAACATTGTTGTATGAATTATTTTCTCCTCTCTCTCTCTCTCTCCCTATATATATATATATATATATATATATCAGCTGTCCCCCAAATTCGGCCATTGCAGAAACACATTCCCACAACCCCGTCCTGGAAACTCGGAAAAAAATGGGAGTTAATTCTCTTACAAAAATACCTAACTTGCTAAAATTGTAGTATGAAACTTCTACTTTTCTGATTGCATAGATTTTGTGATACTATGGCAACTAACTTTCTAGGTAGAGAAGATTAAGGATTATGACACATGAACATTTACACCTTAGAATGGTGCTTACCAAATAGAGCGGAGGTTTTCGCAAAACAATGGTTGAAGTTGATGCTTAAAATTATTACCAATCTTGGTGTAAAAACATCTCTTACTATTAAATTTAGCATTTACTTGGGTGGTAGGCTACCTGAAACCAACAGATCATATTTACACAACTCCAAAACGATTGAAGTTTTTTTGGCTGTGATGCAATAAATTTTTGCAACCATTCAGCTTGGAATTTGCAAAATTTAGTAATAGATAATTTTGAGGATAGAAACATAAACTTGGTAACTCTGGTACAGATTCAAAGGAATAGATCACCATGAAATGACAAATGAAAAGTAACCGTGCTTGTACAAGCTTTAGTTCAATGCCATCTACCAAAGAATTAGGCTTCTTCAATATTTTTAAAGTGTGTGCAAGTTGAATATAATTGATCCAAAATATTGGACATTTAAATGAATCTAGGTGCATGGGGATTGAAGGCACACAAATATTCAATTATGTACAGGAATCTAGTAACTATGCTGTTGTCTGAAATGATGTGAAGCATAGTAACGATGCTTATGATTTGAAGTTTGTTAGTGTTAGATTTTTGTAAGACTTTTTCTGGGGGTTTGTTGCAGGTAGAGGCTGCATATGATACACTGCTTATGAAAAGCTTGATGCAACGCAGGGCAGGCAAAGTTGTAGATAGCAGCATTCGGTTTGCTGATGTAAAACAGGTAGGTAATTCAGGTATTGGTGGAATGCCAAAGTGGCTGAAGAATTTTTTGAAGAATGCAGCCTTAGATGCTGAAGCTCCATCTGCTAACGAGCTAGGCATACAAACTGGAGTTTATGGAGCTTTAATGGCTTGGGCGTTTGTCAATGGAATTTCATATCCAGCAGGAGGGCAGTTATCCAGTGGTGGAGCTGATGTACCTGGTCTTATTTTGGCTACTGGGTTTGGAGCTTCACTTTACTTTTTACGCAAGAAGAATGTTAAATTAGGTAAGAATTAAGCAGTGTTATTCTATTTCAATTGTATAAGAAAGCGATTCCATTGTATTTTTCATATTGGGTATAGAAATCTATCCTTTTGTGGTATTGGAAGAAATCTGATAACTTTGAATCTTCGAGCTAGACTAGAAGAGTACTTCTGCTTGTAAGGGATAAGTAAAGCAACATAGTTTGAATAATTGAACATATCAATTTCTAAAGAGCAGATGCCCAGCACTTTCCCAACAAAACAAAAATTGTGGGGCAAGGCAATTTTTTCTTTATCAACAGGTCATCGTATGTATGATATTTGGACAACAAAGTATTGGATATTTTGGTTGTAAATATGAATAATTTTGTCATTGTCTGATATTACCATAGAGGTTAAGAGGGCACTAGATCTGATGGTTCAACCCCATGAATTTTTTTCATGATCTTTCCTGCTAGACTCCAAGCCCCTTTTGTTTCTATCTATATTCATTGAAGATCTAAGGAAGCCTTCCTTCTCTGATCCGAAAGCATCTAGTCCTTCCCCTTATAGAGAAGGCCATGGCCTCCTCATCTCCACCTAGCAAGCCTGCTCAAGCATCTTACAAGTCTGTAGTAGCACAAAAAAGTTTTGAAAGTTTTCTCAGATTTTATCAGTAGCAAAAAAAATCAGTAGTTCAGCCTAACTTTCCACCAGCTAGAAGACCAAAGGCTATTTTTCAGAAAAAACAGAAACACGACCAATGACCCACTGCCCACTTGACCATGGCTAAAAGAAACAGCATGTATATGTGGATTTATGGCTTCATACCCAGGACACAAAAGAGAATGGGTATGTGCTAAGAGGAAAACTGTGGGAGCGTCAGATACCCTCATGATGCCAAGAGGATAGTTTGTGGTCATATTTTCTTCTTAGGCTGAGAAAGACACGATCTTCCAAGGAGGTCCTTAGTGCATGAAAAAATTAGGGATTTTTATGAAGCATTGTATGCTAGCCCTTAACATAACTGAAGATCTGTCTAGCATGGTACCGGTTTGGGTAGGGCTGCACTTTTGCCCTAGCAAATTCTAGGTAGAGAACACTTTAAGGAGAATTGACAATTGCATTGGTGATAGCACATCAACATCAAAGAGCACTATGAAGCAAGAAGTGCTGAATTATGCCTGGACCTGTTTTAACACGAACATGAAAAAGCTGCAGCCGACAAAATCGTCTTAGAACTGGTTGAAACAGACCGGGAACAACCCCTGCATTATTGAAAATATCTACTTTTGGTATAGGATCTGTTTCCAACATGGGCGTATAGCAAGAGCATGCCCATCCTGCTCATGAGAGAAGTCAAACTTGAAGCAAAAATATCCCAGGAAGACACAGGAGTCCACCTAGATTGGGAACCACAAAAGCAAACATGCAGAGGCTCATCTTCTATACAAGGAGAATTGAAAATGCCATTGGTGAGTGACCATGAGAGCATATCAACATCAAAGCTCACTCTCAAGCAAGAAGTGCTGAATCAAGCCTGGACCTGTTTTAACATGAACATAAAAAAGCTGCCATTGACAAAGTACACTTAGAACTGGCTGAAACAGTTTGGGAACGATGTCCGGACTATTAAAAATATTTAATTTTGGTGTAGGATCTGTTACCAACATGGACATCTAACAAGAGCATGACCGTCCTGCTCATGACAAAATCTAAAACTTGAAGTGTAAACATCCCAGGTATTAAAGTTGTTAATTAGTTGTTAGTTAACCATTAACTAATGGTTGCTAACGTTAACTAATGGTTGGTTAGCAACCTTCCCAACTGCTGCAACTTCTTTTTTGCTTAATAAAGGACACACAAATGTGTAGTGTTTTGTGTGCCTTCCAGTTTTCTCTTCATTCTTTCAGCATTCTTATTTGCTAACATTGGTATCAGAGCCATTGTTTGAGGAAGCCCTAAGAGAAGGGTACAAACTGCAGAATAGAGAGGAAGAGGTTCAAAACATTGATTGGCGTGGTTGAGGCAGTGAAGATTCATGTATGCAGAGGATCAAAAGGCTCAAGGCTAGGGCACGACTACTATGCAGATAAACACAAGAAGATAATTTTTTTTTGTAGCAACGACGGAGGAAGGAGACTCAAAATGCGAGGGTAGAGGTAAATCTGTAGACATTTAAATGCACTAGACAGCATTGTGCAATAGATGAACCCGATTTTGTTTAGCGTGACTGTGTACAACATCATGCAAGAAGACCAAAAGGACACGTTTGAACCAGACATAAGAACACAATGTAGGGTTGAGCAAACTTGCAGTCGTCGAGGAAGATGTCGTGGCAGAGAAAAAAAGATGCATTGGAGGAGGCATTTTTAGTCATGAAAATAATCAAAGACATGAAGATAGACACATTTTTAGTTACAAAAATCGTTAGATAGGGCATGACTTGTACTGGGAGAAACAAAAGAATCTTTTTTATGTAGTCAAAGTTCAAGGCATGGCAATTTTTTTGCAAAGATCTATAGTCTAGGGCAACCCAAGTGTGTAACATTAAGACATAATCGTTGAATGAAAGTGAAAGCATAGTCCTGTGATCAGATATTTTAGATATTCAATTTTGAGTGCATATAAAAGAGGATTGTAAGTAATTTTGACTTCCAGAGTATAAGCAAATTTAGATAATAGACTTTGTATTTATTTTTGCTTTGATTTTGTTAAGCAAACTTGTATGTAGAGTTTGAATTAATTTTTTTATTTCTGAGTCAATGGTCAGATCTACACGCAGAGTTTGAATTTATTTTTTGACTTTCGAGTCAAAGGTCAAATATTGTATGATTAATAATGAATATTCCAAATTAGGTTATGTCGGAAGTGCAAAATATCGACTAGGCATAATTAGAATGTTTGGAGTCATAGGATTTTAACAATTGTGGAATATCGTGACTGTGATAAAATCATTGTCGACATTGAAGTGAGTCCTGCTACAAATTTTGTTGATTATGACAAGCATCATAAGGAGGCCTTGTTGTTGAAGTTGTCTGTGTCAGCTGATATGATTCTTGAGGTTTGGAATGTTGAGGCAAGTGTGCTTTGGACCAATTTGAAAAAAAATATCAAACTTCAGAAAAAAAGTTGGGTTTTGTACTTGAGTAATCTACTATTTTCCACATAGATGTTCGAGTACGAGTCCTTGTTATAACATCATTTTCAAATGAAAAATCTTTGAGACCCAACTCGCAACTGTTAACAAAAAAGTGGATGATGGCAACATAGTGGCTCTTGTTTTGAACAACTTGACGCCCTCATATGTATCTTTTGTGGAGGCTTCACATTTGATGGTAGAAAGTTAAACCCTAACATTTGATTAGGGTAGTTCCTATTTGATGCAAAAGGAATGCAAATAGATAGAGGCCGATTAGTTTAGTGTTGGACAAACAAAAATTGCCTTTGTTGCTAAGTCAAAGGGGAAAAGGAAACGTATCACCCTTTATTCATCTTCTAAGTACTAGGTGATGTGGTTTTATTGTCATAAGGTTGGGCATGTCAAAAAGGATTTTCGAAAGTGATAGTATGCACTTTTCCAACATAGCAGTTAGGTGGACAATGTGGTACCAGTTGAAGAACGACATTTTGAAGAAGAGTATGCTCTCGTGGCGTTATACTCTAACAATAGTGCTACCAGTTGTTGGTTCATTGATTCCAACCCATCTAGACATTTCACATATTGTAAGGACCGGTTTGTCAAATTTGTTGCAAGTACATGTTTTTGATTCGGTTTCATTTGCTAATGGTTAGTTACATGCAATAGAGGGGATAGGATATATTTGCATAGTGTTGAATAATGCTAGAAAAATTATCGTAAGGAATGCTAGGTATGTTCTTAGCATGAATGAAAATCTCCTCTATTAGTTAGTTAACGAAAATCTCAACATTGCTATAAATTTCTTTTGGAAGCAATGTATTTTGTTTGATATAAAACAAGACAATGATTGCTCTGAGCATTGGGCAAGGGGGATTATATAGGCTTGTTGACCCTGCTACAATCAACATAAATGCATGTGTGGAGGGAGACTCTACCATACAAGATGTGTTGGAGGATGAAATTCCTCATAAACTTGTTGACCCTGCTCCAGTCAACTTACATGCACTAGTTGTGGAGGGAATATCCACTGTAAAGAATGTGTAAGGGGATGCATTTCCTCAATCAAATACATGGGTAGTTGTGTGGGAGGCTGAAATGCCTTAGTCAAAGGCACTGGCTCAAAGAACCGGAACCAAGGTTAATTTAGCAAAGCATGGTCATTTTGCTCTTGCGTCTGACCTTTGTATGGTACTCGAACAGCTAGTTAAACAACCCATTGGATGCAAGTGTGTGGACAAAGTTGGTACTTTGGACAAGTACAAGGCTTATCTTGTTGCAAAAGTCTTTTTCCAACAGGAGGGAATAGACAAGGAGATGATTTTTTTTCCTACTACAGAGTTGGTTTTTACTTCTACTGCGAAGATGGTCACATTTTGGTTGCTTCTCTCCATAGCAACTCAGTTTGATTTATTAACTGAGATTTGGTCGAGGTCTACATGGTGTTCCCTGAAAGTTTTCGGATTCTTTGTCATAATCATTTAGTTTGTAGGATTTTTAAGTCATTGTATGGACTTAAGCAGGCTCCTCGAGCCTGGGAGATTTAATTTGATCAACATCTCCAAGATTCTAGATTTAGAATTATGGAGGTTGAGTTGAAGTTATCAGTCAATGATGATTCATCATTGGTCAATGAATCACCCTACAAAGAATTGGACAACTTGATATATCTTATGTCCACACAACCAGATCTTTGTTTTGCTATTGGCTTCTTTTTCAGTTTTTGTCTACATTGAAGCTCCTACATTGGACATTAGCAAAATGTCAGAGGATTGTAGTTTCATGTTGATATCTAAAGAGCAGTCTGTAAATGTAATGAATAAACTTCTTGATCCAACTTTGTAAAATTTTGGAAAAACCATGGAGTAGTCTCTGGTTTAGTCATTAAGGAATGGTATTAAAGTTATTAATTAGATGTTAGTTAACTATTAACTAATGGTTGGTTATCAACCTTTCCAATTGCTGTAACTTCTTTTGTGCTTAATAAAAGACGGACACAAACAAGTGTGTAAATGTGCCGCATGCCTTCGAGTTTTCTTTTCATTCTTTCAACATTCTTATTTGCTAACACCAGGAAGACACGAGTCCACCTAGATTGGGAACCACGAAAGTAAATTGACAAAGGCTCATCTTCCCAGCAAGACAGAGCATCCTCCCACAGAAACCAAGCTAATTCAACAAGCAGGTACAGTTTCCAAATGTCGAGCCCCTTTCAATATTTAGATCTCAAGGATGAGATTGAGCAAGAAGATATTTCAATAGAGGAAACAAATCCAAGAATTTATTAGATAGTACAAACAAAAATGGAAGAGCCACCAACAGAGAAATTTGCAGATTCCTCATCCCCTACTAACTTCGAGAACTTGCAAGCAATAGATCAAGAATAAAGATCGGAGACCCTCTAAACAAGTTGGACCATCCCGCGACAACATCCCGCTCATCTAGAGCTTGCAGGCAGAGGCACATACTTCAAAGCTCAACGATCACCTAGACAAGCAAGGGCTGTCCACGTGGCAGCATCCTGTTAACCTGCAACTTGCAGACATAACAAAGAACAATCCGGAGCCTGCAAGCCTCCAGATGAATGAGATCGTTCCACGTGTCAACATCTTGTTGAACTTCGACCAAAGTCCCAAGATGCATGCTCCAAAGCTCAACGAGTAGGCGAAAGAACGGGATTAGGTCACGTGTCTGTATCTCGCTAAATCGTGATCGAAAGGTCAATAACACAATAAGCAAAGTCGATTTCAAGCAAAGAAGCGAGAGCAAGTCAAGTGTCATGCTGCGAATAAAGCAACATGGACAAAGAAAAGCAAGACTTGGTTGCACGATAAATAGTCATGTGGCAAGGTAGATGGCTTCACGAGACGATGAAGTAGGAATCAACAACATTATTCCACGTATTTGTTGGCTTCACATTAAGGAAGTCAATTATGTAATAGTAGACTTCACATTTGTTGGCTTTTGCTTCCACAATAATTGAACACAAAGATTGAAGATATGACTAGAGATTGAATAATTTCTTTTGAAACCTGCTTGTCGCTTTGATTGGCAGTTGCAATAACTTCGCTACTCCGTGTAATATCATAATAGTTTGATAGTTTCCAAGTTCTATCCAATTTGCAGATCTATAGATAAGTTGAATGGTATAAGAATTTCCAAAGAAAAAATCTGAAAGAGATGATGTAATATAAAAAGGTCAGCAATGTTTTATGTCAAGCACTTTGGAGCTGTCCTTGAGGAGTTCCAACTTTTACATTTTTTGCCTCTCGGACTTTGTGTGGATTGGAGCTTAAAAGTGACATGCATGATAATAGGATTGGTAAAGTTTGGGCAATAAACAGGTCTGGGTTAAACAATAACAACTTGTTGTTAAACATTTAATGGACCTCGATTTAACAATAAGAGTTAATGAACCAATAACTACAAATAAAATATGTATTAATGATATTTGGCTTTAGATTTGTATAGACATGGGCTGTAGAAATTTCGAGAGTGGATTACTCTTAAAACATACAGCCCAATCCAAATGAATGTGAAGAAGAAACCTTTACCTTTTTTCGTGGATCCTAGACACATGCGTTGGATGCATTTTATCCTACGGTTAGCCTAACTAACTATGGTCCCATTGCAAAAGAGGGCCAACCTAAGTAGACCGACCTATATTAGAAAACCTTAACTAGAATCAAGAAGTGATAAACGTAATAAGATAATGAACAGACTAGAGAGATGCATGAAATGAACTGCACATTCAATTAACGAGATTATCTCTTTTCCTATCTGAGAGTTTATAACTATATATATTCATTGGCATTGATGATGCAATGCGATTGGTGTATCAAGCAAAATACATTTATATATTCCATGGTAAGAAGTAGGCCTGAATACTTCTGTAACAATCTCCTTCTGGTTTATTGACCTGAGGCATACACCAAAATTGCCTAGAATTGGAGAATGATAATCTGTTCTGTATCTTTGTAGTAAATTTATAATGGTGTTGGATGCAAATGGGAACTAACCATTGGCTGTCTAACTGATTAAATTTACAGAAATTGTAGATGTCTCTAAATTCAATTAAAATTCCGAAGAGTGGAATATGAAGTTCTTGTATGCTTGCAGAGTTAAAGAAGCGTAATTGAAAAAAATGTGTAGTAGTATTTTTTTCATTCTTCTGCTGGATGGCTTGCTGAATGTTTCTTTAAGAAACCATTGTGAGAACTGCACAACTTCAATAATCTTGGTAGCTGGGACGCATCTCAGAGATGCGTGACAGGTATGCAGATGCCTCCTGAGTCTCGGAGGCTTCGTTTGAAGTCTCCCTTGTCTCCTTAAAAAACCCCATCTCCTGCGTTAAAAGTTTTGTATCTATTTTTTATGTTTAATTTTAAAAGTTGAAAATTTTAAAACTTAAAAGATAAAGTTGAATAATAAATATTAAAATTTCTGGGAGGACGCTTGGTTATTTGAGCAGCCTCTTATCTCTTTGGAACCATGGAATCAAATTGTGCCTGTCATCCAACTCTTTCAGGGAAGCATGGTACGGGACTACATCCAAACCTTCGAGTAAGGCAGACATTAGAAGCAGCTCTCTAACGCCACTCTCCAAGGGGAGGATCTGGTTGCTCTTGACAACCTTAACAACACCCTTCAAAGCTTCCATATCTCTAATTTAGTTCAAGATGATGAATTGATTTGGATAAAGTCCTTTGATGGAAATTATAGTGTGAAGTCTGGTTACAACTTAATCTCTTCTATTCCTAGAGAGAATGTTATTTGGTCTAAATTATGAAGTAAAACTCTTATATCCCAAAGATTAATATGTTCTTGTGGTTGGCTGTACAGAACAAAATTTTAACCATAGACAACCTCAGAAAAAGGGGTATGTTTATTTTGAATAGATGTTTGCTTTGTGAACAAGAGAAGGAAACTGAGGATCATCTATTCATTTTTTGCTTTTTTGCACATAAAATCTGGAGCTTGATTTTAGAGAAATTCCAAATCAGTTGGGTGCAGTTTCCTTCTATGCTAGACCTATGGTGGACATGAACCTTTTCTCCCTTTGTCAGTGATAAAGTGAATTCTATTTGGAACCTAGCCATGCCTCATGTTATTTGGGGTATATGGAGGGAAAGGAACAATAGAGTGTTTGGAGATAAGAAAATCCTAAGCGAAAAGGTGGGTGATAAGATTTTATAAAGCATTAAGGAAAACTTCAGAGTTAAGCCTCCAATAAACCCAGTAGAATGACAGAGGAGGAGACAAATATAGCAGTCAATGGGTAGATAGAGGATCATAATGCAATTGTTAATGATCCAAGAGCAGATGTTAGAAAAAACACTAAATGGAGAACCCCAACTCCTGGTTGGGTGACACTTAACTTCGATAGGGCTTCGGGCGGGAGGAGGAATCCTGATGGATGAAAGAAGATGCTTTACTCTTGCGTTTTCAGGAGGGATGGGTGTGCGAACAAATCATTGGGCAGAAGCTCTAGCAGCTCTGTGGGGTTTAAGATTGGCTAAAGAATTAGGGATTGACAAGGTTATAGTGGAACGAAACTCTTTAAATATCATCGACAATCTATCCTGTACAAATATGACTGGATGGAGCATCAAGCAAATTATGGAGGAAGCATTTATTTTATCTGAATCTTTCCAAGAAATTGCCATTCAGCATATATACAGGGAAGGGAACCAATCTGCTGATTGGTTTGCAAATGAAGGGGTGAACTCTTCCAGGGCAAAAAAATGGACCAACAAGGACAACTTACCCATAACAATCCGTTAAAGGATTGAAGCGGAAGCCTACCTCGTAAAACAATGATTTTATATCCATGTGGAAATCACTAGAAATGATCTCAGCATTAGATGCTACATCATGTTAATATATATGGTAATCATGATATGGCAATGCTTAACACATGCAAAGGGTATATCGGGTTCGAATACCATTTTGTCTAATTACGGCGTTAGAACGTGCCAAATCCTCAAGGATCTCAAGAACGAGAGCAATAATAAAGCCCCATAGTATGATTATACAAAAGAGTTATTCGAGCTTATGGGAAGAGAGAGAACAATTTTCAAGAATGCAAAAATGGGGGGGGGGCAACTTTGTAGGATTGAACCAATTATCCCAGATAGCATCAAAGAAAATGAAGAGTTGTGGAATATTCTGCAACAAGGAAGCATGGCTAAGTTTGTGCAACGGATTGAAGGGTACGATGAGCATGTTTCCAAGATGTTTGTGAAGGGATGGAATGGTAGGATTATAGAGATTAATGGGGTAGAAATCGAGATCCCATAGGACCTAATAGCTCTTGTCATAGGTCTAAAAATGGAGATCACTAAAACCTACAAGATTGGAAGAAATTATGAGAAGAAAAAATTTCTGCTAGAAGGGGAGGAGCTTACTCCTCTGCATAATGGGTTTGCTTGGGAGAGTTTTTTCAGCTGTATCAAGTGGCTAAACAAATCATGTTGTACGTCACCCTGGAAGGAAGACATAAGGTAGTGCACTTGTCACATTTCATTTTTCTGAATTATATTAGACACGATGTGCCTATCAATATTCCTTTCTATATTCTACATTCCCTCGAGAGTTCTTTTTTGGATGTCAAAAGGGGTAAGAAAACTCTCCCCCTCCATCAAGCTATGATTTTCCTAATTTTCAAATACTTCAAAGGAGTTAATAAGGGTCCGGAGTGTTTCCTTGGGGGGGGAAGACACAATCCTGGCAAGAAGGGAGCAAGCCTTTGTTGAAAAGAGCAAAACCTGTGTTGAAGGAAGAGAAGGATGATAAGGTAGTAAGAAATGTTGAGAAAGGGGGAATTTCTTCCAAAGAGGACCAGCCTACCCTGTAGAGAAAACAGAGTGCCCAAAACCTAAGCTTTAAACGTAACTTCAGGATCAATTCAAAACCTTTAAAAGCAGGATTAGGTGAAAGGAAGCCTCTTAACGGTGAAGGTACCTTGCATGAGAACCCCTTGGAAATTCAGGAGGATGAGATCGAGGAGATAGTGGAGGGCCTGCAACTTCTTAAAAGAAAAGCAGTCGCCTTCTCTTCGGAAGATAGGGAAACAGGGAATGATACTTTCACTAAAGAAGTTAAGAAAAAAGGAAAAGTAGAATCCCTATTAGTTGTTCCAGATATATCTAATCCTAATGCTGAATTTGATATGTTTGGGGTCTTTCTTAGAAACCAAAGCAAAAGGACAAGATGGGGAAGGAGCTTGACCTACAAAAGGCATTTATTAGGTGTCTCTTTAGGGATCACACTGCCCTTAGGGATCAAGTCAAAAGATTGCAGCAGGAAATTAGTATTCTCAAGAACGAGGATGATATTAATGAAGTGAATTCACAGCTGAAAACACTCAAGGATAAGGTGGATTCTCTGGAACGGGGGAATGTGGAATAGAGAGAGAAATTAAAGTTGTTAGTGGTGGTAAGTAAAGCCGCTATGAAGAACAACATAGCTGGCATTAACTCTCTTTGAGGCTTATTGGGAGACATGATTGTTAAGGCCGAGGCGTCGTCCAGCAAGAAGTCCAAGTGCAGCGGATGTAAAAAGGAGGTTGGGCAGGTCCCTCAGCAGTTCCTAAATCTAGACAGAGACTTGAAGAGTATGACCAGAAACTGGGACAAGATATTCAGAGTTTCTGCTGTTTCCTTGCTGTTTTAGAGCTGTCTAGTTTACTGTAGCCTGTGAGCCTTCATGTTGTAACTTCTTGTTTTATCTGGGCTTCTAGGCCCTCTTTATTTTGGTTACATGTACAGGGTTGGGTGCCTAATTCAAAAAACCCATTCGTTTACCAATAATAAAAAAATAAATATTAAAACTTACTAAATAGTAAAATTTTAAAGTTAAAAATAAAAACTTATAAGTTAAAAGTTTTCAATGTTTATGAAATAAGAATCTGGGGTATTTTAATTTTTCGTTTTCAGAAATTTAAATATATAAATATTATCATTTGCAATCTCTAAGTTCCCCCGTACCCAATGTCTGAAAATTAGTGACCCCATCTCTGAGACCTGTCCTGTCCATCTTTGTCCTCGTTTATCTTCTGGGGAATGTGGTCCGAAGATATATTTTATGTCTGAACTTATTTCATACATATTTTTTGTAATGGCTTAAATAGTAGAGTGTTTACTGATATGTGCAATACTTCCTAATTTTCATTGCAGTCGACAATCACGCAATGACACTTACATTCTGAGTCAAATTCTGCACTATTTCTTCTATAGGAGCTTGAAGCAAAACAAAGAGGTAGTGGTTCACATTGCGAAGTTTTCCATGATATGGTTCTTGGATGGAATGTGAAACTAAGCCTCTTATATTGAGGATATTACCTTAGTAAATGCTGCATAAGTTTCCATGTTTGTGAACAGAAATTGACTTTAAGGGAGGTTTCCCATTAGGAGCAAGCATATAAATTGCATGATGACGTAAGATGCTAAGCCAAGTGGCTGGTGGAATGCCTGTTCCTTGAGGAGTCTTTTTGAAAATAACGGTTCACCTCTTTTTGAACACTTCTCAAACACTCAGATTGTTATGTTTTTTTGTTTGTTTGTTTGTCACGCATTGGATTTTATATATGCACAGATCAACTAATATTGAACAATCTCTTAAATGCAGCTGGAAGTTGTTTGCTTGTATCAGGTGGAATTGGCCAGTTGGGGTGCACTTTATGCCACAGTACATGATACCTAATACTGATGTACACGAGATGTGGTTATCTATAAGGACATATTGACATATTGAGATTCTGCGTGCTTAGTTTTTGGTTATCAAGAGATGATTTTTTATTTTATTTTGTGTGCTTGTATTGCATTATTTTGCAAAGGCAGAACAGAGTGCAAGAAAAAGCTTATGGATAGCCACGGTCAGGCATTCCCAGATCCTTTTAAGGAATCAAGTAACAGGACTTTGTAGATGGATTAGAGATTTTTCATTCCCAACGTTGATTATGAATTACATTTCTATTATTGTACTGTTATTAATGTTGATTTTTTCCAAAATTATGCACCATCTTAAAGGAGAAAAGCTTCTGGATTTTTCTTCTTTTATCAACTTGAAAATTTATCATCAATTGCATATATGCCAATTTCATAGAGTTTAAAGTAAGGGTTTCTCATTCTTCTGTATAAATAAAATTGCATTGATAGCTGTTGACTTACACTTTTATCAATCGAACCATACTACATTGGATACAAACAAGTCTTTTTTACGGGATGGAGAAATCTATTAGGATAATTTTCGATTTGGGTGAAATTGTTAGATTACTAGGAGATTCCTCAGTTTGGTGTGTTTTTTAGGGTTTCTAAATGAACATGCAAAATCCTTTTTATGGAGAATTTGAATAGGCATTATATACAAACCAAAAGGAGCTTACGTGATATTTTGTTGCTTAACAAGCTTAGAGCAAGGCTGTATACAGATGGAAACAAAGTAGGGGGTTAAACCCATAGATCCAAATTCGGATAAGGCACACTGCTACCAGCCATTATATGCTAACATCCTTGCATAATGACGCTGATAATATTTTACATTAGAGGATTACAATTAATGAGAGTAGAATTATAGTTAGTTTTACCCTGATTTCGTTTCAGATTTTCTTTCTATTGCCAAAATGAAAGCATCCCAGATTGAAGCTTAGATTTCATTGGGCCGGATTTTCCTTTTATCTGGCAGAAGTGCTTTATTTTCTACCACAGTAATTTATTTCATTGGGCCAGATGAATCTTTTAGTTTGTAATTTACTTCAATAATTTCGCTTTGTACTTTTTAACATTTGAAGCATAGAGCTGTTAAAGGTAATGTGGTTGTAGCTAATTATTCCGAGTTTTTTTTGGTATGCAGGAAAGGCAGTTGTAATAACTGTTGGAGGTCTTGTGGTTGGAGCGGTCCTTGGGGGAGTAGTGGAATCATGGTTACAGGTAGACGTAGTTCCACTATTTGGGATTAGGTCACCGGCTGTGGTGGTGAGTGAATTTGTACTCCTCTCGCAGTGGTTGTCATCACTGTACTTACAATAGATGAAAGCAACTCCCCCATAATGAAGATACAAATATGGACCTTATCATCACAAGTCCTCTTGATGTTAGTAGGCCCAGCAGGTTGAGATGTTCGTGATTCAGAATGCTAGTTTTTCTCTTAATATTAAGTGGACTCAATCTATGCTTGGAATGGCTGAAGGCATTAATTTGTACATAAATGTAACATCGGTTGCATTTTCAGGTGGCTCAAAAAAGAATCAATTGAAATGTACAGCCTGATTCGGTTAATGTAAAATTCATTTATTCTGCTAATGCAGTTTAGTTTCGAGTGCCAGATGTAGAGATGACACTTGACTTGTCATTTGTAGGCCGAGTTATGCTGTGATTTATATGAATACAGCAATGAAATTGTTAAAGTTAGGATGCCCATTATTTTTTTATTAAGGTAACCCAAATTTCCTTCTTTGTTTATACTTACATCTATTGAACATAATGTGTTTTGGAATTCACACGCTAATATCACATGTGAAACATGTTGAGAAAATTACCAAACTCAACAAACTTGATTGTTTGGTGCTCCATATTGAACAAGGACTTGCCATGGGTTCCATACATGGTTTTTAAACCCTGCCAATCCAAAATTTTGATATTTTGTGACCTTTTGAATTTCACTAGATCCACAAGTTCCTACCTCTTGAAATTCAAATTTACATCCAAGAACATCACGAGAAAAAATGATGCAGTTATACTCCAACAGATAGGTCCAACACTAGATGTAGATAGTTATTAACTATAGTCAGTGTTCTCATGAGGCTTCAAGTGGGACTAGTCTCTTATAACTATGTTGTCGGTTTGCAAAATTGCTACTTGTGCCACGAATAAGGAAGGGATTAATAATGGAGGACAATTTTAGAATAATAAACTACATGTATCCAACATTACTCTGGTGACAAGCCCATATGGTACAAATTTTATTGTAATTGTTTTCATTTATAGACACAAAAATTTGTTATTAGATACTTGACAATAGTAATTCTGACCTATGCGTACACTTTTGCACATTTTCTTCTCTATCTAGTTGCCTATCTGTGGACTTGGCATTCCCAATTTGTCATTATTCATATACATGAACCCTCTGATATGTGTTACAAGTGATTATCTTATGCAGATTGTCGTCATATTTTAGATAATTGTTTCTTCCATCGTGAATAGTGCCAACAATAGTAGGATGTTGGTGGTTAATGTTGTGCCCACCTTCATTAGCTTAATCCTAGGTTTTCTAAATGGTTAATTTTTTCAAATTAAAAATCCTCCTTTGTGTTGGCCAACATGTTTTGCTTAACAGTTGTGGAGGGGAATTATCCAAAAAGTCTTCTATATATACACACATCAAGTCTAAGGCCATTGCCATTCAAAATCCCTTTGACATTGTATTGACACATGGAGAAATACATTTGTATATCCTTGAAATATTATCCAAAGACATCAAAAGTTGAAAACCCTTCAAAGGAACAATTTCCTAGCCAACGGTGAACACCTAAAAGAAGCTCAAAGATTGATATTGTCCAAGTGTTCAACACTATATTCCATTTTAATGAATCACAATTAAACACACATACACACATATGGGAGAGCTATGTGCATTTTGAGTCCTTTTTAGAGTATTGGAATATAAGGAATACTCAACCATTCCGTGTGGTGGTTGACGCTGTCCAACCTTTTTGTTTAACATTTTTAAAAAAAGTCAAGGTAGTGTTGAAAGTGAAGCTAAGGTTTCAAGGCAAAGAAGGATAAACTTTGCATATGCATGCACCGAAGATAAGCAAATTATTCAAATGGCTTAGGAGATTGACTATGTGCATAAACAAAGCGTATTAGAACAAAAGCAAGCTAAGTATCATATCCTATTGTCATATCTATAAATAATGAGTGTAATATATCATTTGTTTTTATATTTAAATTGTATTGTGAATGTTATATCTTACGTAATTTAAATATTTAATAGTTCGGTTTATTTAGATCACTAAATCGAAAATAAGTTTAAAACATTATGGCAATCTCGATATTTTTTCACAATGCAACAATCTATAGGTTTTCTTGAGGGTTTTATCCTTCTTAGGGTTATAGATTTATGTGTTAAGAGTCTCAAATCCAATTTTTGATTTACCCTTTTTCACATAAATAAATAATGTATATATATAGTTTATATTTTGAGTCAATAAATGATTGTCATAATTACATTTGTTTTCTGAACCATGTGAATATCTTTTACAACCACGTAATGAAATGGGTCAAATTCATGGCACAATAAAATTGAAGTTGAAATTAATGATGATTTCTTAGCTCTCATTGGTAACTAATATTGTCTAAATATACAATCTAAGATGTTTTTGGTTATCCCTCGACGTCAAAGGGCATGTATGATCCTCTTTTCACTCATTCTCTCCGTAAACCTCAAAGGTAATGATAGCTACCATCCTACCTCCATTATTTGCCCTAGGCTTATATTGGATTCCACAGTCCATGTTATCACAACATGAGGAGGTAGGGTGCCCCATCTTGTCTGACAAAACATAGATAGTCAAATCCTCCATCCTCGTCCACCTTCATCTTCCATAATGCCCACCAATCCAACTAAAGGATATGCTATCATTGATTAACTTAAAATTCTCAAGTTAAGATTTCCATGATAGAGTTCTCAACTTAAAATTGGTTAAAGGGAAGGCACCTCTCCCAAATACTCATGGAGATGCAAACAAAATTGGTTGTTGCAATATCAAGTCAAGACAAGATACCTCAACAAGAAGTGCTTAATTGAGATAATACTTTGTTAGATCTGGAACGACTAGACCACAAGAGGCACAACACATTGCATGATGCATCAAAGGCAAATGTCCAATCTTTTGTAATAGATTCATTAAACAATGTAGAATTCATTGATACAAATTATTCTAGCAAATTACAGGTAACTAGTGTATAAGATAAATTGAGCATTATATTGTAAATGTTAATAAAAGATTGATTGTTCTACCTTCCACTCGATATACAACTCACAATTGATTAACATATTAAAAAGAGAGACCATATTTTTGTTATCATAGAATAATTGGACATGGGATAGATAATAGTTGGGCACTACGACAACACATTCAAACGCTGGAAGATCAGGGCATGATTACAGTAATACGGTCACATACCAATGATATTATAAACAAGGTTAATGCGGTCTCTACTTAGAGAAAGTTTATACGATTTCCAAAACCTCAGCAAATGTTGTAGATGCTACATGAGCGTAATCTCATATCTTTCCCTCTGCCATTAGAGCTTGATATGACGAAGGCACAATTTAAGGGGTTCAACATTAATGCAATTTGCAATTGGCACAGATGCCAAGGACATTCTAGAAACATATGCTTTGGGTTAAGACATAAGATACATGATATCATTTATGAAAATGTTATTCAAATAAATATTACACAACATAGTTCACATATTACTCTGGTTATTGAAAATACACAAACATATACATGCTCAAGGTGGTTACTATAGTGACGATGGATACTAACATCATGTGATCATTTCTTTGATTCAAACATTGATATAGATGTTGATCCTTGTCCACAATGAATGAAGTGCATAGTGATTGATATAGGACCTATATCAGGGTATCACATTGATGGGATCATTGGTTAGCATAAGCATATTTCAAATTCAAAAAACACATTTTTTTAATAAATACAGAAAAAAAATAAATATTAAAAAGAATAAAAACCACGCCTTATGTATGACATGCTTTTCTATATTACATAATTGATTTATGTTATTTATCATATATACATGGTAGATTACATATCCATTCTCTACGCACATGTTTTTCATAGTATTGTAGACACATAAATATGGTATTAGACATTTGATAGTGTCAGTCTTGACTTATATTTACCATACATGACTTGTGTATACATATATGATTTTTGTGCATTCTCTATCTTAGTTATTCATTTATTTATGGACATGACATTCCTAATTTGCTATTAGTCATCAATAGGAATTCCATAGTATGTGTATAATATATTTATTATCCTAATCAATCTGTCTCCTGATCATTAGATCATTATTTTTTATTCTTTGTATGCCTCCGACTATAGTTAGATGATTCTAGCCACCAGATTCATCCACATGTACTAGATCTATCCGCACACTTTGTAATGGTCATTTTCTTAAATTCAAATCTTTCTTATGGGCTAGTGCATATGTTTTGGATGTCAAACCTAAAGGTTCTAAATCATAAACCCCTCAAATGAGTAGGTCTCAACCAAGTTTGAAGCACCCAAGCCAACTCAAGTTTGCACATTGCCAAGTGTCAAAAGCTAGGTTATAGGTTGCATCCATACTAGTGGATCACTATTACATACATACACTTAACTAAGAGAACTATATGCACTTTGAGCGCTCTTCAACATATTAGAAGCATAAGCAGTGCTCAACCACTCATTGGGGGTGGTTGGGGTCAGCTCAATGTATCTTTTTTATTCTATTTTACAGGCAAACCTAGTGTTGAAAATGGAGCCAGTGTTTCAAGGTGAATGGGACAAAATTATAGGCTTGCATACAATATCAAGCTTCTAATATTGCATAAAACAATGGTTTAAAAGCAAGCAAAAACGATGTATCCAAACAATCTAACACATCTCACATGGATGTTTTTGGTTGACATCATATGCCTTAGGCTAACATTGGGGTCCACCTTCTACTTTATTTGTCCAGGTAGGTCTAGATAATTGGTTTCTAGATTAGAGTGACTTCGAATCCAATTTTAGTCCTCCCTACCATCTATCTATAGTATCAGACCTGAACAAAATAGTAAAAACTAATTACCTTAGTTTTCTTGGTTATTTGTATAAATAATAAAGTACAATTGAACATATGATTTTACATTCAATTTTTCATAATTTAGATATACTTTATACAATCTAAATATTCATATTTTTACACTTTTTTAGATTATCAATCCAAAATAAGGTAAAACATATTGGTGAACTCGTTCCTTATATTAAGCATGTCAAATCTTAAGTTTTTCCTTAAGGTTTCTTCTATATTCCTTAAATTTTTAGATTTCTATCTCAGGGTATCAGATTTGATTTCTAAGTTCCCCTTACATTAAGTCATCAATATTTTACTCTTATCCCTAACCTTTTTTGAGTTTTTCATGATCTTATTCTATGCCATCTAAGAAGGCTGTCTGCCTCGTGTAAATACTAAAATGTGATTATATATATCATATCAGTCTTGTACACTTGACAAAAATCAACCAAGGTTATACCCTTCAGTTCTAGACCTTGTTGCTGAAAATCTCGCATTCATCATTTCACTATGTCTAATTGCTTACCTTATGGACTGACCCTATCATTTTGATGACCTAAATACCCAATACATTACAAAATTTTTAAAATATTATTTATATTCTAGACTTTTATCTATAGATCTTCAATATTTTTTTACCCCACCGGACACCACCATTTGCATATGGACACTAGTGTCGACACTAATGTCTAGATTCCTTATCTAGTGTTAGTACCTCAAAAGTCACCCAAATTGTAAATCTTTTGAAACATATGTGTTGGCCTATTTGTTTTATCTAACCCTTCTATGAGATATTTTAAAAAAGTTTGGTATAAGTACAAATCAGAGCCTACTCATTAATCATCTAACAAATACCAAGTAAGCATCTATTCAAGCTCATTCAATCAATTGTACAATTGAGTTTTATTACTCTATTATTCCCTATTTTTGTATCAATCATAGGAGCAATCATAATACAAATCTAAAGTATTCAAAGAACATCCCATGGGTAATATTTTTTAAGTTAAAAGATAAATCATTGCATGCCCTTACATATATCACATTTCACCCTCGTGCACACACAATCCCACACTTAACAGAGAACTACATATGTCTAAGACACTCCTTGAAGTATTGGATATGTAGACAATGCTCATTGACAAAAGGTTATTTGAGGCTAGTTCAACTTTGTGAGCCCATTAACCCATTTTTGGCAAGGTGACATGACCTAAAGTGAATTACTAGGGTTTGAGTTATATACACTCATATAGAGTCTATGCGTGTAATCTAGACACATCAACAAAAAGGTAACATAGAAGTCTAACAGGTCCAGGTGGTTGCTTCTGAATACAATGAATATTCTGTACAAGATAGAATCAATGATCCACAAATAAAAATGTCGACAATAATGTTTAAGTCTCTAAAAATATATATTTCTAGAATTTGATGACGAGATCTTGAGCATTAGTCTTCCTGTTCCTACACCTATTATACATCTTAGATCCACATGCACATTTGAAAACTAGCTAAGTATTATCTTTTTCTTCTATTGAAATTATCAGAAAATCAATTGGCATTGCACTTTCTATATTTGATAATTTTATAGATTCATTATATTATGTTATTTAAATTAATTTAATTAACTTGCTTTAGAGTAGTTTTATTCATCCATTTGATTTGGTTATTCTAACCTCTTAACCCTTGTATATCTAAACACCAATCTAAAAAGGGTTAAACATCTGGTGAACCTAATATTCATGTCTTCTTGTGAAAACCCTAGCTTGCCTTAGGGTTTTTATGATTTTTTATTACAATTTTTATCCACAATTGATTTCCTTATCACGTTGAATTATTTTCTAGCATTCGTACCTCTTTTTTTCTTGTTATCATCTTAATATTTGGAACATTTAAAATCGTTATAAAGGAACCTATTCCTCACCTTAAGGATGGTGATGTTTACCATCCCTCTAACTAGGTCCATGTTGTCATTTTTCAAAAGGGCAAGGTATCCCATCCTATGATGTAAAAAAAAGGTAACCAACATACCTTTACTCAAACCCCTCCACCTCCCACATCTCCTTTAGATGGTCTGTGTATGCAATGAGAAATGTAACAGATCTATAAATCAATCATAGTTCGGAGAAGATAAATCCTACTTACATTTTTGATTTTGCATACATTAGATATTTGGGGTCATGACCAAGATGGATCTGCTAGACCTAGCCAAGGGATCTATTACCATAATAATATCACTAGGGAGGGTTCCAATCAAGAAAAACTACACAATAACCCTAACTAGGTCCTATGTTTTCATATTCACTAAACTAATAACAATTAAAGTAGAAGTCTAATCTAGTGCTCACCTAAATTTGTGGCATAAAGTGGGGGTAATAAACATGAAAAATAAACATGCATAAAAACCATATACTCACATCAATGTATACATAATCTTAATGCATGGTAGAGAAGTGCAAATGCATATCTAACTACTCTTACAAAGGAAGAACAAAGTTAGGAATACTTACGTTTGAAGATGAACCTGTCGAGCCTCAATATCTCCCTTGGTCAAGGTACTTCACAAGAAGTTGTTGTGGTATGTAAGGATGACAAGAATAAATCAGATCTAGGCTACATAACCTATCAATGCATCCAAAAGACTTCTCCACAAGACAAGATCTATATCTCCAAAGAAAGTATGAAACCCCAAGCTTGATCCTCAAGTAGAATGGTGGATAAGTAGATGCACAATATATCTTACATTTTCTTCTCTTCTCTTAGAAAATGGAAAAATGAATATGTTTATATAGGCAGATCAAACCCTAATCCCTTCTAAAAGTTTAAGCCAATAATGTTGACCTAGTTGACCTAGTATCATATTTAACTAAAACAAATTAGGTCACAGACTAGCTTGACCAGGAGCTGACCTAGACCCTAATAAGTTTTATCAATAAGAGTACAAGGTTGATGGGGTTGACTATATAATGCAAGCCATCAAAAATGGGTTTAGGTTAGGGAAGGGCTAATGAAGGTGGTTAATGACTAGAGGAGGGTGGAAAATAGGAGGTAAAGCTTAGAAAAATAGTTTTTAAGAGACAAATGTGTAGATATTAAGTGGCAATAAGAGAAAACAATCTTGCGAAGCACTAATGGTCTACCCACCCCTTTTTGATGCACCCCTTAAGGCACGCACTCAGAGAGATTGAGACTCAATGGGTTCCTACAAGATAGAGAGCGTCGGTAATTGATAAAGTTTGAAAATATTGTGTGTATACATATACCCCACTCAAAGCTCATCACATGTTATGTAGGTGCAATATGGGATGGTGTTTCAAAAAAATAACATAACACATAATATTGAAGCTAAATAAAGTGCAGTAAGGAGCAAAAAAGATAAATGAAAAGACAAAATTAAAAAACACATACCTTTACTTACCTTAGTGCTGTAGATAAAGGAGATGTGATAAATGTGAAGGTGTCCAATGTGAGGAACATTAGGCAAACCTGTAGAGATTAGTGAAAAAATAAATAATTTGAAACATGGACATGTAATAGTTATAAATATTCTTTATAATGTCAGTATTCCATAACATTTTACAGTTTGGAAAAAGAGTTAGTAGAGACACAGATATAAGTAAAATAAGAAATTTGACGATAAATTTTTTGAAGGGTAAATAATTTTGAATAGTAAATATAAATAAGGTAAAAAATAATTTATTTGGTATTTTTACCATTTTGAGAAAATAGAGCTCTGATAGACGTAGAGAGAGACTAGACAACTAGGATGGTGAGGAGACAACAACTGAGACGGGGAGGATGCAGTGCCACCGCAACAAGTGTAACACAGGTAAGCAATTAAAAAATTTAAAATTTTGAGTATTTTTATTTAAAATTGAGTGAATTATATAAAATTATCTGTTAGGTAAAATCTAGGCACTGGAATGAACCCTAAGAAA
This sequence comes from Torreya grandis, assembly GCA_037957365.1. Taxonomy (NCBI): domain Eukaryota; kingdom Viridiplantae; phylum Streptophyta; class Pinopsida; order Cupressales; family Taxaceae; genus Torreya; species Torreya grandis. The sequence goes on along the minus strand of JARHVA010001001.1, from coordinate 2,338,203 downwards.
ATTTTAGGGATACTAGGGGTCAAATGGGGTATGGATATGGAGTCAAACCAATAAATACCCATGGCATTTATGATAATTAGTCAAAAAATCATTGTAGGTGATGAACAAATACAACCAAGTCGACTTAGTCTATAAAATACAAGAAAGCCAATAGGCCAACTTAGTAGTAGTTGGCCGACTTAGTTGGTAAAGGAAGAGGGATGACTTAGTACTAGTGGGTTGACTTAGTTGTTTCTAAAGTGGCTGAATTAGTACCGATAGGACAAAAGGTGGCCAAATTAGTACTATAGAGGCCAATTTAGTAGAATTTTGATAGGGACAATCTATTATCCTTGACAAATGATAGGGCCGATTTGATTTTTAATAGGTCAATCCAGTAGAAAATGAAGAAACTAAATCAAACTAGCTCAATTTTGTAAAATTTGTAAGAATGCATTTTGATTATAAATGACATGGAGATCTAATGCATCCTCTATTTTTTGATATTTTATAGAGGTGACAAAGATATTGGTGATTGATTGATGCATCATGGTTACCAGATTTGTTAGAGCACTTGACAGATGTGGATAAAGTGAGATTAGTTCCATTGGGTCTAGGAGGTATCATGGAGATGAGACGCATCCCACTGAGTGTTGATCTCATTGTCATGTTCCTCAGAGCATGGGAATGGTTGAAAAACACTTTCTATGGGTGGTGGATGGGGATACCATAGAGGTAAGTATCACACTGGAGGATGTCCATACATTACGTGGATTTCCTATAGGAGGGACATCGATGATCATAAGGACACCAGATGATTTAAGGGAGAGACAAGCACTAGCCAAGTGGATAACATGCTCAAATAAGATCTACCTAGGGTTTAGGGTGAGCTTATTTTATGTGTATATTTCATAGATTTTAGACATCAAGAAGGCTATGATCAGACTTGTGACAACATGAGTGCTATGTCACAAGTCAAATGACAAGGTATCGATGTATGTGATAGCTTTGTACTAGGTGACACTATATGATTTTGGGTCTGTCATCTAGGTCAACTCATGCATGATATGTATGTAATGCTATCCATAGGGAAAAATACCATGGGACTAGTGGTGTTACTCAACACATGGATATATGTTCTCGATGTATCGAACAATTGGGTTCTCCATATGGTCGATGATAGGTTACCTTAGGTTACTATATGGAGACAAGATTAGGTAGTAAGAGGTGTACCCCATGTGCCAACATTATAGATGATCACATGAGGAGAGATCATGTGGTATCCCTACACACATATTGATACTATTTGGCCCAACTGGGTGACCATGGTATCAAGGTTGGATCGAGTGTGGATCATGGGCCACTATACTTGGTGGGTACAGCTATAGCTAGTGGCATGCTTGCCAGGGTAGTTTAGACTCTCACACCCAATAATGCCTCTAGTAGTGCTCAAGACACAATGTGTTAGATATCTGAGGGGGAGAGGAGGAAGATCTCCAATTGAGATATCAATGATCAGGCTATGACATGTGAGACTATGGACTAGTCGAGCATGACAATCGGTAATTAGAGGAGGAGATGACATGGATGTGGATGTAGGGGTGCAGTACGTACCATAGTAGGCATTACATTAGGAGGATTATTGACCACCTTGGGCACACTACCGATGGAGATACCGTTAGTGAGATCAAGGACATATGAGAATAGTTACACAGGATGATCCAACAGTCAACCTAGGGCAGAACTGGTTGATAGAGGCACCTCTTAGGAGAGGCCCACAACATGCACAAGTGGTGACTATGGGATTTTATTTGATAGGGAGGTAACCCATGGACAAGGTGCTCTAGGGATGATCCGTTGGAGAGACCGTGCTTGATGGACGAGCAGATGAGGAGACAATGGTTGGTGACACCAGGACAGGTAAAAAATGTTATAATTTTTAGTCTTTGAGATAGAATACTAGTTGTATGTGATTGTACGTAAATAGATATATTTTGAGATGTATATATGATCTGATATCTATCTAAGTTTTGGTCTTTATAGACCCTATAATAGAAGAGGTTAGATGGGGATCCCTATTCATAAAAATGCACTATAACATTTAGGATAGAATGTTGGCACCGTACGAACCCACCACATTGGATGATCCTATGATACCATCTACCCTAGCTCAAGTAGGCTAGTTTAGACTGGTGGGGGAGGCTATGAGACAACTAAAGACATGCAAGGATGGATTGCATCCACTAACAAGGGTGGGATCAGGAAAGGCATAGGCTTGGCAGGCCCTAGCTCAGAAGAGAGATACACACATGGCTACCATAATATAGCTTGGATAGGTACAAGCCCAAGTTGTCAACTTACAGGGATAGGTAGCAGGGTTGAGATACCATATAGACTTATTACAACACACTATGTAGAGGGGATAATCAGAGGCATCCATGGGCAACATGGCTAGGCCATGAGATAGGCATGATGAAGCCTAACCGTAGAGCTAGAGCTATGTATTTTTTTTGTATTTTATACCATTGTATAAAACATGTGATATATAAATATATATTATTTTGATAGTTGGATTTTGGTCTCATGAGTTATGTCTTGGGTGTGGTTATTGATGCATGGATATATTTCTTTCTAGCACATGTATTTGATTTTGTTCTATATGCTATGGAAATATATATGGAGTGGTTTCTTTGTTAGCATTATGTAGTACATATTCATGGTTAAAAATAAATAGACAAAAAGGACTTTAAAAAAGTATAATTAATAAAAAAAAATGCACTACACACTATTTCACTATGGGAAATGTATACTAACAAAATATGACTAAATATAAGAAAAAAAAAGGTAAACAAGAAAAAGATTAGCACCAAATTAAAACAAGTAAAATCATACTATATCACATTGGGAAGTATGAAAATAATGTAATAAAATGGAAAGCACGTGAAATAAAAGTGGTATAAAAATAAAATAATTAAGTCAATCAATTATACTAAATCACTTAAGAAAGTGCACCAAATTAAAACAAGTAAAATCATACTATATCACATTGGGAAGTATGAAAATAATGTAATAAAATAGAAAGCACGTGAAATAAAAATGGTATTAAAATAAAATAATTAAGTCAATCAATCATACTAAATCACTTAAGAAAGTATAAAAAGAGAATTTTTTTTGGCAAAATGGACTTAAATTAAGCACACTAATTCAAGTTGAGAAGTATGAAAAACTTAAGAGAAATGGTTGGATTCTTACGTGCAATTATAAAATAAGAAGATAAAATTTAAATATTAATGAAGTAAGCATAAAACATACTAAATCAAAGATGAGAAGCATGCCAATGGCATGTAACTCATAATTAATCATGACTTATCTCAAATTTGACACATGTAATTTCATTATGACTTGGGTATTAGAAAATTTTGTGAGAAAGGCCAGGTCCTATCTATGGTCTTACACTGCAAATCACAAAGGAAACACCAATGAGGTCGAAAACAATGTGAAAAATATGTTAAAAGGGGATGTTTGAAATGATAATGTGAAAATTTGGTAATTTATGAGAAAATCCTGGTTCTATCCAAGGTCTTACACTGCAACTCACAAATGGGATCCCTAGGGGGAGTGATCAATGAATGAAACAATATTTCTCAAAGAGAAATATGAGGATTGTAGGGAATGTAAGAATCATAATGTAAGCATATTATAATAAGACCTTAGGAAACATGAGGCACACTAAGGACATAAAAAGACACTAAGTGATTAGTGACCATCGATATATAAATGATACTTGTTCACTATAGGCACAAAGTTGTGTAGGCAAATAAGTGTGGTACTAAGATCAACTCATGTTGGTTAGTTTGAACAAAAAACAAAAAACAAAAAACAAAAAACAAAAAACAAAAAACAAAAAACAAAAAACAAAAAACAAAAAACAAAAAATAAAATAAAATAAAAATAAAAATAAAAATAAAATGGACCTACCTTCCCACAACTTGTTCCCCGTTCCTTAGGACCTCTTACAGAGCCATCGATATACTACAGAGATTGGGTACTTATGTGAGAAAGTAGGTAGCACTAAAATATTTTTTTATTCTCCTTTTCCAATCTATTGGCCCAACGTACCCCAATAGAACTTGAATCTATCATGAGGTCAACTATGGAGTTTAAGCTTTGATTAGAAAAAAGAGATGTGCTTAGAATCATATCTTTTAATCTGATTTGACATTTAAAACATCTGAATGTTTCCTTTTAGATCATTGCCTTTTGTTAAATGATTTAGTTTTTGAGTTTTTATGAATTTTAAGATTCGTCCTCCATACAGACTTGGAATGACTAATCCTGAGAGATAAAGTGATACACATGAATGAGATTTAGGCTTTGGATAAATAAATATGAGTATCCAAAGACATGATTGACTAAAGCACTTAGACTTAACTATGAACCAACATGTTATCTCTAGTCTCAACCATGTGTATGCTTAGTTTACAAAAAGTAATAAAGGGAATAAAGGGAGATCCAGGGTGGATCGGTAAAAGGAGATTATAACTCGATGAATTATTTGCTAACTGATCACATGGTAAATGAGGAATGACTAAAGGGAGAAAGGTTTGTATAACCAAGTCACAATAACAATTATTCATGTTTATAGAGAGATAAGGTAACAAACAATCATAAAAGAAAGAACAAGATAGTCATAAAAAGGAACTTTTTAAAGAAAGAGTACGTAATCATGAAAAAGAGTCCATAAGAGAACATAAGGAATAAAATGACATCATAAGTAACATGTAATGCGAGATATAAGTCATCATGTGAGATAAATAAGAAGTTGACACAATGTCAAATGATATAAAATAGATAAATGTAATTTTGGAGCACACATCCAATCCAAAATGAAGAAATAAATGAAAGAACACCATGTTTTTGTTTATAAATAGTGGTATATTTGTCCACACACATTATCCATCATATATGATAAGTCTCTATGAAGCTGATGAGGGATTTCGTGTAGGGGATGTTAAGAGAAGGAATGGGAATGGACTCAGTAGGAGGTGAAGGGGTCACCAGTGGAGAATGGGCCATAGGTGAAGGAGTCACCAGTGGAGAAGGGGCCATAGGTGAAGGAGGATCCATGGGTGAGGGAATCACATGTAGATAAACTATAGGTGGAAAATACACCATAGTTGGAAGGGCCATGGGGGAAGAAGGGGGAGCCTTATTGTGAGGGTGACCTATGGTAGGAAATATCATAGGCATATAAATGATCATGAGGTGATCCTTGAGATGCTAATATATGATGCAACAATGATCAATGTGATGAGTACCACATTCATGCCACATAAAATATACCTCTCTGTATTTGGGAAGATATTCAGGTAAGAATTTTGAGGGAGGTATAGCCTTATTTGTGGGCTGAGGAGTAGTGAGATGCAAGGTGCCTATATATTTCTGTAACTTACTATTTTATCCAAATATTTCACCATTGGATTAGGTTATTTAGACCTATCCACATTTGGCTAACATGGGATTACCTCTAGGCATGTGGGTTGCCTATAGTAGAGGTAAACCTCTAGGTTAAAGGGCTAACTCCCTTGATTTATCTTTTAAGATGACACACTATAGTAGACCAATAATTTTGGGGTGAAAAGGGATGAAGGAAATTGAAAGTAACCTATAATAATAGAGGTGATACAACAAAGATAAGTCCACCAACATACTTACATATGCACTAAGAAAGAAGACTCCTAAAACTGACCTCAACTCAATGTCCTTTAAGCAAAAGTGTTTCTCATAGAGATAGATCGGTATGCATATTCAGATATGGGTGAAAATAAGGTCCAATAATAGACACTAATATCCTCTCTCACACTTTAAATAAACCTTAAAAAATAATACACTTCATGAGACCTGTTAGAAGAGATGCTACTCACATAATGCATACAAGGGTAGAATGGAAGCAAGGAGAAACAATATTCATCACTTGTCATCCAAGTACACCACTTGAAATAATGAGGAAAGAATTTTAGAGATTAAAACCATAAGGGCTTCACCATACTAAGTGTGTATTGATACAAATGACAAAATGGCTTGCATATATAGAGCATAAGAGAGGATAGAGAAGAAAAGAAGTGGAAGGGTCACAATGCCAAGTGTCAAGATTTGGAATATAGTTACAATGAAATAGAATGAAGTGGATAATGGGTCAAGAAGTGGTGTTGGAATAGTTTCCATTTGAAGCAAGACACCTTCTTTCAATTTGGTGTAGAGACTCTTCGTGTCTTTTCTTGAAACTGCCTTATTTAATGATGAGTACACTTGACCATCTTAAACAAACTTAGGAGTCTTTGAAACATGTTATTTGAATTGAAAAGGTACAATATTTATTTTTAAAGTCATTAGATACCCCTCAACTGATGAACTCCTCATGGACATTTATTGTTCACTCTCTGCAGTCACTCATTGGTCTTCTAGGTCTAGACCTTCACACTTATCACTTAAGTGACTTAAATTTTCTCAAGGAAATATGTGGAAGAGGTGTTAGACACCTGTTGAAAACATTTTTTTCTATGTTATATCAAATAGACCTCAAAATTTTCAATGTCATTCTTCTCACTATCACACTTAGATAGTCATGCACCTTCTCATAGTCTGTCCGAGATTACCTACAATGAATAGATTAGCAGAGAGGTTTATATGCTTAATTGAGGTGAGATATGAGTATGGGGAGTTATAAAAAGTCCCTACACACCTCCCTTAATGAATTTCATCTTCTCATTCCCTTCTGCACCTGTGGAATACCTCAAAACTTGTAGAAAATAGAAAATTAGATCTGTTTGTACAAGTGACAATACATAAAATTTGGATGTCAAGGAGCATGAGAGAGTCCTAAAAAGGTATAAAACACTTTCAAAGTTTTTTGACCACTTTTAGATGCATAATTCTCCATATCTTCTCCATTAGGTTCACACAAGGGTTTTAGAAGGGTTATCTTCTTAGCAATGATTCATAAAATCCAAACGCTTAACCTCCAAAAAAATTCCTCTAAAAAAAATCTAAGGATCCCCCTCAACTATACCCAAATACTTGAGGCACCATGCATACTATCCAAACATATGTGAGCAAAATAAAATGGTTCCTCAACTAGTTTCTTGCATTTTGGATAGACCTAAAATAGATTTAGGCTAAATGGTTACTCCTATGTTATTATCTACAAATAAATGGGTCTAATATATCCTTAAATATCCCTTGGAGGTTATCAATTGGATTTTAATGGTCTCATGGTCATATGAATAGAGTTAGGCACCTAAGGGTTTATGTCCAATTTTAGGCCTAATAGGCCTAGACTATGTTTTTATGCCTGTGACCACCTCTAAGTAGTTATAATGACTGTGGGGCATATTATCACTTTTTTCACCTTTATTAAAACTATATACATAATCCTATGATTATTTAAAGACTCCTCATTCATCCTTTCTTTAGTCTTACACCAAGTCTGTAGGTTTACCTTGACTGTAGAATGGCCCTATGTCTGAGATAGAATAAAGAGCATATCCCCTACTTGTATGAAAAAAGGGAGACTATGGAGAGATATTTTAGGTCATGGTGACCCTCTGTTTCAAGTTTCAAATATTGGATATGCTTTTAACACCCTTAAACTTTTGAATTCCCTAAACTAGCTTTAGTTTCTATGATTATGTGCAAGGTTCAGGTAGATTGAGTATGGCATTTGAAAACCCAGCTTAGTCTCTATTATTTGCATATGAGAATAAAATTAAAGTGTATAATCATTAATTATGGGAATGGTTTTATGTATTCATATTCAATCTATACCTCTATTTGCATTCCAAATCTGCATTCTCCATTAGCTAGGCTAGTCTGCAATATGTGCTCATTGTGTCACCTGTAGGTGGTAATTAGGAAACACCAGTAGGTTAATATAGGTGGTGATGTGTGTATGAGAATAATATGTAATATTAAATCATAATTATAAATTTTTTTCATACATATTCATTCACCTTACACCTCTTTATACCAACCATCTTGCAATCTCTCACTACCTTGAACTAGTCTGCAGACTGTCTCCCAAGTGTAGTGTGCATTAGAGGTCAATAAGACTATCTAATGCACTATGTTTCAACACTAATTCATGTGAAAACACTATGTTTCACCACTCTTTATTTATTTGAGGTCAATAGGACTATTTCTCATATGTATGAGATTTTATCTTGCATTGAGACCATGCTCATCTCTTACTATAGGTCAATGTTGTCCCAAGTTTGTTTTAGCTCAATGCACTATAGCTTTCACTAAGTGTTTTTAGTATAAATTTGACTGGGTTGAAACCAATAAATCATTACCTTATCTTTATCTATTAATATTCTCTTTGTGTTCAAGTGCTACTACTAGGCCTAGGCTACAAGAAGTAAAACATTAGGCATATCTATACCTCATCAACCCTTACCAAAAGATGCTACTGTGTGGAGAAGAGACCCTTATTAAGAAAGATTAAGGTAATTGTTTCCATAAGAAATTTTTTTAATCTTGCACTATATACTTTGTTTGATGGAATCTTGACTGTAGTTTATGAACCAATGACTTGATAACTCCATTCAAGTCATGAAATTATAACCTGTGTCTTAGGTTTTGGATGGCCTTTCTATTCTCTATACATGCCTATAGGTGATTGTAGGTGACCATCATATTGAAGTATAACCAGTCTTTACTCATTTTATAAGAAACACATCTCCATAAACATCCAATTCATGTAAATGTAAATCTTTCATGGAGAAACTTTGTAACTACCTTGATCTTGAAGCCACTAACAGAAGATGAAACTTTGTAACTATGGAAACTCTATCCTACAGATCAATAGTGGTGTTACTTCAAAAAAAAGGATGATCTTGCCTACCTTACATGAACACATGTGCCAAATAATTATATCTAATCATGAAATGAATAGACATTATCTTCAAGACCATATTCACTACTTGGTTTACTCATATCAAAGTAAATATAGAAGAAAATCAAAGCCATTGGGGGATATGCAGGCAATTTATAGTCACTAACATTCTTAGTGATGGTTCATGAAGTAAAAACCACCAAAATAGAAAATATTTCTGGAAATGAGATCTCATTAGGAGTACTAACATCCACCAAGTACACTTAGACCAACTCTCCCTCTCCAATTCATACCAACTACAAATAGGTTGACCTTGTTGACCTACTAAAAAGAGTGATGTGAGAGAGAGATCAATTTTCACCATTTTTGGAGTTGTCAAAGACACTTGAGCCTAGATGAGAGCTGTTAGGATCTGAAGGGACACTAATAAAGTAGTCACATGTGCCATAACTATTGTATAATCCAAAAAATAATTGAAACTCTATTTCTCTTCAGATAATCTCCTTCTTTGTACATTGAACCTACATCATGTCAATTCCAAAACTACTTCTGACACTTTCCTAACATCAGACATGTTATGTAACCTCTTGAAACTCTTGTCTGAAGTGTAAAATCATACAATTTCATCTTGATGATCACAAGGTGATATAAAATGACATTAAAGACAATTAAACAAGTGTGACCAAGATGAAACATAATATGTGATCTCATTTAAGACCATGGTGAACCACTTTATAACCTAAGAGACCCTATGTAACTTTGAAATTATAGGGGGGGTTGACTTATTTTTAAGATGGGGAAAAATTACTCAACATTTTGGTTATTTCCTAGGGGTATCAAGCTTGCTATACTAAAGACCAGTAGCCTTCTCCTATCCTTGGGCAATGGAGTCACCTATACACCATATTTGACATTAACATGCATTTGAATAGACCAAAAAACTCACACCAAATAGAAAAAACAAAAATAAACACACAAATCAAGACACCAACAGACACACTTGTGCTCTCATGAACACTTAGAGAAAACACACACAAATCAAACAAATTAACTTTTGCACAAACTAACCTGAATAGATCTCTTCCTCATGGATCAAATGTAATGTCCCCATTTTTTTTATTGAGATCTTGGTGGGACCCTTAGCCTATTCTTGTTTCTGATGGCTAAGGGTATAATAAGATTATATGACATGGTAGACCACTTGTGAAGAGTTACTAATGAAAAAGGTACTTTATATTTCTAAACTTGAGTTATGTTTTGAGAAAAAGTACTTTAGGTATATTTCACTTAAGTGGGGGAGCTTTGGGTCTTGGCTTATAAGACTTACATTGATTTTTAAATTAACCCCCTATTTCTATTTTGGAGTGCTACACTTGGAGGAGGTTGTTTAAGGAGAAAGAGGATTCATTTGAAGATTATGTGAAGTTGGATATTTGGATTTGATAATCAAGTATGTCAAGCTTGGTTGTTGAAGGTAGATGCTCAAATAATGTTACCCTTCAAGTTATACTAGTTGCTCTATAACGGTGTTTTACAACACCACCTTTTGGAAATTATGTGAACACCTTGGAAAGCTTATTTATGCATATTTTTAGGTATAGAAGGGTGACAAACCACTTTGAGAGATTGGTGACTTATCTTGTGAATTGGAAAAATGATTTAGATGCTTGGTAATTTTCTTATGGAGTGATAGTTGATGGTTTATCCCTTGGGCAACTTGCTTAAGGGATTTGGGAACCTTCCTCGGAGGGTCTATGGTAGATAAAACTCTCTCATAGTGTTTGGTAAAATTTTTATATATTTTCGTAGAGGGGTGAATTGTTTTTTTAGGTAAGATTGCATGTTCTTGGGCTGATTTATGCTTCATAAGAATTTAAAATTATTTCTATATTTTTCCCAAGAAGGGCGAACTAGTTTGAAGGATTGGGAAGCATTGTTGAAGTTTTTTTTTCAAGGTTTTGATATTTATAAAATTATTTACATAATTTTGGGTGAAAAACTAGGGTTTTAAAAACTTTAGAATATCATTTGGGGGACCTCCCATGGGTGGAAAATTTTAAAACTAATTTTATTTGATAATTTCTATTTTTGTGATCATTTTGAATCCTCATTCATAATAAAATTCCAAGTATTTCAGAAGTTATGAATTTTCTAAGTTTCAGCTGCTTGAGGTAAAATAATAAATTATTAAGGGTAGATTTGAAAAGAGTAAAGGTTGGTAATTGATTGTTCAGAATTTAAAATTTTTTGAGGGGTTTAAAAGGTTGTAAATTTTAGTGTTTGTTTCAGATTTATTTGAGTTTGTGGAAAAACTTCTATTTTGGCCTTTGTTCCAAATTGAGGACACTACATCAAAGGAGAAGATTGTACCTTTGTTTACTTCATGAGATGAAGGAGTGAATGAGGCATGTTTTCCTTTTATCATTGGCTTTGATATCTTCAACTTCTTAATGTTTGACAACCTCTTTGGTAGGTATTCAATGCAATCATAACAACTAAAAACATATCACCTATGAAGGTGAATTCTTCTTGCATTTCAACATACTCAATATTGTCATGAGACCCCTTAACTAAAAATTGACTCAATGATGTCTCAACAAAGCATGTTTCTTTGAATTCCATGGTACTATTAATGAGATCAAATTTCTTACCATTTGCAAGCTCCTCAAGATCTTCAAGGAGCTTTGTATATTCAATCTAATCTTGGTCATTATCACATTATCATCCATGAAGACATTTTGTTCTATCCTCTTGTGCACATAAACTTCAACCTTTCAAAGATCTTCAAGTTCTTGGAGAAGCTCAATCTACTACTACCAATCATCTTTGCCCTCTTTTTCCTCAAGGAGCACAACCTCTTCAAACTCTTTCTCTTGATCATGCTCATGACTATCATTGTCATAATATATTTCTCCATGATGTATTTTAAAATATTGATGATGTTATTCAAGACTTAGTTGTTCAAAAGGAACTTTGCATTCTTCTTCCACAATCTCATTTTTCTCTCCTTCAAGAACTAGATTCTCGAGACCTTCATATTCATTGAACATTTCTTGATAGGTCTACCACATACCTTGATCAAGATCCTTATGGATAGCTATAGATTCATATTCATCTTCTCTTTATTGACTCAAATAGATTGAATTGTGATTTTAATTACCAAAGGGAGTCCCTATGGTGATATATTCTTCATAAAAACTTGTGTCATCTTCTTGATTAGTTGCAAACTGAGCTTTCTCTTCTTTATTTACCTCCCATAGGATGGGTTCTCCTTCAATAGGGGATGAGGTGGGAGGGTGGTGAACAAATTCATGGGTTGGAGAGGGATAATGAGGTGTGATGGAGGGTTTATGAATGGGAATGGGTATGGAAAGAGACTTGAAATAACTCTTGGAGGGAGAAAAGGTTCTTCTATGGACATTTCATTTCCTTTAACAAGTAGTTCACCTTTCTTATAACCTGTTTGAGGCTCTTCAAAAATTGTAAGATTATATTATACATTATTAATTAAGTCCTCTTTTTCATATTTAATCTCTTCTTAGATAGACTTCCAATATGTACAAGTTGTAGGTTTTTGAAGAGAAGGCAATGGGGTTTGAACACACACAAGGTTTTCTCCCATGACATCAACTTCTTGGTTCTGAGTTAGAACTTTGAGGCTACTAGGATATTTTGAGGATTGAATTAGCTCTTCATGATAAAAATAATATGAGAGGACTGGCATGTAATATAAGAAGACTCTTGATGATGAGAGGGAGAGACATTGTCTTCAACTAGATTTTCACCTTCTTCATTGTCTTCTTGAGGCTCTTCCACAGCTGCAAGTTGATTCCCAAATTTTATTGGTTTTCCCATCTTTCAAGCCTATCAACCCACCATTGAATATAACATCTCTTTTCATTCAAATATTCATTGATGACATAGTTTGATTCCATATCAACCAATATCCACTTATTTATAAGGAATTGAACTGACCTTCTCATCTTCTCTATGAAATGAATAGGGATCACATCAAACTCTTTATCCCATTTCTTCATCAACCTTTCTAATTTTATAAAATCTAGAGTGAGTGCTGACAAGGAATTATCTTGAGGTGGAATTGAATTAGGAAAAGGAGAAGAGTATGAGTTTTGGTATTGACCTTCGAAAGGTAACCTAGGAGACCTATAGGATGGATAAGGCTATTGGGGAAGATTGCCTTATATAATTTGCCTCTTAAGAGCTTGGATTTCTCCTTCAAAAATTTGCATCTTAAGATCTTAGATCTATTCCTCAAGAGACTTAAACTTATATTCTTGATAGCCTTATTCATAGGCTTCTTCACAAATTTATTCAACAACTTCATTAACATATGGAGAAAGAATAGGCAAACCATTGGGTTGATAACTTTGATAGGGAGGTGTGTAATGATAAATCTCAACATATGCAACCATATTAATTTCAATATTCAAATGAAACAAAAGACTTTATCAAATTATTTTTAACAATTACCTAGGTTGATTATCACCAGATGATTACATTTAGAGTCACCATTGGTGTTTTCTTGAGTGCTTCCAAAAGCTGATAGTAGGAAGAACACACCAATAATCCTTCCACTCTTTTGGACCTTGGTCCCACTGGGTGTTCCAAAACTAGTGTAGCCAAATATTACACCCTTGGATGAGGTTGTTCAGACCTCTCCACATTTGTCCAACATGGGATTATCTCTAGACCTGTGGGTTGCCTATAACAGAGGTAAACCTCAAGGTTAAAGGGTTAGTTCACTTGATTTATATTTTAGGTTCACACACTACACTAGACCAATATCTTAGGGGTGAAAAGGGAAGAAGGGAAATAAAAGTAACATATATTAATAGAGGTGATAAACCAAATATAAGTCCACCAACATACTTGCATCTACACTAATAAAGAATACTCTTAAAATTAACCTCATCTCAATGTCCTTCTAGCATAAGTGTTTCTCATAGAGGTAGATTGCTATGCATATTTAGAGGTGGGTGAAAATAAGGTCTGATAATAAATACTACTATCCTATCTTAGAATTTAAATGCACCTTAACAAACAATACACTTCATGAGACCTATTAGAAGAGATGCTACTCACACAATGCATACAAGGGTAGAATGGAAGCAAGGAGAAACAATATTCATCACTTATAATCTAAGTACACCACTTGAAATACTAATAAAAGAATTATAAATATTAAATAAAATTCATAAATATTTATTCAAAGTCAAAATAAGTTGTCAAACTACTAGGGCTTCACCTTACTAGGTGTGTACTGATATAAATGCCAAAATAGCTTGCATATATAGAGCATATGAGAGGAGAGAGAAGAAGAGAAGTGGAAGGGTCACAAGGTCAAGTGTCAAGAATTGGAAAATAGTTATAATGAAATATAATGAAGTGGATAATGGCTCAAGAAGTGGACTTGGGAAAGTGTCCATCTAAATCATGACACCTTCCTTCAATTTGGCATAGAGACTTTTCATGTCTCTTATTGAAAATGTTTTCTTTGATGATGAGTCAACTTGATTGTCTTGAACCACCTTAAGAGTCTTTAAAACATATTGTATAACCTAATAAGGTAGAATCCTAATTTTGACAGTCATCAGATACCCCTCAATTGATGAACTCCTCATGGACATTTGTTGTTCACTCTCTAGTAGTCACTCATTGCTCTTCTAGGTCTAGACCTTCACACTTGTCACTTAAGTGACTTACAGTTGCTCAATGAAATATGTGGAAGAGGTGTTAGAAACTTTTTGAAAACATTTTTTTCCTATGATCTATCAAATATACCTCAAAATTTTTAATGTCATTCTTCTCACTATCACACTTAGATATTCATGCTCTTTCTCACTGTCTATCCAAGACTACCTGTAATGAATAGATTATCAAATAGGTTTCTATGCTTAATTAAGGTGAGATATGAGTATGGAGAGTTATAAAAATTCCCTACACATCTCCCTCAATGACTTTCATCTGCTCATTCCCTTTTACACCTGTGGAACACCTTAAAACTTGTAGAAAAAAGGGGATTAGGTCTGTCCGTACAAGTGACCATACAAAAATGTTGGATGTCAATGATCTTGAGAGAGTATTAAATAATTCCAAAACACTTTATATATGTTTGACCACTTTTAGATTCATAACTATCCATATCTTCTCCATTAGGTTCATATAAGAGTATTACGAGGGTTAGATTCTTATCAATGATTCATAAAATATAGATGCTTAACCTCCAAAAAAATTCCACTAAAAAAATATAGGGATCCCCCTAAAGTATCCCCATATCCTTGAGGCACCATGCATACTATCTGTATAGATCTAAGCAAAAGAAAATGGTTGTTTGACTAGTTTCTTGCATTCTAGATAGGAATGAAATAGATTTAGGCTAAAATTTCCACTCCTACGTTATTATCTAAAAAAAGGGTCTAATATGTCCTTAAATCACATTTTAAGGTTCTCAATTATCTTATAAGGGTCTCATGGTCATATGAATAAAGTTAGGCACCTGAGGGTTTATGTCTAATTTTAGGCCTAATAGGCCTAGACTATGTTTTCGTGACTATGACCACCTCTAAGTAGTTATAATGACTGTGAGGACTATTAAAAAATTTTTCACCTTCAATCCAAATATAGACATAATCCTATGATCATTTCAAGACTCCTCATTTATACTTTCTTTATTCATACACCAAGTCTGTAGGTTTACTTTGACTATGGAGTGCCCTTTGTCTAAGATAGAACAAAAAGCATCTCCCCCAGTTTTCTAACCAAAGGAAGAATATGGAGAGATATTTCAGGTCATGGTGACCCTCTGTGTCAAGTTTAAAATCTTGGATATGATTATAGCACCCTTAAACTTTCAAATTCCCTAAACTAGATTTAGTTTTTGTGACTGTGTGCAAGGTTCAAATAGATTGAGTATGACATTTGAAAACCTAACTTAATCTCTATTATTTGAATATGAGAATCACATGAAATTTTATCATAATTAATTATGGTAATGGTTTTATGTACTCAACTTAAATATATACCTATGTTTGCATTCCAAATCTACATTCTCCATTAACTAGGCTAGTCTACAATATGTGTTGATTGTGTCACATATAGGTGGCAATTAGGAAACACCAATAGGTTCTTGTAGGTGGTGATGTGTGTATGAGAATCATATGGAATATGAAATAATCATTATAAATTTTTTTCATACATATTCATTCACCTTACACCTCTTTATACCAACCATCTTGCAATCTCTCACTAGCTGGAACTAGTCTACAGACTATCTCCCAACTATAAGTGTGCAATAGAGATATATGCATTTCCTATAGATGTTCATTCATGTGAAAGCATCATGTTTCACCCCTCTTGATTTATTTAAGGTCAATATGAATATATCTCATCTGTATGAGCTTGTCTCTTACATTGAGACCATTATCATCTCTTACTATAGGTCACTATTATGCCAAGTTTATTTTAGATCAATGCACTATAGCTTTCACCGAGTGTTTTCAATGGAAATTTGACTGGGTTGAAACCAATCAACCATCACCTTCTCTTGACCTATAAATATTATATTTGTGTTCAAGTGATACTACATATCCTAGGCTACAAGAAGGAAAACATTAGGCATATCTATACCTCATCAACACTTACCAATAGATGATACTATGTATAGCAGAGCCCCTTCTTTAGAAAGATTAAGGTACTTGTTTCCATAAGTAATTTTCTTAATCTTGAACCTATATACATTGCTTGAGGGAGTTTTGATTATAGTTTATGAACCTTGAATGAATTGATAACTCCATTCAAGTCATAAAATTGAATATAACATATGTCTTAGTTTTTGGATGGTCTTTCTATTCTCTATACATGCCTACAAGCGACTATCATATTGACATCTGACCAGTCTTTACTCATTGTCTAAGAAAATCATCTCCATAAACCTCTAAGTCCTTAAAATGCAAATATTCCATGGAGAAAATAGCTTCCATGGTTTGATAGGAGATACATAGGTTTAATACCTTGATCTTAAAGCAATTGATAGATGATGAAACTCTATAATTATGGAAAGTCTATCTTGAAGATCAATAGTGGTGCTACTTCAAACTCAAGTATGATCCTACCTATATTTAATAAACACATGTGCCAACCAATTGAATTAAATCATTAAATTAATAGACATTATCCACCAGACCATATTTATTACTTGGTTTACTTAGTTTAAAGCCAACATAGAAGAAAAATGAACCCATTGGGGATGTACAGATAATTTAGAGTCACTAACATTATTAGTGATGGTTCATGAAGCATAGACCACAAAACTAGAAACTATTACCATGAATTGAGAGATCATTAGGAGTACTAATATCTACCATGTTCACTCAAACTAAGTCTCCCCTCCTATCCATACTAGCTACAAACCAATTGACCTTGTTGACCTACCAAAGAGAGCAATGAGAGAGAGATCAATTTTCACCATTTTTGGAGCTGTAAAAGACACATGAGCCTAGAGGAGAGCTATGGGGATCTAAAAGGACATTACATAAGTAGTTACTCATGCCATAATTATTATATAGTCTATACAACAATTTAAACTTCTTTTCTCTTCAGATAATCTCCTTCTTTGTACATTAAACCTACATCATGTCATTTTCAAAATTGCCTTTGACACTTTCTTGACAACAAACACATTATATAACCTCTTAAAACTCTTATCCTAAGTGGAAAACCATACAATTTCATCTTGATGACCATAAGGTGACATAAAATGACATTAAGGACAATTAAATAAGTGTGACCAAGATGAAGCATAGTATGTGATCTCATTTAAGACCATGGTGAACCACTTTCTAACCTAGGTGACCCTATGAAAGTTTGAAATTGTAAGGGGGGTTGACTTATTTTGAACATTGGGTAAAATTAGTCAATATTTAAGATAATTCATAGAGGAGTGATTATCTATACCATGGAAACAATAGATATGCTTGTTAGTAGACTTTGTGGGTTTACTAAAGGATGAAGTGGAAATAGAAGCTGAGAAAGGATAGTGTAATGAATAGTCTCTAGTCCAATGACCAATAAATTTATGAATATCATAATATGGCTAATTGGCCCATTTGGTGGGAAAAGAATCAAGCTACAGTAAAGTTAGAAAACTATCACCAAGGCAAGGTGGGGTTAGTGGAGAGACTGGGCAAGGCTCAACTGAAAGAGCAATAAGATCAAAAATAAGAAGATACTCAACTAGAGAGGGAGTGGGAATAAGATATAAATTAGGTTTAGTTGAGGAAGGGGTGAGATACATGGAAGGCTAAATAATAGTCACAAACATCTCAGGGATAAGTTATATAGAGGGGTCCTAGTATCTAGGAAAGTGATAAGGACCAGTCATAACATGATCCATAAACATACTCCTATGAGGCTCTTCAAAAAATAGAGGTGCACACACCATATCTACCCTAAGAACAAGAGGAAAAATTCTAAAATTAGGAATCATATAGGATGAAATGTGATAAGATATATAGAAAGACTGAAGCAAAGAGGAATGATAATGAATAATTTTAGCATCTCAAGCCTGAGCAAGACTTCTTAAGAATGGATCATCTAAGGTATAACCATCATCATAGTCAAGTGTATATGAATATCAATGGAATAGGTAGGGATGACCTTGTCATTCGATGTGGTGTGATGAATGGAGTGCTGAGTTTTAGTTAAGACTATGGGTATATCATCACTAGGTGATTGATGGGAATGTGGCTTTAGAGAAGGTAGAAGCTAATAAATGAGATAAGGTGAGAGATCTGAGGTTTTGATCTTGAGATTGATCTTATCTAGCTCATCATCATCTAAATCTAGGAGGTTAGGTGGTATATTCTTGATGATTTCAAGGTGACCATTATAACCTTGTGTGGAGTTGATAGGAAAGTTAAACCATTGATATTCATGAAATGGAACACTCGATAAGGGTTCAAGGGTTGGAATATTGAATATGCCATGGTCTTGTAATTGTTCAAAATTCAAAGGGTTAGTGTCACCTTGAATCCTATAGATTTATCTATTGTGAGGAAATTTGACACATTAGTAAGTAAAAGAGGCAACTTATTTCATGAAATGAGTCCATGGCCTACCAAGAAAAATGATATAGAATAGAAAAAAGTAGAAGATCATTACCTTCTCTCAAATAGTGACAGGTGGAATGGTGATAGGGATCCATACACAACCTAAGGGAGGCATTTTCCTTCAGTCATAACCTTGACATGTACTGTGTGTGGACTTAAGATTATATTTGAAATATCCAAGGGTTTTAATTAAATTGAGATAGGCAATGCAAGTACCTAAACCCTCATCAATCAAAGTATGATTGAATTGGATATCTCTAATTTGGATACTGATAAAAGGGGAGGATCATCCACACAAAGTAAAATATCATTAGGAATTATAGAAGCAATAGGAAATTTGAAATAAAGATAAATGTCCATTGTTTCATCAACATGTATGGACATCTATTCACACTATTGTAAAATTATATCTTATAATCTAGATAAGGTGGATTCACATCCTACTAGGGGAGGATGAGGGATGTTCACTTCGAACAAGAGTTACATAAGATGATTATGATGATATGGAGAAGTCCTCATAAGTTTAAGAAATGGGATTTGAGATGGGAGATTAGTAATTTCTATGATAGGTTCCCATTCATCATAACCCATAAGCGGACTATTGGAAAGAGGTGCATAGTGTTAAAGGAGGTCCTCAGAAGGAAGATCTGAAGTTTATGTGAATTTATGTTGATAAGATGCTAGAGGTTTAATTGGAGGATGGGTTTGTTGATTGTCTTGAGAGGATGGGGTAGTTGATGCAGGTTTGGTTTGAGATAAATTTGAATAAGGGTTAATATAAGGTTGAGTATCATTGGTGATGGGTAAAAAAGTTAGAGAAGTGGTAGAAATGGTATGGGAAGTGTTGTCCAAGGGAGGTGTTGGAATTGGTTCATCAAAAGATATAAGGTCTTCTTGCCCCAACTCTATTTAATGAGTAAGAGAAGAGTCTTGGATAACACAAAAATTGTGAGATGATTGAGGAGTGTGGATGGGATGAGAATCAATTAAGGAAACTACCCTTTACATATTAGTCATATTGACCATATTATATTTAGGATTTGGGTCTATAAGTCTTTCAAAAGTATTAGTAGAAAGAGTAAGATTATCATTTTTATCTTAGTGATTCGAAAGAGGATCTTTATAGATGGCCAAATGAACATTAGCCTAATTCAAATATTGAGATTTAGTTTGTGTTTCATGGGATTTGAAGGCAATGTCATAGGCTTGTTGATGTTTATGAATGATAGAATCATGGTAAAAATTGGGACTAAGAAGGAAATCCATAGCCAAATTACGTGTTGCCTAAAAGTATCATGAGATTGACCCCAACTAGCATGAAACTAATAAAATATATTAGGATTGTACCAAGATTTCATGGGATGAGTGGGATAAATATTTTATGGAAGAGGCCTTGGTATACACTTTTATAGTTTTTCTAAGGATAAAGGTTTATGAACATTGATGTTATTTATTACAGATAAATGAGGATTAGTGATGTGGTTGGAAGGGGAAGCTTATTATAGAGCTTAGTGGGGAATAATAACTCGAATGATAGGAAAGGTATCATAACAATCAATGACACCATCATTAGTAGCACAATGATTTTTATTTTTGATTAACATGTGAGTACCCATAGCAGGTTGGGATGGCTCAAATTGATGATGAGGAAACCTTGGTGCTTGGCTTGGTCAATGGCCTCTTCTAAGTATGTGGAGAGAGAGTCTGGACCCAAGATTGCAACTTAGGATAAAGAGCATTGGAAAATAGATGAAAGAGATTATAATCTACCATATTGTTTTCACACTTTTTAGATAAGATATTCCATCATTTGATGAAAACTTGTGTGGTTTCTATCTTAAGTTACAATTAATAAAATGGGCTAAGGTATTTTTAGGGAGGTCACTATTTTGAAACTCTTGGACTAGAGCATTGACTAAATCTTCCAAACTAGTGATGAAATGAGATTTGAGTTGGTTATACCAATCTAAATCATCTCTATAAATATTTTTTGATAATATCTTAATAGTGGCAAAGGTATTTAATTTGACCCAATCTTTATATAGATTTACAAATGTTTTTAAGTGTAGAGTATGATCGGTTGACCCATTGTAACTAATGGTAGGGGTGATACGTCCTATATCTATATTGGCAATTTGAGGTGTAAGAGACTCATTTTGAAGGTGATTGATTATTTTGTTAACAAGAGGAGGTTGAGAGATGAGATTACCATGGGAATACCAAAGATGAGGTGGGGGAGCATTTTGGTTATGCGGTCCCCATGGAACTTGTTTAGGGTTATTTTGAAGATGGATAAGATGATTTTGAATTTGCATAATTTGGTTGGACTTATTATCTAGGAAAATGTTCATTTTATTTTGAGTTTGTAATAGAAGTTGATGGGTTTGAGTGGTGTTATTTGCACTATGTGGAGCATTGGCATTGGTAGTAGTGGTTTGGGTACCACTATGAGTGTTATTAGTAGCTTGAGAGGAATTGTTTTTGATTAATTAAGGTGGAAAACCAGGGGCCAAACTCTATACAGTCAAAAAAGACAGGAAGGATGGCAAACAAAATATGCCAGCACCGAACCAACAACACAACC
This sequence comes from Torreya grandis, assembly GCA_037957365.1. Taxonomy (NCBI): domain Eukaryota; kingdom Viridiplantae; phylum Streptophyta; class Pinopsida; order Cupressales; family Taxaceae; genus Torreya; species Torreya grandis. The sequence continues at coordinate 2,316,620 of JARHVA010001001.1, read as the reverse complement.
AAGAAACAAAGTCAAAAGCAAAACAAAACACTGGAAAGACTAGAGTCAGAAAGGATGAAACTACATAACTATAGAATTAACAAGATCCTTACGATTCTCATTGTTCGCATTGTCAGCAAAGTACTAAGGTTATCATTTTCCATGATCCGCAATGGCCTTTTCCACGTGGACCGCCTTCGAAAGCTATCTACATCATCAATGTGCATCATTCATGCTTTGTCATCTCCTTATGAATGATCTCTCTAATTTTTGGGGGTATATGAGCCCCTTGTCGCCATACCCTCCATCCTGAGAATTGCTGACCAAGGTTGGCACAAGCATTAATGACCCTATTACCTTCTCTATAGGTGTGTGTAATCTCAACTTCAGAAAACTTTTGTAAAAGAAACTGGATGTCCGTAATGATGTCTTTTAGATGGATACCAACGTTAGATGCTTTATTAATGGCATCTATGACCAACTTAAAATCTCCTTGAATATTCAAATTTCTAATTCCTAGGGATATAGCTAACTTTAATCCCCAAAGTAAGGCCATAGCTTCAGCATAGTTATTGCTTTGGAAACCAATGCCACCAACATAGATAGCAGACATCCCTCCTTTTTCATTTCTTATTATTCCTCCTCCACTTGCTTTACCACTCAACTTGGATGCCCCATCAAATTTGAGTTTCATCCAATTGGGTTTAGGTGGTATCCATTTAGTATGAAGTCTCTGAATAATTTTGAAATTATCATGCCTAGGGATAAGGTTTAAAACCTTCCATTTGGCATAAATTTGACTTTCAAATTGAGATAGGGGTTTCTTCACAACACTAATATGAGCTATTGCAATGCTTTCCAAGATGGTCCTAGCAAAGGAGTTAAACACTTGAGAAGCATTTCTAGTAGTGTCCCTGAAAATTTTGTGATTTTGCTCTTTCCATAAAGTCCAGCTCAAGCATGGCAGAGCTTGCTTCCATAATTCCTTAATCCAGGGATGTGTGAAGGTTGAGTTCCAACTAAGAATTACTTCTTTAAGGTCAGAATTGCAAACCCATTCAATGCCAAAGTTGTTAAGTATTGTGCCCTATAAATCCCAGGTAAACTCACAGTGTATGAATAGGTGTGAAAATGATTCCTCTCTAGAACCACATAGAAAAAATTTGTTGACCAAAGTAAACCCCCTATTTTGAAGGTTGTCTTGAGTAAGGATTGTGTTATGGGCAGCAACCCACCAAAACAAGTTAATCTTTGGAATGAGTTTATGATTCCAAACCTTTTTCCATACCTCCTTATTCTGAGCTTCAGGTGTAAGCAGATGATAGGCAGATTTGAGAGAGAACGATCCATTCTTATCTGGCCACCAGTATTGTTCATCCTCTCGAGGGAAGAGTGGGATTCTGATCTCCTGAACACATTGCTAGATTTCCCAAATTCTTGGGATAAGCTCAGGCATGCGCACATAGCAATCCAAAAGGTTTTTCTAGCTCCTTATCCCATTGTTATTTTCCATATAATCACTAACCCTATCACTAAAGAAATTATTAGTCACGTCTATAATAGCTTGAGAGGAATTGTTAGTGAGGTAATAGTAGCATGATTTTCTTGTGTGGTAAAGGATGCAATAATAGAGGGATGAGAAGAAGAATCACTAGAGGCATGATTACCATGGGTAGCATATGATGCACTAGTGGAATAATTGAGAAGAGTGGGTTTTAGAAGAGGCCCACTAGATGTAGAACCTACCATGTTAGTAGAGATAATTAGAATGGAGGTGGAGGAAATCAAAGAGGAAGATGTCATATTATGAGAAGGGGTCAAAATAGAAGGAAGAGGTTGAGAGGCAAATAAGGTAGTGTCCCCAAATCCATGTGAAAATGTGGGGGAAGGTGAATGGGGTTCCTTGGTTTGACCACTTATTGTGAGATGATAAATAGTAGAAGGATCTTTTCCTTGATGTTGAGGAAAATCATTGATGAAGAAGAGAATTTATAGAGTATACTCTAATTCATCTTGATCTGCTAAATAAAAGAGAGGGTTAAAAACTAAAGAGGAATGAGGAGGGGTCCTATAGTTTGTAGTGCAAGTGGCTATAAGCACATTACTTTTATATAAGGTAGGATCCAAAAGCTACTTATGGGAGAACATATTAGGGTTTGTAAAATTCATCATATTTGTTGAATTCAACTTAGTGTTGTCATCAAATAGGAATTTCATGATGATAAATAAATATTAAGAAAGACAAAGATGATGAAAATTCAAAGAGGTAGAAAGGATACAAAGTTGACCAGGTTGACTATGTTCTGTAATCCAAGAGGTAGATAAGGGTATAGATTCATATAAGTCAACTCTATACTACAAATAAGATATGAAATTAAGATGATAAAGATATAGGGTTGAACTAATAAAATTATTTATATAACCTGATTGGAAAAAAGATAGAGTTAGATAGTTCAACTCTGTATTGCATACTGGGAGATAAAGCAAGAAGAAAAGGATACACAGTTGTACAAGTCAACTATGTATTGCTAATAGGGGAAAACATAGTTTATAAAAGACTACATTGAATAGAATGACAATGTGCTAAAATAGGGAATTTTTCTATAATATAATTAAAGTAAGAACTAAAAGTAAATACATAAATAATTGGATTGATGTGAGTGATCCAATTGGAGCACACAAAACAAAACCTTGCACCAACACTGGTCGATGTAATTTTTTGCAATAAAACACATAATGATAAGAGATAAAGAAGTTAACTAAAAATTAGATGCTAAATAAGTGGTCATCTTGAGTGTTATTATATTATTAGAAAGTATTGATTTAGTGTGATATGAAAGTTGGCTGAAAATAGGGAACTAAAAAATAATCTATGGATGGTTTCAATACGTTTAGGTTGAAAGGGATTTGTGTTTGTAATGGTACTAGCTTGGCATTGGGGCTTACCCAATCACTTCATAATATTTAAGTGATAAGTGTGTTGGATGCTTTTCCAATATATACCATTAACCATGTATTTATACTTGACCAAAAAATCAAGTCAGCTTCTTCCTTGGTGATGAAATCTAAGTAGGTAGGCTTTGGGAAGATAAGTGTTTAAATGCATTTTGAATATTATGTGATTTGATAGTGTGTACAAAATAAAAAATAGTATAACTAGATGGTAATTTGAAAAACTACCTATATAGACTGTGTGAGTTACTCTAAGCATGTAAACAACTAGAAATGAAAGTGTGAATTAATTACTAGTAAATAATTGTCAATTCCCAAATTTAGAATAGTACAAAGTCAATTCAAATGATATTATATGAAAATAATATAGAACAAAGTTGACTTTGTCTATATTATTATTTTAAATAAAAAGTATTTAAGAATAGAGTCGAATAAGTCAACTTAGTCTTTTAGATAGAAGATAAGCTACAAAATTAAGTTGATTAGGTCAACTTAGTTTGTTATAGTTTTGAAGACTACTAACTTGCACAAAATATAAATGATAAGAAGTACTCAAATGATTAGGAAAGGAAGGAGAGGAACCTTGGTGGGTTTGAAGATGATTAGGATTGCAAATTTTATGTTGAAGTGCCTTGAATGATGCTTTCAAAATTTTGCAAAATAAGTCAATTGGTTCAACCCAATTATGCATAACCCTATGTGATGAAGAAGGATAAGATGACTAAGTTGACCTATTCAACCTAGTTGGTTGATCTAGATGCTGGCAAAGAGAATAATTTAACTAAGTCAACCTATTCGATCTAGTTTATTGATTTAAATGCTGATAGAGAGAATAAGATGACAATATCAACCTATTTGACCCTATATTCTTATCTAGGACTGAAGAAGAGTATTGTGTCAACCTATTTGATCTAGTAATATTTATTTGATGAAGACATAAATAACAAAGTCATTTTGATGTGACTATGTGTTAAACCTTCACATATAAAGTTATATCTATACTGACTAGTTTGATACAATATTGTAAATATAGAAAAATAATAATAGAAATGAAATCATGAAAGAAAACTTGCAAGGATTAAATTCACATTGGGTTCATCATAATGTATGCAATGAGAAATGCAATATATCTATAAATCAATCCTAGCTTAAATAAGATAAATTCTACTTACACTTATGATTAGGGATACATTAGATAATTAGGGTCATGACCAAGATAGATCTGCTAAACCTAATCAGGGGATCTCTTACCACAATAACTTCACTAAGGAGGTTCCAAAACCTCTAGTTAAGCAAAACTATGTAATAACCCTAACTAGGTCCTATGTTTTATTATTCATTAAACTAATAACAAGTAAAGTAAAGGTCTAATCTAGTTCTCACCAAAGTTTGTGGCATAAAGTGGGGGTAATAAACATAAAAAAAAAACATGCATAGAAGACATATACTCACATCAATGTATGTAGAATCCTAATGCATGGAAGAAAATTACAAATGCATATTTATCTACTCTTAAAAAGGAGAAACATAGTTAGGAATACTTACCTTTGAAGATGAACCCACTGATCCTCAATCTCTCCGTTGGTCAAGGTGATTCACAAGTGGTTACTGTGGTATGTAAGGATGATAAGGATAAATCAACTCTAGGGTACACAACCTATCAATGCATCCAACATACTTATCCATAAGATAAGATCCATAACTTTAAATAAAATATGAAACTCTAAGATTGCTCTTCAAGTAGAATGGTAGATAAGTAGATGTGAAATATATCTTACTTCTTCTCTTCTCTTAGAAATAAAAAAATGAATGTGTTTATATAGGTGGATCTAACCCTAATCCATTCTTAAAGTTTAGGCCAATAAGGTCAACCTGGTCAACCTAGTATCATAATTGACAAAAATAGAGTTGGTCATGGATTAGGTCGGTCAGGGGCCAACCTAGACCCTAGTAAGTTTTAACAATAAGAGTACAAGGTTGATGGGGCTGACTATGTAATATAAATTGTCAAAAAAGGGGTTTAGGTTAGGGAAGGGTTAATGAAGGTGGTAAATGATTAAAAGAAGGTGTAAAATAAGAGGTAAAGCTTAGGGGAATGGTTTTTAGGAGATAGATGTGTAGATAATAAGTGGTAAAAAGGGACAAAAATATTGCAAAGTACTAATGGTCTGCCCACCCCTTTCTTGGTGCAGCCCTTAAGATGTGCACTCAGAGAAATTGAGACTTGATGGATTCCTACAAGATATATAGAATTAGTAATTGATAAAGTTTAAAAATATTATGTGTATACACTATGTATTTTATTTTTGAAGTGATTATTGGATATTATTTTGAGGACCTTAGTCCTAACACCTTAGACCATTAATAATCATGGGGATGAATAATTTTTTTTATTAAAACTTTATTTTTTTTTAAAATTTCATGGTGTGGCATGTAAAAGTGTATGGTTTTTTATTATATTGACTAAAGTGTTTTAACTTATTCTTTAAATTATAGACTAGTTATTGCTATGTTAAAGCATGATTAGGGTTTTGACCCTATAAAGTAATAAGAACTAAGGAAATTCAGAGTTGAATAATAGAATAGCTTAATGGTTGAGATAAATTTGTGGTTTGTTAGGGATTTTAAATTAGGGGCAATCTTGTTTTATTTTAGAGCATGAATGGAATGTTTATTTTTCTAATTTTTAATAGTTTTGATATAAAAATGTTTTAGTTGAAACATTTTTTTGATTGCACAATAATATTGGTAGATGGTTGCATAACATTTAATTAGATTTATTTGAACACTATTTGGTAACCTTTAAGCTACTATACATCCCTTGTGAACACAGTCTGGGTCTATGTGTGTTCATTGTGTGACTTTGGCTACATTTATTAAGGCTAATAAAGGGACCTATGAACTTGTTAGTTGTATATTTAGAATTTGATTAAAATCAAAATCTTGTTTGAGATTTTAGTTTTATAGAATTTAATTAGCAAGGGACTAAATTACATTTTAGATAGTCACAAATTCCATGAAATGTTTGTTTTACTTGGTTTTAAGCATTCACCACTTTATTGTTGTTATTAAATTTGGAAAATGGTGGAACTTAAGTATTCAAGTTATAATAAACCATGTTTTGGAAACCAAAATAAGAAGTCTTATGTAGATAATAGGCTTATTTCATTCTTTTTGTAAATTTCAAGATGGTTGCAAGTATTATGTGGTTTCACTAATTATGTTTGATTTTAATTTTATCAAAATAATCAATTTGATGAATTTATGTTTGTTGGAAATGATATTGGTATCATATGTTAAAACTCTTACATCTACATATAATTTATTAAATAGATAGTTGAACTAGTTTTGAAACCTCATTTTTCATTTTTTCATGGTATTAATGTTCTCAATTTTATTCTATTCATTAAATTAGAATTCTACACATCTAGATGTCTATGACAAGTTGTGCATGTGACCTTTGACTTAAAATTAAAATAACATTTGGTTGTAGGATTTTATTATCATTAGTGTAAATATGGATCTAAGTTTAATTTCATGGTTAGGCCTCTTGTTTGGGTAATAATGAAAACTTATAAGTGCTTGTTGAATCATTCCTAGCCTAGAAACATTTTTTCCATACTTCAAAAATTTGCTTTCCAAGTTGTTACTAGGATTTGAATACGTGGAAAAGATAAATAGGCCTATTTTTTTGGTATAATCATGAGTTTTATTAATTTAGATTATCTTACCTTGATACTTATTGATGGAACCACCATAAGTAAAGCTATGTTTGTGGTAATGATTGGGTATGTTAAGTACATATGCCAGATTAGTGTATAACATCCTATGCTTCCTCAAAATTAGGTTCTTTTTCCTATATATTAAATTGATCATGATTATAGACATCCAAATCCATCCACAATTGGCTTCTGACTGAACTTTAGATCGATTCCTACCAACCATTGCAAATTAAGCCTATGAATCACTAAACGCCTTAAATTTGTTTGTGCATTAGTTGAAAAATGTCAAAATTATGTTGAGGCATCCCTATTTTGGGTAATATCCTAAATGAAATAATAACCTCTCATAGATTCATATCTAATCACCTTGTAGCATAAAAATTGATAATTTGGCCTATAGACCCATTAAGGAGGGCATTTGATCAAATCTTGAAAGAGTAAAAATACTAATCAAATTGAATTAATAAATTAAAAAAGATTAAAAGCCTAGTTGAATTATCTATTTGAAATTAATGAATATCTAAAAATGGAAATTCTAAAATTCTAAAATATCAAGACTTTCATCATTGTCTTTATGAGTTGGCAAGCTCTTTGAAAATATCTTAAAATATCTAATTTGAGATCCATGCCTAGTAATTAAAAATCATAATTAAATGACAAATTTTTAACTCAACTGGAGTTAGTATCAACTCACCTAGGGTTAGTTTAAACCCATTCCATGTTTAAACTCAACCTTAGCTCACCTTGGGTGAGAGTTAATTCTTGAGGCTATAAATACAAGGCCATGCCTACTGGTTTTTAAGCTATTTTGGTGCAAAGTTATTATGCAAAAATATATTCAATAAACTCTTTTGATGTAGTGTCATAATGCCTAAATTCCTTGAAATTAGTGTTACCATGCTTAAATATTAATCAAAATAACTAAATCAAAGGTGCCAAGGAGAGAAGGAGCCAATAAAGCTTCATTGTCAAAGACTTCTTGATGCACAAGCCGATCAAGCTATTTAAAGCTTCAAGGAAAGTAAAAGAGTGTATTATTTTATGTTTCAATTGTGTTTTCATATGTTTTATTGTTACCTAATCTCTCCCAAGTGTCTATGCTAGAGGTGTTAGGATTTTAGTGTGTTTATTTGAGTTTTATTTCTTGGACTAACACAAGATTAACATCCCCTCTACGTATTCCTTATTAACAATGATAAGTGATAGTGCAAGATTACCACTATAGAAATTTTAGAGGTAATTTGAGTTCTTCCTTGAGTTTTTCCACTTCTTCTCTTCAGGTTAGTTATGAGTCTAATGTTTATTTTATTAATAAAATGCAAACAATAATTCTTCAAAGGCCATAAATGTAGAATTATTTGATTTTTCTATAGCTATTTTGCTTGATAATGAATTTACATTTCTAACATATTTAGTTTTTCTACTCCTTAATGGTTATTTATTTTGAGAAGAGTATAATTCTAGTTGATTGCTAACATATCTTATTTGATGATTTAGTGTAGGATGTAAGTTTCTTAGGGATTACTTGACTCAAGATTTATCTCATTTATGTAATCCATCTTTGTCATTATTTCATCCCTTGATTTCAAGAAGCTCATAGCTCTAATAATATTAAATACTACTTGTTCTTAAAGAATAACTTCTAGAAGTTAAGCTTTGCCAAAATATGAATCTTTCCTTCTTTAAAAGGCATATTGATTTCATTATGTTGTTGAACATGTAGAAACTTTTGCATAACAAGGGATGTAACATCATTTAAATTGGAAGATAATATAATATATGTGCATTATATTTTGGGTATATTTCACCTAAACTATTTGCTTTAACATATTTTATTTATGAATGGAAATACACTTAATTAATGTTATGGAAAAATAGGGAAACATTTAATTTATGAGCTAAGATATTTTCATTTGATCTATGCATGACTTCCCTGAATTGAGAGTATCTTTAATTCCATGTCAAGTTTGTTAGATAAAAATCATCTTATTGTCAACAAATGTGAGTTATAGTAAGAAGTCTTATGGAAACACAGTGGCATTACTAATTTCAATAAATTTAATTCTTTTTTCTTGAATCTGATTAGTTGGTAGTATTATTGAGAGACCTATAAGTGCTTTAATATTCTTAGGAATAGAGCCAAGTATTCATGAGGCATGTGCCATGGTATTCATTCCAAGTAATATTTTGTCACCAAATCTTCTTAATCTATTCAAAAGGTTTTAATCTAACTCATTACTCATAAATTATCTTAGAGATTTTTTCTCTTAGTTTGATATAATTTTGGATCCTTAGGGAGGATCCATAGTTTTGGTTTTACTTAAAAACATGAATATTATTAGTATTTTAGTCTATTAAGATTTATTATTTTACACTGTAATTTACATGTGTAAATTTGACTAAAATTCATATTATCCTTGAAATCCCATAGCTGGGTTAAGAATTTTTATGTTATTTTGGAAACTATTCCCTTACTTTTACTACTTAATGAAGTCTAAGATTATTTAGCAAGAACATATAGGTGTATGATATTGTAAATTTATGGTAGTATTTGTTAGATTATTAATATTTATCAATGAAGGTTATTTACAATATATTTTGTACTATATTATCTCAGTAATAATTAATACTCCACTTAAATTAAACTAGAGTATAATTTCTAGTTGGACATTAGTTAAGCTATGAACCCTTTTGTGGAAATTATTGATAATATATAAATACTAAAATATGATTATATAACATCTTAGTTTTTTAAACTTGAAAAATACCAACAAGGGCTCTACCCTTCATTCCTAGACATATTGGGTACCAAAAATCTTGCATTCACCATCTCGCTATACCTAACTACTTATTTTATAGTCTGAATGTTGGCCATTTTGGCCCACATACCATGTTTCACTTAGACCTAGAGAGAAGACTATTAGGTTCTTAATTGACAAGTGGATTAAATGTATTATAATCAAGCTCAACATTGTAAAAGGAAGGATCTAGGTAGATCCTCATAATTTTAATAAGCATTAAAAGGCATGAAAAGGTCACACAAGCCTTATAAATTCATCATAACCTTGAAGGAATGATCAAAATATGAACTATGTAGGTTTGAAGGACCAGACCGTTACCAAAACATCATGAAGATGTGAGCAGACCAACTTATTTGAGCATTTTTTATCTTCACTTAGGAATCCCCCACGAGTTAAATTATTGTAGTGCCATATAGATCTTCATGCCTAGATTATATCCTAAAAATTTCATGTCCACACAAGATTTCTATCTCAAATTATAAAGCTTCAAAGTTAGACTTGTAGGATAGGATGTTCTTACAAACATAAAATTTAAGCTCAAAATTTGGGTTCAAAGATTGATAGTCATGCAAATGTCAATGATGGTCATGTGAATGTTAATTTAAGGGTGTATGGATGTCAAATTTAAGACATGAAAAATAACCATTGGGGTTCAAAAATCCTAAGACGGTCATGTAGACATCAAATATATTCATGTAGATGCCAAATACAAGCACACAAACATTAATTTTAAGCTCGTGAGATAGTCATTTGAGTTCAAATAGTGGGTCTAGGTAAATCCAATGGTTTGCATTCATTCATACATCTTGATCCAATGGTACGAGCTTGATTCAATGTGTCAAACGATATTTGATAGTAGGAAATTAAAGGCCTGTATTAATTCATACCAAAAAGATCTATAGTGTGTAAGAGGTCAAAAGGTAAAGGATATAATAGCAGGGATCTACAAGAATAATAGGAACAATGCAATTTAGAGATATTTAATTGGTTTGAGTTGGTATTTGATGGCCAAAGTCAAACCTTGGTAGTTTTCTCATTGGAAGTCAAAGGAGTAGTTTTCAACTAAAGAAATACCAAATCATAGAGTTGAGTTCTAGTCTAATCTAGTTTAAATTAGAGCTAAAATTTCAAAGAATACTACCAAGGTAGATACATAAACTTCAACGGCTTCATCACTGGAACCAACTGTATGAAAATGACTCTTCTCCCCACTCTTGCATGCCTCAACAAACTAGTAAAGATAAATTATAACTAGGATAAAAATATAACAAATTGATCTAATGGTTGTAACTATATTGATGTCAAAATCTAACGTAGAAGAACTTGATTTCATTATTGTAACCATCAAGGAGCATCAATGAGGGAATACGTAACTATGCAATAGACTAAAGTGACCTAGATCAATCAAGAATCTTAAATGAGAATAAATGCAAAGGTAGTTGTAACTATGGTTCAAATGGAGTTTATCTCATTGATTCCTCTTTAAGCACCAAATTCTCTCTCTCTAGCTACCATTTTCTTCTATAAATATAACCTTGAAGCTATTTTTAAGCATCCCTCAGGTTGGTATGACTAGACTCTGCTAGAAATTATATTATGTACCTCTTGGAGTAATGAATAGATCATTTTTTAGTTGTTTATTAATCTATTATTAGTGTTTTATATTTGTTTAATATGCAAAATTGGTTGTCATCTTCCCTTTATAGGTCCAAGTTCAACCTAAGTTGCAATAAACTTTTCTTATAGGTCATCTAATATGTCTTAAGGTTGATGTCTTAGGTATAGAGTGGCTAGTTGACTATAAGTGCTTCGAATCAAGCCTTACCCTCATTGACCTCAACCATAAGTCCATAAAATTTACCTATAAGTGAAACATTATTACATGGAAACCATTGTAGACATTGCATTAGTTCTATTCATAGTCTATTAATGTGCTAATGAGTTCAATCTTGAGACTGTATGTTTGAACATCTAGTGCATCACCACATGTTAGAATAGGATTCATTTTATATAATATCTTGACTCTTTTCAACCTAACTTGTTTAGGTCTTAGAAAGAGAGGTCCAAAGTATCATATCTAAGGAACAAGCCTAATTTAAAAACCCTAGAGGTCTAGTCTAGATATAGGCATCCCAAAACCTTAGATCATTCACATGCTAGTCTAGGTATGAGTCAGACTTAAGCAATTTGACCTATATTAGGTGCTATCTGGATAACTAATAGTTCTAGCATGCCCAATGGGACCACTTATTCACACAAAGTGAACCATTTTTAGGTTTCATACTTTTCATGCCCCCAAGATTTGTCACAAGATCCTCTACAAAAGGGAAAGAGGCAATTTTTTCTGAGCTATCTTTCCAATCAATAAAAGAGAAGATAGCCTCTTAGTCAAATCCTACACTTACACCTCTTATTACCCCTATTATTTCATAAAATACTCCTATTTGAGCCAATTTTGTTTAGCCAAACATTATTTTAAATACCATACCTTAGATGGCCATTCCCAAATGATAAGCCTTTATGCTATTCAATGGTGGTAGTCATCTAAATCTTACCCAATGGGATGATATTTTAGTCTTAGCTCTGAAAGCTCTTCCTTATTTTACAAGGGAAAATTTAGTCAATCCTATAGAATATATTACAAATATTTCTAACCTTTGTTCAATGCATCATGTAACTCATGAAAATGTAGCAATGAGGTTGTTAGCAACTTATTTCAAAGGGAAAGCACTTCAGTGGTATAGAGGATTGACTCCTACAATAGTCAATAACTATGATGAATTTGAAGAGGTCATGTGTAAGCACTTTGAGGAAAAAATTGACCACCTTTCACTTATGGAGTAGTTTACAATAATCAATAGATTCAATCATGAATTCATGGTGGATTTCAATTACTCGTCTTAGAAGACTTGGGACCAAATTACTATAGTGATTAAGCTAACACGTAATTATGCTTTTCTATAAGCCCCTTAATTTACATGTAGCTATGATGATTCAATCCATGGGAGGGAACAATCTACCTAAGGATTTTGAAATATCAATCAAGGCTGATAATTGCTTTATACAAGAAGATAAGTTGTCCCTAAGGCCACCAATGCCTCTCTTTCTAGAGATCCACCCTCCTACTCCAACTATTGATCCACTTCTAGATTCAACAAAGTTATATCAAATAGAAGGTGATTAAGTTGATAGATTGGGAAAGATAGAGAGTATTATTAAGACTTATAAAAACAAGTTTATTGCAATGGAAAGACTAAAATCTAAACCATACAAGACATATCATAATACCAATTATAATAATTAGTATAATAGGCCATCCTATTAGTCTAATCATCAAAGACAAGGGAAGAATTCTCAGTTAAGGCAATACAACCCTAATGCTCCAAGAAATTCTTGAGTTGTGCCAACTCAGAACAATTATGCTCAAGAAGGGAAATGGAACAATCAATAGGATAAAAAAAATAACATGGCAATGGTTCCAAATAGTGAGAGCTCACATCAGTCTTATATGCAATAGAGTTTAACTCCTCTTCCACATGAAAACCAACCAAATAAGGAAGCTTCTCTACCACATGGAGACTTTCCTTCATTTACACAATCATAAGTGCCAAATCAATGAGGAGGAGAGAATGCTAAATCACCTATTGAAACTAAATTTGTTAACTTATAAGAAGGTGAGAATTATTTTGAGTACATAGCAGCAAATCAAAGTCAAAATATGCCTAATGTTGATAATTCAGTTTCAGCCCATACTAGATCTAAGAAAAGGGAAATTGGTGATGGTTTTGGTCTTGATAAGGCAACCCCTTTTCCTTCTCAGCCACCATAAAGGACCATTATTCATGAGCTACCTCAAAATACATAAAATTGATAGGTTCAAGATCTAAAGGGGTAGAATGTGAAAGGGCATTACATTCATCATTTTACACAACATCTAGGAGCCATTTCCTCTCCTAAATTATAGTCAAGGATAGTTAATTATCCACTTAGTATTATGGATCATATGAAGAAAACTTTAGTATCAATTTCAATGTGGGATACACTACTCATCCCAGGACAAAAGGAGTATCTGCAAGAGGAACTTTCAAAGCTCAATATATTTGATAGACCACCTAAAAAGGAAAGAGTACGTGATTTTATAACCAAATCTAATCCATTTATTAAGCCTAAATATCCTAAGGTGACTAATCCTCCTCCATTATATCTTTTAGTTGTCATAGGAGATTGTCTTATCTACAATTATATGATTCATAGTGGAGCTAGTACTTCTATCATGCTTAAATCCATAGCTGAAAAACTAGGGATTAAGTATGAACCTCATGAAAAGGGAGAGTTACAATTAGATGGTTTTCCTAATAAGACTATGGGCATCCTCAAAGATCTTAAGATTTTACTTGCTTCTTGTCCAAATTTCACCATTTCATAGGATATAGTTGTTGTTGATTTACATCCATACTTTTCACTATGCATATATAGAGATTTTAATGCTAAAATAGGAGGTTATATTTTTTAGATTGGTCATACATGGTTTTTAGAAATAGATATGGAACCAAATTCACTATAAGATATGAGCCTATTTCTAGGTTTCACCTTGAACCATATATACCAAATATGTCTAATATAAATTGCATTATTTTAGAGGAAGATAAGGGTACTATTGATCAAGAACCTTTTAATCCACTTGAAGGCATACCAGATCTAATATTGGATGAATGGCATGTTGATAACCATGGGTATGACCCATACAAAGGTATTCAAGAAGCTAATTTTTGTGTCTACTGCATGCATGAAGAGGGTAACTCATTACCTAGTCTTACCAACTCAAAGTAGGATCAAGAGGGAGTATGAATTCTATACTTTGATTGATCCAAATCAAAAAATGGAAGTGAAGCTAGTGTAATGTTTGTTTCAACTCAAAATCAAAGGTATTATTATTCAATTAGATTTTAGTTTAGTTTTACATCGAATACTACAAAGTATGAAGCTCTCATTCATGGCCTTCAGTGGGCTAGAAAGAGAGGTATTAAGCTTTTGTAAGTGAAAGGTGTAGTGATTTCATAGTGAAATAAGTCCAAGGTTTAAGTGCAACAAATAACCCCCTCTTAAATGACTATAAACATAGAGTTTTCCAGCTCATAGAAGACTTCCTAGCATTTGATATCTACTGTATTCCTAAAAGAGCCAATTAACATACAGATAGACTTGATACCATAGGAGCATAATGTGATATAGTGGATCAACTCAAGGATAATAAAGATCAGAACCAAATAAAGGTTGTATTTAGGCCTTCAATTTCAAATAATGAGGTAAGTGTGAAAGTCTTTGATAGTGATAAACATATATCCTGTTTCCTATAGAATGAGACAAAATTTTTCTCAAAGAATCAAAATAAATTACAATGCCAATATGAAGATTAGATTGTGAAATTGATATTAAAAAATATGCATAATGGTTTATTAACTTTGGAGATCATTTTCAATGAAGATGATCAACTTAAAAAATACAAGGTAAGCATCTATTCCAAGGAATAACATTATGAGCAAGTTCACATAGCTGAAGGTAAGCAAATCAAGTGAGGTAAAGTGAACATTGATCCTAAAAAAGTAGATTTAATTTCATTATGCAATGAGTACATGGATGTATTTTATTGAGAATACCATGATTTGAAAGGGTTTGATGCCAGATTATCATGACATACTATTGAGCTTGAACATGATGCAAAAATAGTAAAATAGAAGCAAAGGTCCATCAACCCCAAGGTTGAAATTATCATGAGAAAGGAGCTTACCAATATTATTGAGTCAAGTATAATATTTATTATCAATCACTCAACATTGGTAACAAACCTTTTACTGGTGAGAAATAAAAATGGAGAGATAAGACTATGTGTGGATTTTAGAAATTTGAACAAAATGTCACTGAAAGACCACTATCCTCTTCCTTCTATGGATCAAATCTTGTAGAGGGTATCAGGTTCACAAAGGTTCTCCTTACTAGATAGGTAATTAGGTTACAACTAGATATTGGTGAAAGAGAAAGATCGGTATAAAATATATTTCACAACCAAATAGGGTATTTATGCCTATTAAAAGATGCCTTTTGGGCTCTCTAATGCTGGAGCCAATTTATAAAGGGAAATGGATGTTGAATTTCAAGGTATTTTGAGTGAAATTTTATTAGTTTATCTTGATGACATTACCATATTTTCAAAATTTCCTAATGATCATTTAACACACTTGAGAGTTGTTTTTCATGGATACAGACAATTTGGAGTTCAATTGAATCCAAAGAAGTGTATCTTTTCAGTACATGAGGGGAGATTTCTTGGGCATGAAGTGTTCAAAGATGTTATTTATATTGATATAGAGAGAAAATAATAAATACATTCTCTATAATTTCCAAAACATAAGAAAGGATTTCAAAACTTCTTAGGTAAGATCAATTTTATCAGAAGATTTATTCCTAGATTTGTAGAACTGGTAAGGCCACTCACTCAAATGCTGAAGAAACATCAAGAATTCACTTGGAATAAGGAAGGTAAGAGAATATTTGAATAAATAAAATAATAAATAAAATAATATCCTACTTTTATTAATCTATATTTTAGTAAGGCTTTCTTTATGTATGCTTTTTCTACATTTAGTACAATTTCAACCATGCTTATACAATAGAATAGTGAAGGTTTAGAGCAACCCATTGATTTTTTTAATAAATATTTGGAAGAATAAGAGGAGAGGTATCATTTTTTTGAAAAACATGTACTTGATTTTATAATAGGTTTGAATTTTTTTAGTCATTTGGTTTCTAATAACAATATTATACTAATGGTAGATCATCCTAGTGTGAAGGATTTCATCCTCAACAAAGATTTAAGTGAAAAGAGAGATAGATGGGTCACTAAGTGCATCGAATATGATATTAAATTTAAGTTAAATTTTTTTTTTGAGGTAAAGGATTGTGTGAACATCTTGAAAAAGATGTGAAAGAAGAAAAGGAGATGATTTTGACACTTCAAGACACCCAATAAGAAGCTGAAACTACTTCTCCATCTAGCTAGACACAAGATATTGATAGATTCCTTAAAATAATAAAATGTACAATATGCCTAGATGCATCAAGGAGAATAAATTTTAGGCTTTAATTATTACCATACATTCTATTTGATGGAGTTATATTTAAAAAAGACATTAGAGGTATGATTTTAAGGTGTGTTGAAGCTAATTAATTTGACAAGCTTTTTGAACAATTTCATGATAGTGCTTTTGGAGGCCATTTTGAATCCAAGAACAAAGATGAAAAAAACATTATATATGGTTAATTTTTGCCTAATTTATTTAAGGATGCACATGCATGGGTTAAGAAGTGTGTAAAGTATGCAATGTTTATAAGTAAATAGAGACTACCTACTATGCCATTGAGGCCTATTCAGGTTGAGAAACATTACATGAAATGAATTTTAGACTTCATTAACATGATACATCATCCATATAGTTCTGGGAATAAATAGGTCTTGATGGTTATAGACTATTTCACTAGGTGGGTGGAAGCAGTGCCTTTGAAAGAGGCAAATGAGAACTCTGTGCTTGAGTTATATGAGAGTCTAGTCACCCATTTTGGAGTACCTTACACTATAATATCAAACAATGCTTTATAATTAAATAGTGTAAAGGTTAATGAATGTGATCTTGAGAAATTTATTTACCTAACATCTTCATCAAGTTACTATCCACGAGGTAATAGACTAGCTGAGTCCACTAACAAGAACTTGATTCATATCATTAAAATAACATTGAAAGATAATCAAAGATCACGACATAAAAAGTTGAAGAATACATTATGGGATGATAGGATTACTACTAAGAAGGCCATTGGTCATTCACCTTATCTCTTAGTTTATGGAAGATAAGCAAGGATGCCTATCTCATTGGAGCTCCCAACTTTGGAGCTTGCACACTAGTTAGAGCTTCTAAAAAGTGATGTAATAAAGGTTAGGATGAATGAAATGAGAAAATTGGAGGAGATAAGAGATGATGCAATGTATACCATGTGGTATAACCAGTATAAAGTCAATAAATCTTTCAAAAAAAGAGTTCCATCAAAGACATTCCAGTAAGGTGACATAGTCCTCAAATGGGATGAGGACCGTGTAAAGCTAGAGAAACACTCCAAGTTTGACACCCTTTAGAGTGGACCTTATGTCATCATGAGTTAAAATGAAATCAATTCCTTTGAGCTTGTTAAATTTAATGGAGAGAGCCTTACCATCCCTACAAATGGGAGGTATCTTAAGTTTTTTTATTAGTTTGATCTCATGCTCTTTATACATAAGTAGATAGGTCTGTCTTTTCCTCCAAAGTTTCACATTGATTTATTTGTTGTTTAGTTAGTTTTGGTCCATTGTGTTACTTTATTGTGGTTTATGGGTTCCCCATTGATCCAAAAGCACTTCAATAATCAATTAGAGTCCTTTTTACAAGCAATACCATATTCATTCAATCATTATGAACAAGCTTGGTCAATAACTAGGTTCCATGACCAACAAGTTGGTCAAGCCAACTGAGTCACCAGAAATGTTGGCAATTTTGGCCCACATACCAAGCTTTGATTAGACCTAGAGAGAAGGCTAGCAGGTTCCCAATTGATGAGTGGATTAAATGGCTTAGAAGTAAGCTCAATATTACAAAAGGATAGATCTAAGAAAATATTCATAATATTTATAAGCATTAATAGGCATGAAAATGTCATACAAGCCTTAGAAATTCATTATAACCTTGAAGGAATGATAAAAAAATGAAATATTCAGGTTTGAAGAAATAGACCATCACCAAGACATCATGCAAAAGTAAACAGACTAGTTTTTTTGAGCATTTTTTATCTTCACTCAAGAGGTCCCCACAAGCCAAAGGATTGTATTTCGATGGAGCTCTTCATGCCTAGATCATATCTTGAAAATTTCATTCCCGCACAAGATTTATAGCTCAAATTATAAAGCTTCAAAGTTAGACTTGTAGGATGGGATGTTCATGCAAACATCAAATTTAAGCTCAACATTTGGGTTTAAAGTTTGATAGTCATACAGATATTAATGATGATCACATGAACATTAATTAATGGGTGCATGGATGTTAAATACAAGACAAAAAATAACTCTTGGTGTTCAAAAATACTAAGATGATCACATGGATGTCAATTAAATTCATGTAGATGTCAAATACAAGCATGTAGATGTTAATTTAAAGCTTATGAGCTAGTCACTTGAGTTTAAATAGTGGGTCCAAGCAAATTTGATAGTGTATATTCATTTGTACATCCTAATCCAATGGTGTGAGCTCAAGTCAATGTGTCAAAGGATCTTCGATAGTAGGAAATAAAAGGCCCATGATCATTCATACCAAAAATATATATGGTGCATAGGAGGTAAAAAATTTAAGGATATGATAGTAGGGATATTTAGGACCAATGGGAATAAGGCAATTCAAAGCTATTTAATTAGTTTGAGTTGGTATTCGATGACCAAAGTCCAACTTAGGGAGATTTCCCATTGGAAGTAAAAGGATCAATTTTTGACCAAATCAAGACTAAATCATTGAGCCAAGTTCAATTCTAATTTAGTTTAAACTAGAGCCAACATTTTGAATAATGCTACCAAGGTAGACACATAGACTTCAATAGCTTCATCACCAGGACCAACTGCATGAAAATGACTCTTCTTTCCACTCTTGCATTCTTTGATGAACCAATGAAGAGTAGTTAGCACTAGGATAAAACTCTAACAGATTGATCTAATGGTTTTAACTACATTAATACCAAAACCCATCTCAAAACAACTTAATCCCACTCTTGCAACCATCAAGGAACATCAATAAGGGAATAATGTAACTATGTAATAAACTGAAGTAATTTGGATCAATCAGGAAGCTTGAATGAGCATAAATGGAGAGGTAATTATAGTTGTAGTTAAAATGGAGTTTAGATCATTTATTCCTATTTTAGCACCAAATTATCTCTCTCTAGCTTCTCTTTTCTTTTAGAAATATAGCCTTGGAGCTATTGTTAAAAATCCCTCAGGCTTGTATGACTAGACTCTAACAAAAATTATATTTTGCACCTCTTGGAGTAATAAATAGAGAATTTTAAATTTGTTTATTTATTTGTGCTTAGTGTTTTGTATTTGTTTGATATGTAAAAGTGCTTGTCATTTTCCTTTTGTAGGTCCAATTTCAACCTAAGTGTTAATAAACTTTTCTTGTAGGTCATCTAGTTTGTCTTAAGGTTGATGTCTCAGGTATAAAGTGGATAGTTAACTATAAGTGCTTCCAATCAAGCCTTACCCTCATTTACCTCCAGCCCAAGTCCATCAAATTAACCTCTAGGTGAAACATTATTACTTGGAAACTATTGTAGACATTGCATTAGTTATATTCATAGTCTATTAGTATGATAATGAGTTCAATCTTGAGAGTGGATCTTTGAACATCTGGTGTAACACCACATGTTATGATAGGTTTCATTTTATGAAATCTCTTGACTCTTTTCACCCCAACTTGTTTAGGTCTTATAAAGAGAGGTCCAAACTATCATCTCTGAGGAACTAGCCTCATTAAAAAAACCCTAGAGGTCTAGTCTAGATATAGGCATCCCACAACCTTAGATCATTTCCATGTTAATCTAGGTATGAGTAAGACTTGAGCAATATGACCTCTATTAGGTGCTATTTGGATAACTAACACTGAACCTATCATTTTGATGAACCATATCACCTATAATTATATAAATATTTAAATATTAAATATATATATATATACACACACACACTTCACTATCAGTTACAAAAATTTAGCTATTTTTCATCATGATGGACACTTGCATTTACATAGGGACAATAACATTGATGCTAGTGTCTAGTTTCCTTATCAAGTGTTTGTACTTTAAAATTCATTCAAATTAAAAATATTTTTAAATGGGTTAGATTATTTGTCTTATCTGGCCCTTCTATGAGATACTTTCAAAAGGTATGGTATAAATTCAAAATAAAGACAATTCATCATTATCAAATACACATGTAGTAAATACAAAGCAAACATCTATTCAAGATCATTCAATCAATTTAAAAACTAAGTTATACTACCCTATTCTTCCTTATTTCTATGTCAATCATAGGAGCAATCATATTATAGGTCTAAAGCATTCAAAGAATAACCCATGATTGGTATTTGTCAAGATACAAGCTATATCATTGTATGTACTTACATATAACATATTACATCATTATGGACACATAAGCCCATAGTTAGGGGATAAATACATATGTTTGAGGCCCTCATTGGAGTATTGATTATGTAGGTAGTTCTCATTGATATATAGGTCCTTGAGGTCATCTTGACTTTGTGAACCCACTAACCCATTTTTGGCAAGGTAACCTAACCTAAGGTGAATACCTAGGGTTTAAGCAATACATAGTCATACAAATCCTATGCACATAATCCAAATAAATCAATATAAATGTGACATAAAACTCTAACAAGTATAGGTAGTCACTTTTAAATACAATGAATATTTCATATAGGATAGAACCATTGAGACCTTAACAAAAATATTGACACAAGTGTTCACAAGTTAATGCAAGTGTCCACGAATCCATAAATAGTATTTATAGAATCTAATGATTATATCCTAAGAATAAACTTTCATAATTATACATATACATAAATTAGATCCACCTGCACATATACAAATAAGCTAATTATTATCCCTTCCCTATGTTACAATTATCAAAATAACAATTGGCATTGTACTTTCCATATTTAGTATATTATGTTATTTGAATAAGTTTAATTTTACCACTCTAGAATGGTTTTAATAATGCATATGATTAGGTTATTCTACCCATTTAACCCCCATCCAATAAAAAATGTGTTAAACACTTGGTGAACCTGACCTCTATGTCTTATTGTGAAAACCCTACCTTGCGCTCAGATTTTCTAATTTTTTATTTACTAAACTATAAAATATCTTAAAAATTAGACTTACCTTTATTACAAAAGGAAATAAATCATGGTTAATATTGATATATCTACTAGCTATTTCATTGACAAGTATACAATGATAATCATCTCTAGCTATTTTTCATATATTTCTAAATCAATAAAAGAAATAATCCAATGGTTTAAACAAACTGATCACAAAAAAGAGATTGAATTATAACAAGATAAGAATTAAATTTATCTTTACAATTCCTTTTGAAATAATATAGAAACAGTATCGAGGTGCCAATGTGCTTGATTTCAACCTTTTTTCCCCTAGATCCTATTCAAGTGATAACTACCATCCCAATCCCATTATTCACCCATAAATTCTATTGAATTTTTCGGTCCATACTGTCACTACATGAAAAGGAAAGGGTTCCTAAACCTATCCCACCTCATGTAAATATACAACAATTCCCTACTAAGCCTAAGCTAATAATTAAATCTAAAGGATATGATCTTTTTGAAAAATTACACAATACACATGACAAGATCTCGATACTATAGCTTTTACAGTATTCAACTATCTTTAAGGATATATTATATGAAGCCTTTTATGAAACCCAAGTACCAAGTGATATATAACTATCTTATTTTGTGGATATTTTTTAATATCTCCAAAGCAATGCAAATCTCATCACTTTTTAAAGAAAGGTTTACCCTAAAAGGATATTATTAATCAAGAATTGCATTTATGCATACATGCCAATATTTACAATAAAGGAATCCAAAGGTAATGCATGAAATAATTATCAATGATATATCATACTCAAAATGAATTCGATGTGGTTATTCATAATATTTCACTTATGGAATTATTACACAAGTTTCCCAAATATAAGGTTATTCTCTTAGAAACACCATGTACAAAACAAATTCCCAATTAATATATAAAAACCATCTATGGCTTCCATGATCAACTCTACCAAGTGGACAGAGCACAAGATCTCATATGAAAAAAAGGATTTACCACCTTGATATACCACTGATCACTACATTCAAGTGTTTGTTAATTCAAACATGGATACAAAGGTTAACAAAGGAAATAACTACCATGGTTAATACAATGTCACTGGAACCTTATCATCTCATCTTATCCAATGCATCTAAGAGATAATTTACGTGATTACTTGAGTCTCTATCTTTGTTACATAAGAAGCTTATGGAGTGTCATATCATATCTCTCCATCTTCCTATAGAGGTTAATATGAGTCAAATTATGCCAAAAAGATATGATGCTAATGCATATTGTGACTATCACCAAGATGTCAAACATTTTAAAAACATGTGTTATACCTTGAAACATGAGATCCAAGACCTTCCTGATAATCAATGAATTACCTTTGATTATCTTTTAAAGGATTCAAGATCATAACTTGGTGACCATTAAAATCAAAATATATTTAATAATCCATTACAAGTTTATTTTAAGAAAACAATAGAAGTTCAAATGGAATATAACACACATCCTCATCCACCATATTATGTACATTTATTAGCTATAAATAGTGGCACATTTCCATGCATAATATCTTCTATAGTTTAGAAGCTTTCTTTCATAATTTCTAAAATTCTATATGAACATCCACTTGAACAAGAGAAGTTTACTTCAAGACAACTAATTATAAAACCTAATAAAGGTAATCATGAGTAAAAGGATAAGAAACAAACAATTTCATTTCCTAGGAGGTTGATACTTGATATACCGTTGCACCAGAGATACACAATGGACTCCACAAAATTCTCATCTACACCTACATAGTCTACCTAATTGTAAAGAGAAAATAAACATGTTCTAATTATAACTACACTAAATAAACCATAAGCAATAATCAGTGAGTTATAAGAACCATTAATACTTATATTACCTCTTCAAAACCATATGTCCTATGAGATATACGTACAATACTAGAGACCCTAAAATTTTAGATATGACACCTATATATACCCCTTTGAAATATCACTATTTTAATGTACCATATTCTAATTTTATATCTTCATATGAGAATCTATTAGATGGGATCATAGGTTAAACCTTTTTCCTTTCCAATATTAAAAAATAAAATAAAAAATCATTCACATAAATAAAAAACATAAAAAATTATTTAGCATACACAAGTTTAATATATCCTTCCATCTATGTTGTTTACTTTATGTTAATAGATATCATATCATTTATTTCCTATACACACATATGTTTCACACGTACTTGAGTGTGATATAGGAATACATTAGACCTATGATACTTTTACATGTATATGTTTGAACTTTCATATTCCCCCATGGCATACTACATTGGGGGCATTTACTTCCTTGACCATGATCGACACATGTCATATTATTTTATGATCACTTTTACATTAACATCTTGAGATTATATATTAATGCTTATACATGCCTATACTCATGTTTACATATTACACCATGTAATTGATACGTTATGTAACATGACATTTTTTGATAACACATGCATGCAAGGACTAGTATGATATGCTTATGTTGGTTGATTATACTTCATTTATCCACATTATCACTTCCTTGAGTGTACATATTGATTTATATTGTATTGTTTATGTAACTTTTAAATATGTTACTTGATTTTAGGCCCATGTTCCACTAATTTTTATTTCTTTGTTTGTATAAATTTTAACATGTCTTCCCTTCAAGTGTGAGACATTTGAACATGCCCCTTGTTTTTGGTCTCCTCAGACCCCTTTTTGTTTCACATTGAGTGCTCTTGTGTATGTTCTTTATTTTTGTTGAATTTTTACTATTAATTTATATACATTACCATGATTTATATCAAGCATATTATGTCTTGGTTTGATCACATATTATGAGCTTCATTGATATATCTACTTACACATGCTACATGATTCATACACATATAATGCATTTATCTTATCCTTTTAAGTTAAGGTGACTACCATATTAAATTCCCCTCACCTCAAAAGGAGGGTAATATTAGTGAGGGCATGTCATAGAGATATAACTCCACACATAAACAATTTATAAATTAGATATAGTTTACATGATTCATATATACAATTGGTAAGAATATTATACATTTGGCATTGATTTTATATATTTGGGACATTTTTTTATAGAGTTGTGACAAAAGTTACACATGATTATAGACCATAGGTTACATTTTAACATATAATTAATCTTGAGACACATTATAGTTGTATATTTCATGAAATCCCACAAAAAATTGTAAATACATATTAAAAACACTTTGCCAAGAAGCACAATTTTAACAAGAAGCACAATTTTGAGCCTTTTATATCTATAGTAGTTGGATCCTTTGACTAGTGAAATCAAGATTAAATACCATATATGTCCTTAAAATGACTCCCATTTTATAATTTTATTTGGTTATACCACTTAACTTGGCTTTATTATACTTTCATTTGAGTTGTGTGATTGAGATTCAATGATCTCAATGGCCATGTCATAACTCACCCTTACACTAGATTGGGGGAATAATTAGCCTCTAAAATTTACTTTGAAAATATCCAAGGTTTATTTTAAACCTTTTTCAACTCTAATGATTCACAAGGAATCATATTTATCAAGGAAAATCATTGATGGGTAACATGGTTGCATCAACACATAGGTGTACTCCTTTACTCTCTTTACTTTTCAAGTATTTCAATCATTGAATTTCATATTACATGCACTAATTTATATTATAAAATGTTCATTATTATAGGTAATACACCAAAAAAAATTTCACCAAGGCTCAAGCAAAGGCAATGTGTGTTGTATGCACCCATGTATGCATTTCTTTTCTTTAACCTTGTAGATGATATTTATGGATTATATAACACCTTAGTCTTGTACACTTGGAAAAATCACACCTTAGTTATTCCTCTTAGTTCTATACCTTTCTCACTTATGAAAGTCTTTCATCCACTCTATCTTTTTTTCCATTTAGCCTATATCTCTTAGTCTGACTAGTCTTATGTTGATGAGCCAGGTCTTCTATCTTGCCCAAAATTCTTAAAATATACTTATCTTCCATCTCTACAAGTTTAGAACCAATACCTACTTTATTGCTCCCTTGACACTAATGTTTGGGAAAAATGGTAGTGTTAACATAACTATATTTTCCTGACATAAGTGTCAAATGCCCTATATTCATCCAATTTACCAATGAAAAATATCATAATGGTTGGCCTAAGTGATTTAATGTGATATATTACTCCAAAGGGATTGATAAAAATATAAGATCAACCCTCATTCATTCCTCATCTATAAAATACCAAATAGACCAAGTAAACTGATCAAAAACACTCTATCAAACATTAAATAAAATAAAGATTCACTATTTATTCCTATTTCCATACCAGTCATAAGGACTACACATCTACAAGTCTGAAGTACTAAAGGAGCAACCCAAGATTCTAATTTTCCAAGTTACAATATAGGTCACAATTGTACTTAATTTGAACATATTATATGATTCAAAAACAAGGCAACACATAGGGGATAACTACATGAGTCTGAGGCCCTTTTCTTGATATGAATTATGTAGACAATTCCCTCTAATAGTGGGGTCTTTAGGGTCAGATCAACACCGTATGCCCACTAACCCATTTTTTTGTAGGGTCACTATGAATATGTAAAGCTAGGGTTTTGCCATTTCACAAGGAGAGATAGTTCATGACCTAGGTTTGAATTCAATAGAGGGAAGGTGAAGCAAAACATAAAAGCATCCAGGTTGTTACATCTTATTTCAATAGATATTCTATATAAGACACTAGCATTGAACCTAGATAATAACATTGATGTAACTTTCCCAAGATGATGTTACTATCCATAGAGCTAGAATAATCAAAGCTAGAACTTGATGATTATTCTAAAATAGCCTTCCCACCTAATTTCTACCTATTCTAGATCTAGAATTATAATAACATCAAAAAAGGATAATTACATCACTTATTTGTCATTTCTATATCTAGCATAGTTATACTTTCTATATTTAGACTATCTCAGCATAATAAATTTAGTATATGCTATATATGAGTTTAGCATCTAATTAGACTATTATAGAACTAATTATCACCCTTATGCTATTTAATTTTATATATACCCATTTAATATCTAGATAAACCTAATTTAGATCATTTTAGGCTTAAGCATTTGGTGAACTTGATTCATCTGAATGCAATAATTTTTTATTCCTAGGGTTTTAAACTAGTTAGGGTTTTAGATTATTGAACTTTTTAATTTCATACTTTTATTATTTTGTATGAAACCTAGGCATAGCCCTAAATTGGGAGGTGTGCCTATTGAAAATATTGAGTTTCCCCTCTAACCATCTAAGATGTCTCAAAAAAATGATGGATCTAATACATTAGATCATGATGATACCCATGTTGATAATGAAAAAAATACTGATAGGGTTATCATATAAGAATATTTTGATAATGAAAATCCCAAAACAAATTAAAATGAGCAAATGGACCATGATCAAGTGCATGTAATTACATTGTTTCTTGAGTGCATTTGACAAAACCTTAAATATATTGATGAGATCTTAAAAAGTATCCTCGAAGCAAAAAATCCAAAAACTATATTGGAAACATATTTCCCCTTGAATACATTATAACTAAATACATCTAGTGGGGGCACATATTATATGTTTAAACCTTTATTTGTTGAAACTAATATTGATGCATCTATTATAGAATTACTAGTTGTTTCAACATAAATACTGATTTCAATGCCCATTACTACTCAAAACATGTTTTCATCCCCTTTGGTGACTACTCAACTTGATAATCTAAATCTCATCAAGCCTACAGTTCAATCATTCCTTCAAGTTATGAAGACCTTAGAGGAAAAAATTACAAACATATAACAAAATTATTTAAAATCCCCTCATGTTATTGACTCTCAAGATGTGTTGCATAACCCTCTTACACTTGAAATATCTTTTGACCCTTTACTAACTAGATTTTTTACATCTAACTTCACATTTTATGATGGTAAAGGTGATCCTGAACAACATCTTCAAACATTTTGCATGGCATGTCTTGAATATGCTTTCAATGATAGAATTTTGACCCAATTATTTACAATAAGATAAAATGACTATGCTTTGAGGTGGTTTTATGATTTACCTCTCTAATCTATTAAATAATTCAAACCTCTTATCGAATAGTACTTAACACACTTTTCCATTAATATTTCTAAAAAGGTTTCCTATGCCCAAAATGCCAAAATCAAACAAAAGGAACCAATGAACCTATCAATGAATATATCTTGAGATATAAGATAATGCTAGCCAAAATGATCAATCTTATGATAGACAAAGAGTTAAAAGATATATTCAATCAAAATTTTCTTACTCCTTTACACGAGCCCATTATTTTCCATAATTTCAAATCTTTTGATGACATATGCCATGTTATACATGACTGTGTAATGAACTTATGTCATTGACTAAGCTCAATTATGTAGCAAATACACCTGTTATATCTACATCTAGTACCAAGTTTACAATAAAGCAAGTTATAAGGTAAAACTTCTTGAGCCTAAAAAAGGAAACAACCACCTTGGTTAACAAAGTTTCATAATAGCCTAATCAGGTTATCCTATGTAATGCACCAAGGAGATAATTTGCATGTCTACTTGAGTCCCTATCTTCATTACTCTTATAGTTACTAGAGTGTCATCTTATATCTCTCCCTCATTTTATCAAGGTTGATGTGAGTCAACCTCTACCTAAATGATATGATACAAATGATTATTATGATTATCATCAAGGACCAAGACATTCTACATATATATGCTTTACCTTAAAACACAAGATCTAAGATCTTATCAATGACCAAAAGCTTACATTTGAGGATACTTCAAATGAATCAGGTTCACAACCTAGAGATCACCATAAAAAAATATATTTAAAAATACCTTACAAGACCATTCTAAGAAGGAACCATATATTCAAATGGCATATAATGCACATCCTCATCCATCACATTATGGTCACCCACTATATGGGATTACTAGTACTTACACTTGACATAAGCCTCCCATGGTGAAGAAACCTTATATTTCCTTTGATGATAGTGAAATTAAGGTTGATGTTTATTCATTCAAACATACCTTGAAAAACACCCCATATACAGTGTTATGATTGATACCAGTGCAAGTGAACATGTTTACACCATGATATTACTTATGTACTTGGGTTATACTCATCATGACTTACACCACTCTACTAGATTAGTTTGAGCATTCAATGGGACCTCATAAAAGGTTCTTAGAGATATTGACTTACCTTTATAGGTTGGTCCCATACATGTGGTTAATGCCTTCTCAATTATCCCTTCCATATGTGTCTTTGATATGCTATTGGGATGACCTTGGATACACACTCTTAGAGCAGTATCATCTATAGTGGATGGATGTGTTAATACATTCACTCCAATTGGG
This sequence comes from Torreya grandis, assembly GCA_037957365.1. NCBI lineage: Eukaryota > Viridiplantae > Streptophyta > Pinopsida > Cupressales > Taxaceae > Torreya > Torreya grandis. The sequence goes on along the minus strand of JARHVA010001001.1, from coordinate 2,287,691 downwards.
TAATTAAAGTTTATAGAATTCCACATGAGCATCCTATTTAAAAATATAAACTTAGATAGTTAATTAACAAGCCTACTAAGGATAATTCACTATAAAAGGGTAAGCAATAGGCAATCTTATTTACTATGCAGTTATTGCTTGAGAGACCATTACATCAATACATACAGTGGATTCCACATAATCCCAATATTATACTACACACCATGCTCAAATATCTAGATCACCTCAAAATGCACATATTATTGCTATGCCAAAGAAACCATAAAGCACTCAAAAATGGGTTCCAAGAACCCGTACTCCTATTACTTTTACTATTACTTCATGACCACATAATCCTATTTTATAGATGTAGAGCACCATTGATGCCACAATGATAAATATTACACCTATACATGCTCTTTGAAATAAAAATTGAGGTATTACACTAGATTCATAGTTGGGAGGTACATATGACCATCCATTGGATGGTATCATAGGATGATGTTTCCTATTTCAAAATTTTAAAAAAAATAAAAAACATCCAAAAATCCAAAAAAATTTCAACACTTACATATTCTATTATCTCCTTGTCATCTATGTATTAATTCCATGTTAATGGAAAACATACCAATTACTCATATATACACATATGTGTCACACTTCTACTTGAGTGTGATATAGGCATACATAGATACATGATACATTCCTATTTTAGATGTTGATATTTCCTTATACTCATGTCATATGGACATTGGGGGCATCTACTTCTTTGATCTTAATACACATAAGTTATATGGTTTGATGATCACTCTACATTATCATGTTTGATATTAAATATGTACATACACATGATTATTATCCATGATTATAGTTTACATAGGGTAATTGATATGCTACAGACTTGACATTTTTTCCTAACACATTAGATCCATGGGCTACTATGACATGTTTATGCTAGTTGATTATGATTTACTTTATGAATTTTATTGAGTGTTTTTGGGATCTTTTCATTTATTATAGAATGTATTTACCTAGTCATGAACCTAAGAGAATAATATTTCTAATGAGCAAGCATACTATCACGTCATGTAAGAAAAGGTTCTTGCACACTCACTCGAAGCACATAGCTTAAGACCAGTTCTTATTGGTTTCATCATGTGATGGTATATTCATCTAGTTTATCAATCTAGGGCACTCAAATAGTCACTTATTTCTAAATCCATACTTAGTTCCATGTCTACTCTTTACTATTCATTTCCTACTTAACCAATTGAAGAAAAATAAGCTAGGCACAAACTAAGTATAAAATAGTAGTAACTCCATTATATTCATGAATAGATTACATAAGAATTTAATCAACACATAAATTTACTCTCATTACATTCATATGTCATATCAAAAATTATGATGACATTAGATTAAAATTATCAACAACAACACTAAGTGAAATTGAGGGGTATTTATACATAGGTTTACCCTGACCATCCAGTTACATAAGTAATTACAAAAAGATGACTCGCTAATGACCATTAATAGTAATGATTCATGGAAATATATTGAATTTAATTCATAAGGACTCATGAATATCTTTACCTATATGATCTCTATGCTATATCTTCATTATCATGTGCATATATTCTCATAGATTGATGTTGCATTCGTGCTTGACTATTCTTCTTCAATGTTCATGCAAACCATTTTCCTAACCATCTATACTTTTTCACCTTTACCCAAGTATTTCACTATTATATAAGTATTATGTTCTATATTTATCTATGTTTCATGCTTCTTTATTCCACATGACTTAATTCTTTTACACCATGATCTTCCGTACCATGTCTCTTTTTCACTATATCTCTTCCACATTGTTGTCTGTAAAAAGTACTTAGCCAAAATAAATTTAAATTTAAGGGCCCAAAATCACCTCACACTAAATCAATAGTCTATACTATAATATTCATTATTCTTATGTCCCTCTATTGTAAAAAACTTAGGTGTCATCTATTCAACCTAATACTTCACTTCCTCCTAATGATTCAACATAGTATAGATTTTGGAAGTGAATTCCTCAACTTCTTCCTTGAGCTGCTTAGTCTCCTCAAGTTATTTCATAAATTAACCTATTGGAATGGTTAGAATCTCAAGTGATGTAGAAGCATCCTTATGAATGTCCTCCAATAAAGTAACCTCCATAAAAACTTATCCTTAGAGCGCTACAAAATTGGTTTTCAACTCTTGATGATGAGTACTTCTTTTATTTTCTAGGGCATCCACATCTTGAAATACTTTAGGGTGATCAATTCTATCCTTTATTTTTAGCACACTCTTAGCTAATTATTGGAATTAAAGTTATTCCAATTGAATCCTTACTTCCAAAATTTTATCTAGTCATACTAAATTAATAAAAACCCCATCAATGATGGGAACCATATCACCAACTCAACTTTAATAGCCTCAATGAACTACTATGTTTCAAAACAAATTTCATGTTGAGGATTTTCCTGGTCTTTACATCTTTTCAATAATAGATCCACTAGGGTCCCCAATTTACAAATATCCTCACCATTAAGAGGAAATCCATCCACAAGAGTTGAATCCTACTAAAATTTGACTTACAAAGTGTTAGAGTCTTTACTTTATCCATCATTATTAATTATAGTTGGTGTTTGAGCTTTTCTAAGTCCTCTTTAAGCTTTATCCTTTTAATTCACTTGTTACGATATAGATAAATAACCTCCTATTGCTTTCTCTTAAGCTATTTACATTAAAATCTTGCATGGAATTTTGCCTTGCCACTTTGTGAGTAAACTTCAAAAGGATCGCACTTGCCTCACATGTCATGCACTATCGAAGATCCACCCAAAATGTATCAGGGAGATCCATCTCTCTTGGTGACAAAATAATAATATCCATGGGTATTTCAATATGCCAATTTTGATTATATATATCATTATAAAAATAAAGTTCTTGTGGAGTCTATTTGGTTGATTCCTCCTTGGGAAATTACTCCCACATATACAAGTCCTTTGATACATTATACTAGTATTGGGCATGAATGTAAGTATTTGTAGTGGTAGCTAGTGGCCTCTATTACATGGATTCACCAATAGGTTCCTTCCCTCTATTAGGGTCATGATCAAGTATTTAAACATTTGACTCATCTTCTTAGTTACTTGTACCAACATCAAGGTCACCAATGCCCAAAGATGTGTCTATACCATCCCCTCTTCACCATTGGGACTCCTAACATCCACTTGTGTGTCATCAAGGTTCATTTATTCATGATGTACTAGTGAGAGATCCTTTTTTAGCTCTAGTGTGACATCCTTTTCTATTTTTTACTTAGGGTAAGATCCTTTCTTTGGTGGTGCTTATAGATTCACTACTCTATACTCAAAATCCCCATATTTAGGTGCTAAAATATCTTGTTCTAGAGGAACATATTTATACATGGAGGAATCAAGGCCTTGTGGTTAACCTACAAGCACTTTATCTCTTGTTGATGAAGGGACATTCCTTTGCCTCTTTGTTGTCTTTATTATGTGCTCATATTGTCATTATGCCCTAGCCTCTTCTCCTTCTGATGCCTTCCAATCTTTGGTAGGAGTATAATGGTTTCTTTCCTATGTTCGACACTCCCTGATGTCTTCTTCCTTAGTTTCAACATATAAAATAAAAAATGAACCGATTCCTGACCAAGATTTCTTGGGATTCCAATCTTATTTTAGTTTTTCTCTATAATCCATTTTCCTTGGATATACATACAATTAGTTAAGAGTATGAGTCTCAACATCAGTTTTATTAGCATCAATATTCATGGGCATGCCTCATATATTACATTTATAGAGTTCATAAAATACCTAGTGGTAAAAGCATACAACAACTTGAGCCATCTAGAAGGGTCATCTAGATGTGTGTTAAAATAAAAGTGTTACTTCACTAAAAACTAGGCTTGGTCCCCTATCTACACAAACAAGTCCTTAGGAATTTCCACTCATTTCCAATGGCTTATTTCATTTCATAATACCAACCCTTCATCCTTGACTTGTGAGTGGGGGTAATAGTGTTAGGTCATGTGAATGATTTAAATTTCCCAGTCAAAGATTTTTTTCAAGTGGATAGGCCCACTTTAACTCACCACCAATGTAATCCAACACACCAATATCATTGAATAAAAATAACAAAATAATCATGCTCCAAGATGTTTTTTGATTAGGCATGCAGTGGGCCTTCTCTACATCTATAAAAATCCACTCAACAAAATACTGGGAATAAGTATACTCTACCCCTTGGGCCATCTGGATAGCTACATATAATTACACCATATAAAATTCTTTCCACCTATCCACTCATCCAATATTGGTCACATCAAAACACATAACTACCTGAAGGATGTGATCCTAAAGACTAGATATGTACATTGCTTGGCCTTACTTATTTTACTCAAGTTTTGCCATTATTTTCTCAATTTCCTCTTGATCCTTCAAATATCCATTGAGGTCAGCACTCAAACATTGTAGACCTATGATTTTACTAATTTTATGGGTAGTGATCCTCATTATGCACCCTGTAAAGTAAAAGAATCTTTGTGAACATGCAAGATAAGAAACCTCATGACCTCCATAGGCTTATCAAAATAAGTCAAATTGAAAAGCTAAAAAACTTCAGCATCACTAAGGTGATTAAAAATATTAGGATCATAAATGAGATCATTTTTGGTGTTGTATTGCTCAACCCTATAGTCAAATTATAAATCTATTTCATTCATTGGTTGGTAGTGGTTATAATCAGATACGTGGTAAGTCAACACATTAGAATCCCATTTCTCCATATCCAACATCGATTTAGGGTATTAAATTTCTTTGATTAATACATAGGGTGGGGGTGGTGCTATTGTTTTCTTCTTCACCTCATGTGCCATCTTATATTCTTTAATGTGTGTCCCATCTATTTGTTGTGCCAAACTTTCCTCTTGCCCATCAGATTCACTAGGTACTTCTTCCCTTATTAAAACTAGTTATGCTTATGTGCCCTCAAAATTTTATTCCTTGTGATCATAGGTAATGTATCACTTATCTGGGCCTTCTTCTTTGGATACATTACCCTCTAAGGATCTATAATTTGGAGGCACGGACATTCAATCATCCCAAAAGAGTATGTGTTTATCATTTCCAATCAATTTGACTCTCCTACTTTAGTATCCTCCAATGGTGGATGCTAACACCTTTAACCTATAATTCCTTCAACTACATCCCCATAATCACAAATCCACCAATATCTCTATTCATGATGATTTCCTTACTTAAAAACTATAAATTAGTCACTGAAATTCAATAAATGCTCCTTTTGATAGCTTGAAATACTTTATCTGGCTCTATAAATTTATGAATTTGTAATAGTAAAGTGTCAAATTGATGACTAGTTAACCTTTCATAGATTCAAGGGGTAATCCACATTTACTTCCACATGACCTCATCCATCATTTCAATCATTAATGAATCTAACAAGATTTCCATGATGTCAATTTGGCACACTTGTCATTACACATTACTCTATCACATTTAACACATCTATCCCATCTCATGCTTTTCTCAAAATACATGACAACTATAAAATAATTTAAAATTTTTATTTCTATGGTGGGAACCTATTTTTTTCATCTTGATCCATTCATAGTGGTTACTCACCACATATTTATTATCTTCTTATACTTATGTGCTTTCACTTAGTGCCCCTTTTCTATATGTATTCCCTTCCAATGTTTCCTTTGCACTTTTTATCTTTAATTCATTCACACTTTACCCCACGCTCAGAATGGTAGGGTCAAAGTAGACCACCATTGAAATGGCTAGGAAGGAACTGGCCATCTAATCTATTCAAATTACATGCACCTGTGGGATGAATGCTATAAATGACAAATGGACCATCCCAATGGACACAATTTTTTCCTAAATGGCATGCAAACTTGGAGTCATAGATAAACACATGCATACAAGGAGAAAAAAATTTATTCTTAAGATGTCTATCATGTCAAGCCTTATGTTTATATTTCTCCACTCCTTGACTCCAAACCAAAATAAAATGTGTTTCATCCAACTGCAGTAAATAATCTAGGCATTCTTTCTAATATTCCTCATCATCCAACCAATCAATGTGAAAAATATGTAAATAAGGAATAATAAACTCAAATAGGAAAATGATATTGGTACTAAAAATAAGGTTTTTTTTTTAGGAAAAGGGGTAAAAACTTTATTAATCTCAAAAAACCATATTACAAAGAAACAAAAGGCTGAAGCCCCCGAAAAACAAAGAAAACACTAGAAAAAGACTAACAAAAACCATCACACACCTATTCCAGTACTGTCATCTCTCAAAATCCTCTCCATATTCTGACTAACCTCCTTGGGCAACTGCACCCATGCATCCACCTTTCAACCCTCTGTATCCTCTGAGGCCCACTTGGCCAAACAATCAGCTTCCCTATTCCATTCTCTCAAAACGTGGGCAAAACACACTGAATCCATGAGTGAGCTAATCTGTAATATCTGCTGCACAACCAAGGAAAGCTGTCAGCTCACATCAGTAATTTTCCTCTCCAGGATCATATTAATTATGATTTACGAATCAGCCTTGCATATCACCCATCTCCATCCTAACTCATAAGCTCTCCTCAAGGCATATAAAATAGCTAGTCCCTCCGTCTTGTTAACCATCTGCTCCCCCATATGAGCTGAGAGAACAAAAACTACAGATCCTGAGGCATCTCTACCAATCCCTCTAATTCCAGCTGGGCCAAGGTTACCTTTGGAGGAGCCATCTATGTTAACTTTTAGAAAACCCTTGGGAGGCAGCATGCATCTCCCACACCTCTGAATTCAATGCTTTCCACCTCCACCTCTCCTAACACAAGCGAAGGCTAGAGAAATACCCTGTATACCAAACCTATCAACCAACTCTGCATCCCCCTTAGCTAGAGGCAAAATGACCTCACTCTTAGCTCCTATAGTTTCTTGGACCATTCTTATAATTTGACTCCACACATATTGAACTCCTAATTTTACATCATTAAAAATTTTGTGGTTTCTCTCTAACCAGACCTTCCATAGCAAAAAAATAGGATCGACATACCAAGTGTCTTACAAGAAATGTGCAGTAGAGGGCGGTCTACCCAAATTCAACCAAAAATTAGTAAGGGATGAGGCGTGTACACACTGACACCTCCACACACCCCACCAAGCATGCCACAATTGGAAAGTGAATGGGCATCTGAAAAATAGATGAGGTGAGTCCTCCTCTTCACCACCACACAGAACGCATCACGAAGGGCCGATGAAGCCCCTCTTATGAATGTTCTTCCAAGTTAGGCAATGGTTCTAGGCTAGAGTCAATATAAAACAATTGTACTTCAGCCACGAGAAGCTGCTCCAGGCTCTTTTCCACCAAGGAACCTCCCTCCCCTCAATGAATAGTTGTGACACCAACTCTTGGTAGCTAGATGAAATAGTATATTTCCCTTTGGGATTAGGTGACCAAGCCAGCACATCAACTCCCCTAAGAGTGAAGCAATTGCATCCAACAAGTATGAAGTATAGCTCCATGCACTCCACCTCCATATCCATAATTGGCCACTCCTCAGGATGCTTCCATCTCACTTCTATCAACTGGTCATGAAGAAGGAAGGTTTTGAAGTCACTTACCTTGTTCCACCCGACCTCACATAATCTCTGTACAAGAGCGTATAGATGAGGATACTAAGTAACTATGAGGGAATAGCCATCCCAAGAGTCATACTATAATTGCACCTCCATCCCCCCTTTGAAAATCCAAAAAAGACCTCTCTTGATCAGAGCAGCTCCCTTCTTAAGCATATCCCAAATCACCAAACCATTCCTAGACAAACTGTACCTTGGGAGATCCTTCTGGGGGATCCCATAAAAATACTTATGAGACAAGATTTTGGCCCAGACCCAGTCTTGTTCAACACACCATCTCTAGTACAACTTGGCTACTAGGACCGTACCATCCAGTATAGACTGTCTAAGCCCCAGGCTGCCAAACCTTTTCAGGCTACAAATAACCTCCCACCTAATGAGACTCTACTTTGTCCAAGATAGGTTACCCACCCATAAGAACTATCTAGCCATGGAATCAAGGTCCTTAACAAAGCTACTAGGTGCCACCTATAGCATGCACCTATAGAGAGGAAGGGCTTGGACCACCGACTGAATCAATTGGACCCAACCAATAAAAGACAACCACCTATGGGTCCAATGATTCACCTTGGTCCTAAATTTATTTAGAATCACCTGCCATGACTCCTTGGACTGTCTCCCTAAAGTTATAGGGATCCTAAGATACAGTAATGGAAGGCTTCCAATTTGAAATCAGAGAATATCAGCCACTCTCTGTTGAATAGCCATAGGCATGTTGAAGAAAAAAATGGAAGACTTATCTTCATTAATAACTTGTCCTGAGATAGCAAGGTAGGCACCCAAGCAACTATGAATATTACCTACCTCCCTTATGGTAGCCATGCCCATCAGGGCCACATCATCCATAAACTAAAGGTGAGAAAGAATAGGAAGACCACCTCCCCATCTCCAACCCTGGATAACGCCATCCCTAGTATTCCCTCTTATCCACCAACCTAGACCCTCTACCAAGAGAAGAAATAGGTAGGGAGATAAAGGGTCTCCTTACCACAATCCACGTGAGGCTCCAAATAGATTAGAATGCTCCCCATTAACTAGAATAGAGAATGAAGTCAAAGTTACATAGCTCATAACCCACCTAATCCAATCTTCCTCAAAACCAAAAGCACCCAAAACCTTCTGGAGAAAGGACCATCACACCTTGTCATAAGCCTTGGACATGTCCAATTTGATAAACATAGCCTTCTCCCTGGACTTGGTCATAGAATGGATAACCTCTGTAGCCACCATAATTCCATCCAAAATCTACCAGCCCTCCACAAATCCACTTTGCTCCTCTAAGATCAACATCATCAACCACCTCTTTAGCCTTTGGCAATCAACTTCGATATAATTTTATAGATTACATTACAAAGGGAGATGGGGTGAAATTGACTAAAGCGATCAACCCCCTCCCCCTTGGGGATGAGGGCTAGGAAAGTAGAATTTAGGGCCCAAAGCATTTGTTTGTTATTTTGGGATTCTTGAACCACTGCCAGTAAATCATCTTTTATGATCTCCTAGAATTCTTAATTAAATTCAATCGAGAATCCATCTAGACCTGGAGCTTTTCCTTTCTTCATAAAAAAACAATCTTCCTTAGTTCTTCCAAAGTTATTGGTCTCATCAGCTGCTCCTTCATATCCTGTGATACAATAGAAGGAATACAAGATAAAATCAAGTCCTCCATAGCCACGTCCCTCTACCCATCTTCTTGGAAAAAAGAGCTAAAATATTGACCAACCTCATTATAGATATCTCTTATAGAAGAGACCACCTCCCCCCTATCCATCACCAAAGTCGTGATTGCATTACCATGTTGCCTGGCTTTAATCAAATTAAAGAAGAAAGCGGTGTTCTTGTCCCTCTCTTGCAGCCATTCTATCCTAGCCTTCTACTTCTAGAATATTTCCTCTCTCAACTCCCATTCCTCCAAAGTCTTGACAACCCTCTCTTCCTCTTTCAACAAAAACTCAGACAGTCCCTCCTCCTTAATCAGTCTAATTATGTCATTTAGCTACTTTTATGCCTCCTTCTTCTCCTAAAAGATGTTCCCAAAGCTCTACTTGTTCCATCTTTGGAGCTCGTATTTTACAAATTAGAGGAGATTAGCAAAAACATACATTGCAGTACCAACCGTAGGTCTCCCCACTCTCCACCAATCAACAACACGCCCAAACAGGTCCTGGTCTCTTAGCCACATAAGTTGAAACTTGAAAGGTGGCTTCTATTGCCTTCAAGCGAAAGAGATGGTTAGCTTAATGGGCTAGTAATCTGAGCCCCTCTAGTCTAAAACCTCAAATCTTAAAGACCACATGCCACCCACCCAAAAATAGGAAGTCATAAATCTATCAATACACTCAGTAATGCAGCTATCTCCCATCCTTCTATTGTTCCAAGTGAACTGACCATTACTTGGTTTGATATCCACCAAGTTGAGTTATGAAATCTTGTCTCTAATCAAAAAAGAAGATGGCTCCAATCTAGCATTACCTCCCCTCTTTTTTGAAAGGTCCAAAATCGCATTAAAATCTCCAGCTATGATCCATGCTAGGTAAGGAAAATCATTGCAAACCAGCTGAATGCTATTCCAAACAAGAAGCTTACCTTGAAAATTAGTGGGGGCATAGACATTCGACAAAAGAACATACTCTCCTAAATTTGTGCATAAGGAGACCATAGATAATGAAGATCTGAAGGCGATCCAAGCCACTGGTTGAACCTTACACAGAATCTAGAGACAAGCCATGCCACCTGCTACCCTATGGGGCCCAATGCATTGGCATAAACCTTGCCCCCAAAGCTTAGGTGCAATACCTATCATTTACTCCACTAAAACCTTGGTTTTTTGAAGAAAAAGAATATTTGGACAGTGACTCTTAACTAAATCTTGAATAGATTTTTGTCGAGGGCTACTATTCAAGCCCCTAACATTCTAGGAAATCATAATCATTTTGAAGGAGGCAAGAAGTGTGCTTCTAAAGTCTTGACCAACCCAGACTCAACCAAATTCTCCCAAATCATCTTTATCCACTCCATGTCCTTCTTCTATCCCAACTTCACACTTTTCTCTATATCTCTATTTTTTCCCTCCTAAAGAATTCCTAGGCAAGGAGGAGCCTTCCCTCTCTTATCCACCTCTAAAGCCTTTGGTTGTGTTGGGCTATCCCTAACCTCTGCTCCCTGAACCGGCTCATCAATTGTTTCAACTAAATTCTGCACTCCCACCTACCCATCCAAGTTCATAGGTAAGGGGACTTCCTCTATTTGCATTATATGAGAAAAGGAAGTATTACCATCCATTTCAAGCTCCCCCATCAGCTGCTCTCCACTGATTAGTCCTAGGTTAACCTCTTGATGGCCCAATTCATCCAATATTTCAAACCTATTAAATGAATCCTCCTCTTGTTTCTCTATTAAGGACCTCTTATGACCTTTGCTTCTACTTCAAGCCTTAACCTACATGAATCCCTTAGAGTCCTTAGCTCCACCAGCCCCACCCTTCTTCCCTTTGTTAGCAACTATGGCACTATTCATTGGAGGCAGGGGTGAAGGCTGTTGTTCATCCATTTTAGCCTTTAGGCACCTTCTCACCAGGTGCCCATACTCATGACAGAGGTGGCATCTAAATGGGAGGGTCTCATAGTCTAATTGCTGCACCCAGGAATAAGATCTTGCACACATTTCTATCGTATCTGGAAAAGGTCTGCTTAAGTCAATTTCTACACAAATTCGAGCAAATGTCATGACTTTCTTACGTAAGGTTTGTGAAGACGACCCCACTAGTTTTCCTAGCATAGAAGCTATCATCTATAGAACATCTTCCCTACAACATTCAATCAGCATTCGAGGAAGGCGAACCCACACTGGGACCCTGTTTGGCAACTCCTCAGTAGGGTTAAAACTAGCATGCCATGGTTTCACAAAAATCCCAACCTAGTTATAAAAGTATGGCCCACCTTCAAATACCCTATTTATATTAGCCAAACAATTAAAATTAACTATAAATAAGTTGTTTGCTAGTAGCGTAACCTCCATCTCACCCTCTGGCTCCCATACTCTTTGAGCCCAATTCTCCAAAAAAGGGGGAGATAATCTCAACCCCAAAAGCTTATAGTATAGTGACTACTTGGAATAATACTCCACATCTTCAACTATCATATCAAATAGAATAACAAGCTTTGGTCTCTCCTTATAGCATTCTAGGTAGCCATTGATTTTTGTGATCCTTGAACCCCCTACTGAGCCAGTGTTATACGCCCCTAGACTCTATCTAAAAATAGAATTATCCTTCATCTGGGCCTCCTACCCCTACGAAAGACTACCTACCAATTCACTAAAACTCCTCTCCTTCTGTGCCATCCTCACACTTCAATAGAATCATCCCTTCACCAGCACAAACCCCTTCCACACCCTTCTCACACCTGACCCACTCACCACTCCTGTGTAGCCCCAGAGAATGTAGTAACAAGCTAGGGCATGGCTGCCCTAACTTGGCGATGAGTTATAGAGCTCGTCCCTCTACAACATTCCACTTTTGTTCAAATTTATCATATCACTAAAAATAAGGTTAAAATGAGTACTCTAGTTCAATTATTTATACATGGTTTGATATGCCCATAATACCTTAGAAACATGATCATCCTAGTCAGTGGAACCAATATTGAAAATATTTCTCAATGTATGACCCAAGATCTTATTAAAAAATTCACTTATACCATTGGCTTGAGGGTGATATGGTGTAGTCTTGTGGTTTGCAATCATGAACTCAACTAAAAGGATACAGATTGTCTCATTAAGTAAATGAGTGCCACTATCACTAATCAAACTTAAAGGAATCTATACCTTGTAATGATATTCTCATATAGAAATTTTGTAATAGTTGTAGTAGTACAATCTCAGGTTGACACTAATTCAACCCATTAAGTGATAGAGGTAGTTAGTAGTGGTAATGATATAGTGCATGCCAATATGCCTCCTTGCTAGAGCAATGGGGCCAAAAAAATGAATAGCCCATTTCTCAAAGGGTTTATGAGCAAGTATCAGATGAATGGGCATAACATCCCTTTTATTTTATTTACCCATGTGCCGACATATATCACATTGGTGTGCATAAGCTTTGGCATCCTTAAATAAAGTGGGCCACCATAATCCTAATAATAAAACCTTTCATATTATAGCATCACCAACACAATGTCCTTCAATGACACGTTCATGAACCACTTGAATAAATTTAGCATGTTAATACTGCATCAAACACCATCATAATACTTCATCTCATCCAAGTTTATAAAATTCACAATAAATGAGATATAAAGGAGTATCATAGACATCTAGCTACTTTCTCTCAAGTGTTGAGGTGGGTTGGTGTTGAACTAGTGTTAAGAAAACATGCAATGTCTTCCAATTCCTCAGGAACATGTGTGACTTGAAAAAAAAACATATCAAGTAAGCCATCCTTGATGGCACATGTCAGTTCACCATATTAAACACATGACAAGTGATCTAGTCCATAATTAGCCTTACCTAGTTTCACCATCACATAAAATTGAAATTCCCAAAAGAGAATAATCCATCAAAAAATATGTCCATGCAACACTGGCTTATTCAAAAAGTATTTAAGTGTTTCATGATATATTGGGCATGGATCAAGGTCACCAAAATTATGAATTATATTTGGATATAAAATTACATGAAGTCTATGATTTTATCTTTTATATAGTCTTTTAGATGTATGTAACCTTGTAAGCTTAAGCAATAGTACAATAATATAAAGAGTTTTTCCTTTTAATTATATCGAAAGACTGGAATGTAAAGAGATAACACTCTAAAATTATCTATATATAGTGCTTAAATGTAATAAAATATGGTTATGATATGTGATAGAGATTAATAGAATAGTCTTGATATGGTTCTTCTAATTATATTTTAACATTGTACTATGCATAGTGGTTACTCTTTACTTTAACATCTATTATTCATTTAGCATATGCCAACTTGATCTAGATTTGTTATTTCTATGATTATTCCTTTCTTAAATACATATATGTTTTTGAGGAATAATCTAGAATAATGAAGTGTATGTCATGTTTATCTATGTTCCTCTACTATGTGATTTATCCATATAAATAACATGTTTTAGATTTTTTAGGAACTTCTGCTAATAATGGTGTGATGAGTGTCAAACAATTTAGATGAAATAAGTTGAGATGGTTACAAGAAAAAAGGGATATAGAGAGATCGTTGGATGAGAAAATCCAAAATTTTACAAAATAAGATGCAAGGAGAGTCAAAATAGCTATAAAAGAGATTATCCAAGAGCATATTTATGGTGAAATATATAAAATATTTTGGTGTGAGTTACCTAGATTTTTAGTTACATGGCTATCTAGGGTGGAATATTATTGATTCAACACAAGGAGGACATAGCTTATAGTTTTGAAAAAATATAAGTTAGAAAAATTGCACAACTTGGATACAAAATGGACCAGAGCAATAGACTATTATATGAGAACTACAATTGATGATTATATTACTAAATTCATAGTGAAAGGATACATGGCATTTGAAGCTACACAGGATAGGTTTTTTCAAGGAATTAGGGGGAAATTTTTGTAGTGAATACCTAATTTGATTAATATGTTGGTTGTGGAAAAAACCATGGTGCCTACTCTAGCCAACATGGACTAGTCACTTCAGGCACCATGGGGGGCATGCAAGATGAAGTGAATGATGTGAAGCTAAGTAAAATAAACTTGAACCTAATCCTAGAAAATGGAAGATGAGAAGACTTAGAGTGAGAAGACAATTCTAGGACTAGAAATGTAACTACAACAATAGAGATGATGGAATAAATCAAGAGATCTAGAATTAACTATGAATAGGAGTAGAGATAGGGTAGATGGTGTTGGAGATGGAAATATAGAGACATTGTGAAATATGTTGGAAGCAAAAGATGTGAAAAGTATGCATAAGGGCATGATGAAGAGCAATAATAAAATAAAAATGATTCAAATATGGAGATAGTGTAATAAGAAGAAGGTAAGCTAGCAGTAGAATAATTAGATGATAGAGGTGGATCACAATCAATGAAAGGGTCTTTATCTAGACTTGTGAAATAAATTTCCTAGGAAGAATTTATATTCAAATTTTAAAAAAATTTAGGTTCAAGTTCAAAGTTATAATAAATTCAAACTATAAGTCATTCATCTCAATAAGATGCATCCCCCCAGCCTAATTTATTATTAGAAATAAGAAGTGTAGGAAAAGAAGAAAATATATATTGGTTTGATTCCTTTACAGACAAGTTTGGAAAGTTAAGTGAAAAGATAGAGTAGACATTAGATAGGAATAGAATAGAATAAGTGTATTATTTTTTAAGACACCTAAAAATACTAGTATGTAGAAGGCCAGAGTCACAATCAATAGTGCATAGTCACATAAAGTCACAGTCACTAATGTGCATTTACCTTCAGTCATAATTTATAGTATTTAACAACCTAGTGTACCAATTACAAGTGTTTAAACTATGGTACTCAATATATGTATGTTAATTAACTTAATGTAACATGATGGGTCTATAGATCATAAGAAATATTTGGTAACATATGATATGAAATAAAATGTAAAAGGGGTAACCTATGATGATGTTAAGAGGTGTGAACCCATAGGGGATTTATTAGGATGAGACTTAGAGTTCATTTTAAAAATAAACATAACTACCCTCAACTTTATGCAAGTTATAAATCTATTAGTAACATAATTTAAGGTAAAGAAATGTACAATCCAAAAAATTCAAGACCTAAAGGAGACTTAGCAAAATTTTGGTAAATCAATTGTAGAATATGATTTAAGATTTTTTGATGTTGAGAAAAATTAAATTCATTCTAGAAGATAAAGATAAGGGTGTTTGGTTTATATAAGGGATAAGACCAAGAATTATATTTTCCATTGTGTATACCTAGTACCCAAGTAAAGTTGATGCTCGATCTACTACTTTGCGAGTAGAACAAACAGAGGATTATGGGGATGTTGCCTTAGTTGGTTCTAATGTTGAGGCCAATATAGATGCATTCATGAGAATAATATACGAGATGCATGAAAATGAGAATCCTAAACTAAGCTTATGGTGCACAAAATGGGAATGGGAAGGACATCATAAAAATGATTTTCCTAAGCTTAAGAATGTGTTTTGTGAGATATATAGGGTAGTAAGACATGAAACTTTTGAGTGCCATATTTTATAACACTACATACAAAAATTGTATAGTTTGCTTTACAATTTATATAAATCTACTAACCATGATGAAAAAAATTACTAAGCATTAAAAGAGTTCAAAGAATATATTACTAAGAATGTATTTGTAGTGACATCATAGAAAATACTAACTACGAAGTAGGAAAATCTAGGACTAGAAGTAGAGATGACAAGTGCAACTAAAGGGAGTCTCAAATGGATTCCTTCATCACCCCAATACCAATTAAAGGCTATGGTAAGTTAGAATAATACATCATCTCCATATTATCAATATTTTAGGTAGTATCAGTAGCCTTAGACCAATACAAATATTTAGTATTAAACATCAAATTGGGCTTAGAGTTCCTTCTATCACCAATATGGGGGGTATGATGTGTAATAAAGCTAACAAGGAGGGTATGTTGGACAATAGAAATAAGGGAGGGGATACCAAAAAAATAGAGGTGGATATAGGGGATTTACAAAGGAGGATATCAAGTAGGCTATAATAATGAAAGTTTCCAAACATAACCACCTATGTAATGTTGTTTATGTGAAGCATATAATCATTATGTGAGGAATTACCCTACTAATCTGCAAAGACAAATCTACTACATATAATTTAGAATTGAAGGTTAGCACAAAATATAATATTGTCTAATACTTGAGAAATAAAGGAAGGAGAGGTAAGTGCACAGTGTAAACATAATTGATACACAACCAAAGGAGAATGCCTTTGTATAGGAAGTAACTAGGCAATAAAAACATAAAAGGGTTACCACCATTAAAAGTGCCAAAATACCAAGGGATTAAAAAATTATAGTGGGAAAAATATCTTAATATTGCTACTAAAAATAATTTGATGTACCAAGCTAGGTAGGTTCTAAAATAAATCCAATAACAAAAAGCTTCTAAAGGTGATAATGTAACCATTAATGCTCAAATGTATGGGGAAATTGTAATAGTGAGATAAGAAGGTGTTGTGATTGCCTTATCAAACTCGATGAAGTTACTCAATACCCTACATAATGAAGATATCTCACATAACATCACTAATATCCTGTATAATCTTTTAGAGTGCATACATCAAGGTCAATGACATAATGAAAAAGTAATATAATATCTTAAAACCAAAAAACCTTAGGATTTTTATTCTTATATGGGCATTGAGCTAGTGGAATATGAGATTCTAAATGAAATGTTTAAATTTGGTAGCATGATCAATATGATTTTTTGATCAAATTGGGAAGCCATTGGTCAACTGACCTTAAGCTATAGTCTAGTTACTCTTAGTTTGGAAGATTATGGTAGGGTGAAACCCGTTAGAAGGCTAGAGGATGTTGAGATTAAATTAGTCAAACTTAGTTTACATGGATATTTTGAGGTCATTGATATGATAATAATAGAGACCCATTATCCTAACTTAATCAGTAAGAAATGGGCCTATAATGGCTAAATGACCATTAACACTATGCACAATCAGCTAGAGGTACACCAAGGAGATAAGATGGTAGTTATACCCTTAATAAAAGTGAGAAAAATCCATTTATCATCCCAAAAGATCCATAGTCTCCTTATGCCTCTAGGGATAATAGTTAGTTTAAGGTCAAAACAGATGAAAGACAAACTACTTTGTGATCTATAGAGTATCAGGTTAGATAATTTCACTATGCACAATAAGAAGAGTGACCAGTGTACAAGCCTATTATAATAAAGTCTCCATCTAGGTAGGTTTATATAAAATAATGTGTTTCTCTGTCAATGTGCTCTCTCATGAAATTTAAAGTAGATTTCCTATATAATATGGGTGTAACAATTAGGATTAAACAAAACCTACTTCAGAGGGTGTTCTACCTTGGTAAATGACATCATCCATAAGTGGTGACTCAAATAATCATATGTTAAACTAGCTCAAAAAGATCATGACATACAACCTATGTGTATGGTATTCATTATTGAATGCCAAATACCTCAATACTTTATGATAAAATATCTTAATCCTTTTATATTGAGGCTAGAACACCATGTGTCAGACATGGATCAATAATTCAGTGCATTCAAATATGCATTGAAAGGGACTACTACAAGTTGATGGGCAGTGCACAAAAATCCAAAAATTCATTATAAGGAATCATGTGAATTTTTGCATGCAAGATTCTAGTTACTAGCTACTTGAAGTTATAATGAATTTGTTTCAAGAATGTCAATGTCTTTAGTTGCATATTCATTAGTGTGTGGATATATGGAATATGTAGGGAGTAGAGCCAAGGTATTGGGTGCACATTTTCATTCATACATTAGCACCTCTACCAATGTCTTGGTATATGCACCAAGAGCATAGGAGAGAGACCAAGAATTGGGTGTAAGTGCAATAGGATGTCATTCAGACTTTTATGTCTAAAGATGATAATCTAATGGTGTATAATGCCTTATAGAAGATCAAAATATTTATATGTCTTGCATGACCTAAATACTTAGCCACTATAGCTGAATCATCATCCCAATAAGAAGCTACATAAGATTTGAATTTACTACACAATTATAAGTCTAGGCTACAAGAACAAGCTCTTATGAAGTCATATAAATAATAATAAAGGAATTAAAAAAGTCTAGTGATAGTGATAGAGATCCAGACCTAGAAGTTTTCTTTGAACCCGAATGAAATGTTGAGAAAAAACTAGTTTAAAGTGCATATCAAGTTGAAAAAGAAAGATTGCACAACATAAACATACCATAGCATAAAGACAAGCACATTCTACAAGATGTTATGCCTAGTGGATCAAGTAAAGTATACTAAGAGACCTTGAAAAATATTGAAGAGAACATTGAAATAGAGTTGGATCCTAAGCTTGAAACTATGGGAGACTATTAGGGGAAGAACAAATTTTGAAGGCCTTTCAGCTACTAAAGGATTATCAAGATGTGTTCCCAATCAAATTATCAGAATTGAAAGGTGTAGATCCTTCTTTGGGAGAGATGCATATAGAATTTAAAGAGTGTGCATGGCCTACTAAAAATCATCTCTATAGGCTGAACCCCAATATGAAAATAAAAGTAAAGGCTAAACTAGATCACATGCAAAAATCTATAATCTTTTATCCAATTGAAAAATTAGAATGGGTGAGTCATATCATTATTCAACCAAAGAAAATAGGGGATATTTGGGTGTGTAGGGACTACCATACACTCAATAATGATTGTGTCAATGACCCATTCCTAATACCATTCACAGATGAAGTCCTTGAGTCTATTATAGGGCATGAATTGTATTCAATCATAGATGGATTCAGTGGGTACCATCATATTCCTATCACAAAGGAGGACCAAGCTAAGACTACTTTTGCAATTGAATTAGGATCATTTGCATATGATTTAATGATTTTTGGATTAAAGAATGTGCCAATATTTTTTAGGGTTGTGTTAAATTCATTCAAAGAATTCATTCATGACTTTTTGGAAGTCTATTTGGATGATTGGGTCATTTTCTCTTTGTTTAAAGAACATTTGTCAAAATTATGATTAATGCTAGAATGGTGTCATGCTTTATGAATTTATTTAAATTTAAAGAAGTTTTTGTTATTTACACATTTTGGTGTTTTACTAGGCCATGTAGTATGTAAAAATGGTATTCTAATCGATCGAAATAAGATCATTGTAATAGTAAGGATGCCACCTCCAAAAAACTCTATAAAAGTGTTCATATTTCTTGATCATATAAGATATTATATAATATTTATCAAAGGATACATAGCCATATCGACACCAATGGAGAAAATTTTGAAAAAATATGCATGGTTTGAATGGATAACATAATGATAAGTAGCATTCATTGAGATAAAATAAAGGCTAGTAACAAATCTAATTCTAGTTTTTCCTGATTGGAAGAAGTCTTTCCATGTACATGTGGATGATTTTGGTACTATAGTAGGAGTTATTTTAGTACAACCAAGTGAAGGTGGGTTGGATCATCCCATATGTTTTACAAGCAAGAAGTTTTGAGTTGTAGTAAATAATTATACAACTATCAAGAGAGAGCCATTAGCGATGTGTTTACACTGCAAAAGTTTTGGCATTACTTGTTGGTTAGACCATTTGAGTTATTCATGGATCACCAAGCTCTATACTACTTGGTTAACAAGCCAGTGTTAGGAGGACATATATCTAGGTGGATTATGTTATTTCAATAATTTCAATTCCACATCAATGTCAAGCCAAACTAATAAAATATTAGGCTATTTAAGTAGGATACATAATGGGGAGGATCCAAAAGAACTAGAAGATGAATCCCTAGATGCACACTTATTCAAGGTTTCTAAAATTTTAGATAATATGGAGGATATTGATAACTTATTGGAGCAAGGAAATTTCCATGTGTACTAGTTGGAAAGGGATAAAAATTAAATGTTCACCTAGGCTATATTATATAGTCTCATCAATAGATTTTTGACCAATTTGGGTAGAGATTATGTGCTAGGTAGAGTATCCCTAGAGCATGAACAACCAAAAATTCTTTAGGAAAGTCATCAATGAATTATTATAGGCCACTTTTTAGGTGAAGCCACTCAAGGAAAATCTTACATAGTGGTCTTTGGTGGATTACATTATTTCAAGATGCACACAGAGTAGACAAACATTATGATGTATGATAATGAATGGGTAAGCCAAATCAATGTGATGAGATTCCATTGGTCCTAATACTCACATAGAAACCATTTGAATAATGGGGAATTAAATTTATTAGGTTTATAGTTCCTCCTATCAAGAAAATTCATGCATAGTATATTATTACTATGATTACTTCACCAAATTGGTGGAAGCACTTGTGACCCCAAGTTATGGTGTAAAGGATGTGGTAAGTTCTTATATGAAAATGTCATCACAAGATTAAAATATACTATTAAGATTTTCATTAATAGATGAACACATTTCCTTAATAACACTATCAGGACTCTCATCGAAGAGTTTATGATATCTCACCATAAAAGCATGACATACCACCCTCAATCAAATTGGTAGGCTGAAGCATCAAATAAAGCATTGGGGAAAATGCTAACAAATATTTTTAATGTGCAAATGGATGACTAGGAAGATTAAATTCCTATATTTATTTGGGATTACAAAAAAAATTACAAGTGCACAAATAATTTCATTCCCTTTAATCTTGTTTATGGCCTTGAAGCCATAATGCCTATGAAGTACATAGTTTTGAGCTTACACATTATAATGATTATGAGGCTGGGTGATCATGACTCTTTAAAATAAAGGTTATTGGAATTGATTAAGATGGAGTAAAATCAGTAAAGGGCATTATGGACATAGTAAATACACAAATCAAGTTATAAGGCATGGCATGATCACAACTTATGATCTATAATAATGTTACCTAGAGTAAGCAATATTACTATATGATAGCGGGTTTAGAGCATTCCCAGGAAAACTATGAATTATAAAGAAAGGACTCTATGTTATACATGAGGTTTCACACTAGGGTACTATTGTGTTTGAATATTTATAGGGAACCATACTACCAAGATACATAAATGGATGCAGGCTTAAGCCTTATTACCTTTAATCTCTATCATTGTACTAATAATATAAGTGGGTGTTGAGTGACACCATGTAGTTAAGATTTTATTTAATGTTATTTAATTTTTATTTTTAAGTGTGTTTTTTATTTTATTAGGGTAGTATATTTTTGCAGTGCAATTTTGGTATCACATCACATTGCAACCAACAAGAAGTAATTATAGTCACAACGTGTAATTTGATTTCAAAGAAAACTAAGTACAGATAATTGGAAGTAACTATTGAAGGTCATGAAATAATTTTAGGAAGGTGACAATGATAAGACAAGTAAAGTGAAAGGATAAGTAATGGTCATTCAAGACCATTAAAGACATAATGTTTTAAGAGATTGCATCTTTTTTGAGGTAGATTTAATGATAAATAGATAGCTGAAGTCATACAATAAATAAGAAAGATGGAAGGATATCAAATCACTCAAGTAACCATTGAGGGATAAATCAAGAGTCTTGATCTAAAAGGGTCACAATCACATAAAAAAATATCAATTCATATTAATTTTGGAGCACAACTCGTGCACCTAGTTAACTGTATTTAAAATAGTCAACTAATTAGAATTGGGTGCCAAAATATATAAAAAGAATGATATCAACAACACTCAGACATTACACACTCTGTTTAACAAGAAATTTTTTATGATTTTCCTTAAAAATACCTCATTTCACATAGATTGCATACAAAATTTTGAATCATCAAAGCAAGTGTTCATCCCAAGATACAACAACCACCATAGATTGATCCTAATTATTGATCCATATGATAGATTCATAGAAAGAAGAGATGGGGATTGGCTTGGGTTTATGGTAGACTAAATACAATGGCCCAAATCTTTGACCAAGCATAATCTACCCTATTTTCTCTAGGACCATAAGAAGCTGCACGAGTTAGAGCCCTAGTGTTCCCACATCCATTGTGAGATTTAGATACAAAGAGGTTAATTAAGTTACCTACATTTGAGTAGCTTGATGAGGTTATAATCACTCTTTTAATTTGATATAATCAATGGGATATCCATTTATCCCAAGATATTACAATTTGGATTGATGCTCCATCTATGACAAGAGCCACAAGCCTCCCCAATCATGGAAAATTACTCCTCCAATACAAATATACTACACCAATGATCCATTCAAATGTTTAAGATAAGTATACCACAAGATCAGGTAAAGGAATACTGATTAATTCAATAAAGGGTGCTTCATGGTGTATTCTAGTTGAATGTACCATAAAAATATTCTAGTAGACTACCAAACATGCCAAGCAAGTAACGGATGGGGTAATTGATATTATGTATTGCATGATATGTCTATGGGAGGACTTCAATTAGCCTAAGTTTTTAGCATTGGATCTCACCAGAAATATTTATAAGGTAATTTCAGGTGGCTTGCAAAAAATTTAATATTAGTTTTTGGTCTTACTATTGTGCTTTACATAGTGGAAATCTCCACTAAGATCAGTCAATGTTAGTGCAGATTTTTTAGCCTGCCATTGCCCTTACAAATATCATATAGAATAAAATAGGGTAGTACTATGAAAAATTGGGGTGGTTTAAAACATGGTAGATAGAGGCCCTAACCCTAATTAGAATACACCCAAGAATAACACAACATGTCATGTATTATTTTGGATAATATGTGTCAATTATAAAACTACATAATGGCATTTAGATAAAAGTCATGAGTTGGCCACTCCAACTATGACTCTGAGGTCATTCTTCATTACAATGGTTGAAGTGTAGGATGAAGTATCAAGGTAAAAAGTTTTATTTGTCAGCAAGGTTCCACCTCTTTTATCTATTCCTCTATAAGGGTAATAAATAGCATTAAAATAGCCACAAGCACAAAAATAAACACAACCATAAGTACTGCCACAAGATTTAACAATCCCATCCCAACAAGATAAAATAAAAAGGAAGGTACCTTTGTAGAAATCCTCACCTCCCCCACTGAAGAAATGGATGTAGTATATAAAGTCCTAATTGGATAATCCACATGTTCTAAGCATAGTGACTTAGTATGATTTACCAAAAATGGGAGTGGAAGAACATAAAGTATTGAATACCATGATTGAGGAAATCAATAGTGAAGTATATGATAAGGAGGAAGAGAAATAATTTTTATTTTGGAAACCAATACACACTTATCAAGTGAAAAATTAGGTAAGGTAAGATATTTAGGCTAACATCATGCACCCCCCTTCCATCATTATGACACATTAGGATAGGAAACAACGTGGTAAAAATTAGAAGCTAATATATTTCACATAGATATAGTTGAGGGATCTTTGGCTGCACAAGAACAAGAGTAACCAATATAAGAAAATCCATTTCCAACTCTAAAGTGCAAGCCAAGGACTCATTTTTCAAAAAGGTTAGCACAACATGTTAGAGAAAGGATGGTGTATTTTGGAAAAGTAGAAGAAGGGACTCATGCATAGGAAACACAAGCCTTATAGTAACAAACATAGACCTACGTTTTGATGAGATTTAAGGAGACCCTAACTCCCCCACCATAATCAAGATAAACGAGTTTTATGAGGAGAGGTACTATGATAGAATCAGTCTCCTTAGAGGACACTCAAATAGTCATCAAGCTCAATGCAGTAGAAGAAATAGGGGGGAAAACAAAAATAAATTTACCTTAGGCTAAGCTATACGAAGAAGCTAGATAATAACAAGAAGATCTAGAAGAGTAGTAAAAGAGGCTTGAAAAGGAAAGAATAAAGGAGGAGAAAAAAAGAAGAATATAAACAATAAGTAGTTATGTAGGAGGTGAAATACTAGTAACACAAAGCTACATAAGATAAATAATGTAAATAATAAGCTGAAAAAGTAGAGGCTACACAAAAGTAGGCTAAAGAAGTAGTGGCCACTAAGAAATAGGTTGAGGAAGCCAAGGCTACAAAGGTGAAATCTGAGTAAGAAGAAGCCTAGAAGAAACAAGATGAGGAAGAAAAGGCTCTAAAAATCAAGTTAAAGAAGTAGATTCAAGGGAAAAATAAGAAGAAGAAGTAGGAAAAAAATAATAAGTGTAAGTTGTGCAATGATAGAGAGAGGAGGTAGAATAAAAGGCTAAGGAAGAACAAACCAAGCAAGCAGCTCATGAGAAATCTAAGGCCAAGGTTGAGGCCAAAGTTAAGGCTAAGGTAGATGCCAAAGATAAAATAAAAATTAAAGCTAAGGCTCAGGTTGAGGTGCAATCCAAATCTCAAGTTGAAGTAGATGCTAAAGCTAAGGCTGAATCTAAAGTCAAAATTGTAAAATCCAAGAAGGAAGTAAAGTATGCAACATTTAATAATCTAGAAACATAATCAAATGTGTAGAAGGATCGCTCATAGACAAAGCCTTATATTGATAGCCAATTTTTGTGGGATGTTCCCATAACATCCACCAAACACATACTTTAACATAATTCATAATGGATCCATTTGTAACTCCTGACATGTCAATAACACTTGATACTACTACTTTGGAAATAACTTTGGATGTGTCCTAGTTGCCATTGTCAAATCAAATTTAAGGTGTACTAGTGTTCCAAGAGTCAATTGCATAGAAGGCATCAGACTTGGAATGGTAAGTGCTAAGGCTATAGGATGACAATGCAGACCCAACTAATCAACTGATAAATGCATGACAAATAATAGATTCTACTTACCCCACTTTAGTTATGTAGGTGTTAGGTGATCAATTATTATCTATAGATAAATAACTCATATCCCTATTAACATAACTTACTAAATATTGGTTGGTCATGCAACTCCTAAGAACATTGTGAATACAAGGGTAGGCCCTAAAGATGGAGACAAAGGTAATTTGTGAGTTAGAATAATATGAGTAGTTTTTGGAGACTATTGTGTAGAAAGATGAATAAATAAGTCAAAGAATGCTCAATTGGAGGAAACACCTCAATCAATATTTGGCTACTATGAAACTTGTTTTCACATAAACCAATAAATAGTGGTGTTAGATGATCAAACAACTACTCCAAATGCATTGAGCACTGCACTCAAGTAAATGTTGGATGTTCAGGATAATACCATGTAAAATATCCAAACATGGCATAATGAGATAATGCACATCATGTTTTTAGGCATTTAAGCTCAAAGGGCTATAGACTAAGTGAATGAGCTAGTGTTGGATATTCATCTCAAAATGTCAAACATAAAATCACTAATGTTCATTGAGAAAGATGATGATGTGTAAAATTTGATGATGATCCAGACTCCACTATGAATCTTACTTTCCATGGTGCATGAGGCCCTCATAAATTGGAAAATATTGAAGCATGATATTTCACAAATTGATATTTTCATTGTTTAACTAGTGTAGGTTCCTCAATTAATTCCACCATAATAACTCTAAAATATGCTTTAGCAGAGGAAGGTATTTACGTAAACTTAATTAGGAACCTAACAACAATAAACTCATCTAGCACACCCTAAGCACCTAGTAGATCCAACCATAGTCTAGGTAGAACTGGTAACATAATAACATCCACCTCGGCCACTCCAAAAATTACCACCACATTATCAATAGGTATTATGCACTTCAATTTTGTACATTGCACAAGTTTTTTACAAAGAATATAGGATAGTATTAAATATTAAAAGTGGGGCTAGAATAGTTGAAAACCAATAAAAGGTGGCCACCTTATTATGCTAGTCTATTAAAAACCCAAAAGGGTGGTAGGATTATATGCTACTTATTTGAAAACTCAAAATGGTGGCTAAGTAGTATACAATGGGTGAAAACTAGTAAATGGAACATAGAGTGATAACTGCAACTAGTGTTTATGATTCATCCTCTCAACTTTAGAGAATATTTCAAGGTGTGACTTTGTCTCAAGATGAGACAACTAATTAATTCTGGGAAAGTGTTGGGTATGGATTGAGGTCACCAAAACTATGAGGTATAATTAGATAGACATGTGCATGAAGTATATGATTTTGTCTTTTGTATAGTCTTTCATATGTATGTGACCTTGTAAGCTTAATCAATGTGAAGAGTTTTTACTTTTGAGTATATCGAAAGAATAGAATTTAAATAAATAATGCTCTATAATGATCTATATATAATGCTCAGATGTAATGAAATATGGTTTTTATGTGTGATAGATATTAATAGAATTGTCCTAATATGGTTATTCTAGTTATATTTCATCACTATACTATGCATAGTGATTACTCTATTTTGCTTTAACATCTTTTATTCATTTACCATATGTTAACTTGATCTATATTTGTTATTTCTATGATTATTCCTTTCATAAGTACATCTATGTTTTTGAGTAATAATCTATAATAATGAAGTATATGCCATGTTTATCTATATTCCTCTATTTCACAAGCTATCCTTATAATTAACATGTTATGGAGTCTTCCAATAACCTCTACTAGCATGATTTGTAAATAAAGTGAATGAGGTGGCTAACAAATATTGGTAAAACTTTTGGAACATGTACACCATGGGAAAGGATTTGCATTCTATATTTGAGTAATTTCATTCAATGGGAGTGATATTTTGACTAGCAAAGTATATGGGATATTCAGGACTTCCCTCACTAGGTTGTGTAAGGATAATTTCCATTACTATACCTAAAGCATCAACATGTATATGAAAAGGCTTTGTCCAATTTAGAAACTAGAGAATGGGAGTAGTGATTAACTTATCATTAAGTGTTATGAATGCCTACTGGTGAACATCTATCCATAATAATTGACCATTTTGTTTAATTAGTTCCTTAAGTGGTGTTAAAATCTTAACATATCCATAAATGAATTTCTAATATTACCTTATGTGTCATAGGAAGGCATATACCTTATGCTGGGTGGTTGGTGCTGGAAGGTGAACAATGATTGCAATATTAACTGGATCCACCATGAGTCCATCATGACAAATAATGTGACCTAAAAAAATTACAAATGGAGTGGTAAAGACACACTTCTTTAGATTCAAATAAATCTAAAGTTGTCAGCAATGCTCAAGCAGGAGGCAAAGATTAGCAGAATGATCACACACTAAACCATAGATAGTCTAGTCATCCAAGTATACATGAAGGAAATTATGAATATAATACTTAAAAGCCTCTACTTTAATACATGAGAACATGGTTGAAGCATTTTTCAAACTGAAAGGCATCACATTATAAGTGAATGAATCCCATTTAATTGCAAAGGTGGTCTTAGGTTTATCTTATTCTATGATTTATAACTGATGATATCCATAAAAACCATCAGTGAAGGTATAAATATCACACCTAACAAGTCCTAAAATTTCCTTAGAGAAAGGCATTTAAAAAGGGGTTGGTTACATAAGAAGAATTGAGTACCTGATAGTCTACATAAATATGAATGTGGTTATCCTCACTAATACTGATCACCATGGTGCTCACCCATTCAGATTAATCAATAGGAGTGATCACACCAGTGCACAACATATTATTAATCTCCTTTTTAACTCAAGCACGTAGATTAGGATATAATTTATAAGGTCTATTTATGACTGGTTGAGCAATTTTAATTAACTTGATGTGTATATTTCCAAAATAAGGATGCACTCCTTTCATATTTGTATAATTTTGTGGGAAAACATCTTGATATTCCTGTAAGAGTTTAAAAACCTTGAGGATCTCAGTATCAAACCAATAATTCCCCATAATGGCCATCTTAGGTGAGTCTTTTGTTCTAATATTTTGTTGAACCATCTATAGTGGATCTAAATATAATTACTGGTCAATTTATAAGGTGTCTTTGACATTTCACACTATATTAAGTATGTAAATCCAAGTGGTCAATGTATGGATCTTATGGGTCAAAATTAGTACCTTACTTAACTTGGTACACAACCTTCTATTTTACCTTCCATATATGTTCCCTTAATGCATGGTCCAATTGAGATTAAATTTTTGAAGAAAATGAGGCAAGAGTATTATATTATTATAAAATGGGTAGGCTATCCTCATACGTTCCATGTATATGTTATATGTTGTCTTTAACTAATATTGGATCCACTATAATAGCTTTATGGATGGATTACATAGATATGCATAAATCCATGTGAGGGGATGAGTAATATAGTTCTAAAATCATATTATAGCTAATGTTACTCCAAGAATCCATATCTAGGAATCATTCTTAATGAATGTACCAAGCTCTAGCATAGGTGCATAGAGTATCATAAAATGCATGAACCCATTTATAGTCAAGCAAAGATGTCTCATCAGCATTTCAAAGGCTTTGGTAGGCCTCAATATGAGATTATAGGGCATTAATACCATCATAACTTAGAGTGGCATGAATATTATTATCATGATGAAAATGATAGTGCATGGTAGTGTGCACTCAATCTTAGGTGAGAAAATTGTGACAATGATGCCCACCATCGATCAACTATCCCTTGAAGAACATACCTAAGTGAACACATATGTTCATCTTCAAACACTTAAAAAGTTTCCAAATATTACACATATTCCCAGACTTTTATTTAACCATGAAACCTAGGTGCTTGATCTAACTTCAAGGGTGGTCCAACCATCAAACATCCACAAATAAGGTGAAAAACTTATGATTCTTAAATACCTTGCACATAACATACTCTTGAATATCAATTGTGCCATAAATTCATTCTATAATATCATGTTTTCCATGAGCCCAATGGTCGTAAGCATAATTGTTAGAGTCATAAATTAACTGTGTCTACCCAATGTAATAGACACTCTAGACTAGGATCAAGATGCTTAATTCCCTGAGGCATGACATTATAAATATGATTGAGATCCTCATTGATGTTAATTGGTTCAATAAAAAGGGGTCCCTAAATATTGTTTAGGGGAATCACGATGAACTAATTATCATTTTAAAAATTCATGTAGCACTTTTTGAATCTTAACTTAGAAATGTTTGAATAACACCATGGATGATCCAAAAGAGATAAAAAATCATTAGCTTTAGCCAACTCAATCACTTCAAAATCAGCCTTGAAAGTGACACCCAAAATTTCAATAGTGGTATCCTTAAGAACTCATATGGGCAGTGCATGAGTCTTATTATCCATGGACAATACATGAGGAGGAGGATACAAAGGAGGGCTCACCATCTTTCTCCAAACATCCTTTATTACTACATTTACCTATGTTCTAGTGTTGACTAGTATATCTTGAATTATCCAACCATCAATAGTTATGTTTACTAAGATTTATTTATCGCATTACATATTGGGTTAGATATGAGCCTCTTATCATCGTGCATGGTTAAATCAATGATCCTTCATAGGATTTTGTGCTTGATGATTCATCCAATTACTCAAAATGGGAATGATTTCTTCGTCAAGAAACTATTTGCACAATTAATGAAACTTATCATGTGATGAGTCTTGGAGAACTAAAACTTTATACATTTTAATGCTTGTAGTAGCATCTCTATCCTTAAGGAACTAAATTTTACCTTGCAGATCCCACACCAAAGTTATTATGTCTTATAAGACTACTTTCTATGGTTGATCATATTATTAGTGATTTAAATGAGGCTCTTCCAATTGAACCTTGTTAGCAGGTGGATTTTAAATAGATAGATAAGGAACACCACTTCATGTAGTACATTATGTTGGGACCAATTAGAGTAGTAGGGCATGGTCTCCATTGGGCAATTGGAGTTTTTTTAATCTATATCATTATAGCACCCTTCTCATTCTAATCTTTGGTAATGGTGTCATACAGGTCTTGACATTCCTCAAAATGATGCTCATTCTTACAAAAGGCACAAGTTGGTTAAACTATGTAGTCATGCTAGTAATGATATGGAGATCTACACTTGTATTAAGTTATAGGTGGAAAATGACCATGTCCACAACTATGACCTCTATATTACTAGCCTCCAATATTGCTTTGGTTGTTTACTACAAAGGTATGGAGAGTAACTCATGTGTGTGCCTCCTGAATCTCACTAGTAAGGCATAAATCATTTATATCATGTGAATATGCATTACATATTTGAAAATATGATGATACATTTGATTGATTAATACATTGAAGTAAGGTAAATATTTCACATCATGGTCTTGTTTACAGATCTCACAAGAATGCTTTACCATAGAACTAATACTCTTCTTATGATAATTATTTCTATTATGACCTTTAGTTTCATAATCAACACACCATAAATCACCGTGAGTATATTGAGTACTATTCATAGTGAGATTATCCAACTAAAATGCCATTGCAGTAATCTGGGCTTCCATAAAGGGACTAATCCTTGTATCTATACTTCTAATAGCTTTAGTGTGAATGATAGATTTTAATGATTTGCACAAGTTAGTGAAGGTTTTCCAAGATAATGTACATTGGAAAGGATGTAGCAAGCCTCATAAAAACCACTAGGCATGTTGAGCTATATTTATCTTAAATGATAACTTGAAAAAAGACATTTTAAAATTCACATCATACTCTTGTACACTCTTAGTGAGTTCTTGTTTAATATCCTTTAGGGAATCAAAAATCTATTGTTCAAACTCTGGGATGTCAAATTATTGGATAAAATTCACCTTTAACTACTCATAATTTACCACGACATGTTGAAGATCAAACTTATGGTACCATTTATGTGCATAGTCCAAAAGGGTAGTGGCAAACTAAGTTGCCTTCCATTCAGTAGATTTAATGCCTCATACCCACCAAATGAGTTCACACTTATGAATGTGTTTCATTGCTTTTTCAACACCATGATATTTAGGTAGAGGAAGCATCATATTTTAGTAGACTGTAGGTAGACTGGGTGTTAGTAATGGATCCTATTGTGATGAACATCTAGTCCCTTTTGGACCTTGTGGGGGAGGTCCACCGATGCCTCATACACCACCTCTGGATCCTCCAGCCAAACCACCATCGATATTGCCTCCTATAGAAATATAATCACCTAATACATTAGGTGTAGAATTAGGTTGATTAACTATGGAAGGGATGGTACTCTACCCACTAGTTGTACTTAATTCACTAGGAATTCTAAATTAATTCATAAGGTTGAATTATAATGGAGAATAAATTAATAATAAACTACTATCTTGATTTTGTACTTCAAAAGTTTCTTTTACAAGTTTAGATTCTAACTCGACACTATTTATATCCCAATTTATTATAATAATGCCATCTAACTCAAATTTATGAGCATGCATTATGGGTGGGGGATTGGGATTGGGTCTATCTAGATTGGGTTCTAAAATCACCAATGCTTTACTTATTTCTCCTACATGCACCTATGCCAATTTAGGGTACGGTCTTGTGGTTGGGGAGTTCTCATTATGCCTTTCTACCTCCCTATGAATACTTACAACACTTTCAAAGTCCTCTTAGACCCTCCCTAAATTACTTCAAATCATATCCCTTTGCCTAGCCTCATCATAATTGCACTTACGCAACTCTTGATAATTAGATACCATGTTGAACTAATAATATTATATTAATGTGTGCCCCTTCATTTCCCCACTAAATGTATTGCTCATTCAAAAGAGAGTTTATCCATCTATGTGAAAGTTTTCAATTCTTGAGTCAACTATAAGCTTCTTAATTTCAAACAAAAATTACCTAAAATATCTTCTATGTGGTTCCCAAAGGAAGTTAAACTAAGTTTCCTTTGAATAAGAGTACATAGAGACCATGCATTCTAAATTATAGATGTTAAGTTTTCCTCTCTACCAAATATCCACCATGTGCATCTAATGGACTCCCAATCTTTCCAAGTCCAATTGATGCTATAATGACCAAGAGATCTCTCATCTATAATTCCTTGAACAGTCTTGTGCATAGAATGAAATCCATGCATACAAATGAATGTGCACTTATATAAAGAAATATTCATAGAATGAGTCATAACTATGTTATTTTACCCATGCACATACAAAAACTCTTGGTTCAAGATACTGAAGTGAAAAAAATTCTTATATAGTAGTAACTTAACATTTGACATTTTCTAGAAATAATCATTTAAGGATTTTCCCACCACTATGCAAATAAACACAATGGGTCTTAATAACAAAACCAAAATGTTGGGATATTCTATTTTAATCTAGCATGTCTTTCCCTATTCGTGTGCCTGATAAAATAAGAGTTCTAATGATCTAGTACATCGACACATCACACAAGAAAAGGTTCTCATGTGCTCACCCAAAACATGCAGATCAAGAATGGTTCTCATTGGTTTCATTATGCAATGATGTATTCATCTAATTTTTCAATCTAGGGAGATTGAATATGCACTTAATTCTAAATCCATACTTAGTTCCATATCTACTCATAACTTTTCATTTCTTACTTAACTAATAAAAGAAAAATAATTTGGGCAAAAATTGAGAACAAAATAGTGACAACTCCATTATATTCATGAAAAAATTACATAACTATTTTATCAACACATAAGATTCCTCTTATTACATTCATATGACATATCTAGAATTACGATGGCATCATATTACAATTATCAACAACACTAAGTAAAATTAAAGGGTATTTATACATGGGTTTACCCTGACCATCTAGTTACAAAAGTAATTAAAAAAAGATGACTTGCCAACAACCATTAAAAATAATGAGTCATGGCAAGCTATTACATTGAATTCCTAAGGACCCAAGCCTAATTTCCCATATATTATCTCTCTATGCTATATCCTCATCACTTTGCACCTATCTTATCATAGATTAGTTCTAGATTTACACTTGACTATTCTTATATGACTTTCATGTGACCCATTTCTTAACCATCTCCACTTTCTGCACCTTTACCCAAGTCTTTCTCTATTTTTTGAATCTTATGTTCTTAGTTTCTTCATGTTTCATGCTTCTTTATTCTACGTGACTTGACTCTTCCATGCCACAATATTTATTGTTGTGTCTCTTTCATGATGTATCTCTTCCATGTCATTATCTTCAAAAATTATTATCCAAAATAGATTCAAAATTAAGGGCCCAACAAGTGTCTTGTCTTTCTATTATATTATTTGTTCAAGCATTTGAATATGCTCCTTTACTTACATCCCCCATGCCTATGTGTGATTTCATTAACATTTTCATATGTCATTATTTTTTGTATGGACATTTAAATGTCATCTTTGCCTTTATGGACATTTGACTAAGTCATGTTCCTTCAATTGTGTGGTATTTGAACATGCCCCTTGTTTGGGATCTCCTTAAACCATTGCCTTTTATCTTGATTTTGAGTGATATTTTGTGTGTGATTGTTTGTTTGTTGATCTTTAATTATTACTATCAATAAATTTCCATGATATTTATCATGCATTTTAGTCCTACATGTGATCACATTGGTTATATGCACTTCAATGTTACATCTACCTAGACATGTTCCCTTCTATATGCTACATGGTTACATTTATAGATTATGTAGTTGTCTTATCCTTTTGAGATGAGGTAAATACTCATTCCTATCTTTACCTCACCTCAAAGGGGGGAATATTAGTGGGGGAATGTCATAGAGACATGTTCTCCACACTTGGCATGGTTTTTAGAATCAATGGGGGCGTACTTTGGAAGCATGTTATCCACACTTGTTTAATACATGGTACTTATATCAATTATCAGATTCAATTAGGACATGTCATATGGGAATGGATTACACACATTCATAATTCTTAGATTTAGTGGGGGCATGCTTTAGAAGTGTGTTCTACACATTAATTCAATATATGGTACTTATATCCATTTTTAGATTAAGTGGGGGAATACTTTGGAAGCATGTTCTCCACACCTATTCAGTATTCAACAACTCCATTTTATAGTGGGAGCATGATTTGGAATCATGTCCTCCATACTTACACAATTATACAAATTGGATAAAGCACATAGTTATATGATTTAAATTCATAGTTGTGATAGAATTCTATACAGTGGTACTATTATTATACACAATTTCAACATGAGACATATCTAAAGTGCATATGATATGCAACAATGCCTAATATTACAAAATCTAAATCATTTTTATATTCTAAAACTCTTTTATGGATTATTACCATATCATAGACTTTTTCATATGATACCCCATAGATTCTTATAGACTTTATTGACCCAATCTACTACAATAGTTAGTTCACCTTTTTGGTATGGTTGAGGTGATACAATCACTAAATCTTGCTAATTTTTTAGGTAGGACTTGATCATCTAGACTCACTAGGTTATAAATATCATTCGGTTGTATAGTTGAGTTAATCTCTACTACCAGGTGGAAACTCACTTTTACTCTAGAGTTGGGGGCATGTGCATTCATCTCTTTCTCTCTCTCTCTCTCTCTCTATATATATATATATATCCTTGGATATATTCACTTTAAATTTTTATCTATATTTATCCTAATCTTAGTTTTAGATCCTTACAATGATACATATTTTTCAAAATAACTTACCAATAGGCAAAATAATTACATTAGCACAAATGTGTACTCCTAAATGTTTCTATTTCTATTTTAATCTATTTCAAGTAATTTCAACCCAAATTATATGAATTAATTTTATATTATATCATGTTATTGGTTTTAGGTCAGTCACCAGCAAAACACTCAAATTGGGTGCATGCAAAGACAAGGTATGCATGCACACCTAGGTATGGTTTCCTTTCTTTTAAATTATAAATTTATTTAATAGTTTAAATGGGGAGGGAAGTATATGATATTTATTGATTATTTAGAACCTTAGTCTTATACACTTGGCAAATTTATACCTTGGTTGTTCCTCATAGTTATATACCTTTCTTGCTTCCACAAGTCTCACATTTGTTCTATATTTTATGCCCCTTGTCCTATATCTCTTATTTTGACAAATCTTATGTTGATGACCAAAGTATTCTATCTTTATCATAATGGTTAAAATGTACTTATCTTCCATCTCTATAAGTTTAAAACTTGTACCTACTTTCCTACTCCCTAGACACTAATGTTATGGATAGACAGTAGCCTCAAAATTACTGTCTTATCCCTATGTAAGTGCCCAATACCCTAAATTCATTTGCTTTTCAAATGAATTGTAGCCTAATAGTTGGAATAAGTGATTTATTCCAAGTTATTACTAAAAAGGGATTGATATAGATATAATATTAACCCTCATTCATTCCTCACCTAGAAAAGACCAAAGAGACCAAGATAACTTATCAAAAGCA
This sequence comes from Torreya grandis, assembly GCA_037957365.1. Lineage (NCBI taxonomy): Eukaryota > Viridiplantae > Streptophyta > Pinopsida > Cupressales > Taxaceae > Torreya > Torreya grandis. The sequence continues at coordinate 2,252,055 of JARHVA010001001.1, read as the reverse complement.
CTCTATCAAGCATTAAATTGAACAACCATTCCTTATTTATTTTTATTTTAATAATAGTCACAGGGATTGCACATCTATAGGTCTAAAGTACTAAAATAATAACCCAAGAGACTGATTTACTAAGTTACAAGCCAAGTCACTATTGTACTTTATTTTCACATACTATACGATTCACACACAAGCCAACATGTAGGGGAGAAATACATGAGTCTAAGGCCCTATTATAGAGTATTTTCTATGTAGATAGTTCCCTATGATAGTGAGGTCTTTGGGGTCATCTTTACACCATGTGCCTACTAACCCATTTCCCCCAAAATCACTATGAAGATGGAAAGGAAGGGTTTTATCATTTGACAAGGAGTGAAAGTTCATGACCCAGATCTGAATACACTAGAACAAAGGAAAAGAAAAACCTAGAAACATCCATGTGGTCACACCCTATTTTAGTATATATTTCATACAGGGCACAAGTGTTGAACTCAGATAATAACATTGACATAACCATCCCAAGTTGACCTTACTATCCAAAGAGCTATCAGTATTAGAGATAGAATCTGATGAATGTTATAGATTCTCCTTCCCACCCAATTTATGCTTATTCTAGATCTAAAACTACATTAATATTAGAATAAGTTAAGTACATCGCTTCTTTGTCATTTATATATCTATCATAGTTTTACTTTCCATATTTAGACTATCTCAGCATAATAAATTTAGTGTATGCTTATATCAAAGTTTAACATCTAATTGGCCTGCTATAGATCCAATTATCACCCATATACCATTTCATTTCTATATACATATTTAACATCTAGATAACCCCAATCTAGATCATTTTAGTGTTAAACAAACCTAGTAATTTCATCTTTATGAATTCCTAGATTAAAGAGGGGGAAATGTAGATACTAAAATATAATTATAAATAACATCTCAATCTTTTACAATTGATAAAAACCAATCAAGGCTCTACCCTTCAAAAAAAAATCCTACTGGGCACTTACATTTACATAATGACACTAGTGTCGATGCTAATGTCTAATTTCATTATCAAATGTTCATACCTTAAAAGTCATCCAACTTGAAAATCTTTCAAAACATATAGGTCAACCTATTTGTATTATCTAATCCTTTCATGAGATGCTTTCAAAATGTATGGTATAAATACAAAACAAATAGCGTTAATCATTACCAAGCACGCATATAGAAAATACTAAGCAAGTACCTATTCAATCTCATTGAATCAATTTAACAACTAAGTTATAATGCCCTATTCTTCCCTATTTTTGTATCAGTCATAAAAGAAATCATATTACAAGTATAAAGAATTAAAAAATCAACCCATGAGTAGTATTTTTCAAGTTACAAGTTAGATCATTTCATTCCCTTTCAGATATCATATTTCACCCTTATGTACACATAATCCCACATTTAGAACTACATATATTTGAGGCCCTCCTTGGATTATTGGCTATGTACGAAGTGCTCATTGATAGTGTTAAGATCCTACTCCACTAATAAGAGTATATATGATTACCTTGTATTAGCAACTAAACATGGAATTATACCAGAATGAACAAGTAACTAGAATTCACAAATAGCACAGAATATGAGAGATAATACAAAATCTTGTATTAATACTCATCCAAAAATAAAATACAATAAAGAAGATGCCACTTCTTCTCCACACCTCTCAGAAGCTTCCCACACCTCAAGTGTACATAGTAATTTTCTTCAAGAGTTCACTCTCCTACCAAAAATGGTCCCAACACACAACTCACACACAAAATTGGTGTTCACCTCTTCAACCAATCAGTAATAACCCTACCAGTACATAAGTACTCAAAGTACTTCAAGTAGATCTCAAAGTGATCTTACTTACTATGTAGATCTTCTCCCATGAGCTTGAAACAACCTGCAACTTAAATGATCTTACACTTGGAAGGATCTTCCTTGCCTTCCTCTATTTTCACTAATTACAATACATGCCAATGGGTCTATAAATAGATCCCAGACTTAAACAATAACTTAGACTCTTAATTTACAATAATTAGACATGCATCTTGAGACTATAATTATCCCTTAACATGTAAACACTCAGTTCAATGAATTAACTGTCCGTGCAACAAATAGTTTTGAAACTGCCACAGGTGACCGACGTCGGTTCCTATTTGCCTGGAGGTGATTGACGTCGGCCGACCTCCTACCAATGTCAGTTTCCCTTCTAAACTGTAGATGACCGACATTAGTCCCACTACCGATGCTGATATCCCTAGAACTCAGCAACCTCCTCCATGTCTGCAATAGTTGAAGCTTTTAGCTCCACAACCTAACAATCTCCCATTTAGAGATAAAAAATTGCAACTGTACATGTACCTATACATTATCTAGTTTGTTTCCTTGGCTTTGTATCCCTCTTCAAGATCACTCTTGAAGACCAACCACCACAAATCTTGTGGTGCACCTCCTATCATCCAAATCACCTACCACATCTGCATCTACAAACCATGTACAAAAGAACTTGACTCTGCATAGCATGTCGACCTACTGCTGGTCCCTCTTAGATACCTGAGACTCTACTGAACTGCCCTCCAGTGCTTCTTTCTTGGATTGGCTCCAAACTTTCTAACAGCTCCCACTACTTGGGAAAACTCAGGTTTAGTACACATGTACTCAACCTCATTATGTGAATCAAGACACTATTCATAGAACTATCTAACCATCAGTGTGCTAACCGGTCTCACATAATCATCCTAAAACAAAGTCAACCTGTGACCTTCCATGTCCCTAAAACACACTCATGCCAAAGAATCTTGCTACTCCCAGATTCTTCATGACATACTTCTAAACTAGCTTTCCCTTTAGTTTAGTAACTCCCTATAAGTGTAACCCTACAACAAGCACATAATACAGTAATAGGATAATGTAGCTAATATTATCCAACCTGGTAAAGAGAAACACAATGGTCAAACCTCCATTGTCTTGCAGCTTATTCAAGACCATATACCCTGGCCTTCCATCTCACATGTCGATTTTCACTCTTCTTTATCATGAACATCCATTCATCTCTCAGTGCTTCCTTCCAATTGGCAACTCCACCCAAAACTCCCATTTGGTTCTTCTCCAAGGAATCACATTCCTCATCCATGCCAAGCTCCCACTATTTCTTGGATTTACCTGCTCTGCTTCTTTAATAACTTCTTGGTTCTTGACCTTTAGTGAGCAACAAGTAGTGTAAAGAAGGGAAATGATGAATTTGAGGCTTACTTACCCTTTAAGTCCTCCATATGGGCACTTGAGACTCCTTGACAACTTGCTATCCACCCAAAATCCATCTCAGTGATCGATACCAATCACATCTCAGTCTGCACCTGATTGACATCGATTCCATGTGACTACCTCATCACCGACGTTAGTTCCCCCTGACCAATTCCAGTGTTTATCTATCTGGAGTCACTGACGTCAAGCTGCACATAGCTGACATCGGTCCTTATCTGGATGCTGATGTCAATTTTTTGACATCAGTCTCTATGTTTTACTTGTGAGCGATGACCTTTACCCACGAGCTCCTTTTGGATCAAACCCTTGTCCAAACTAACCTTGCTCTGCTTAGAATTCTTTAGCCCCTTTGACTGATCTCTATCTGTCATCTTCTCCTTGAAAACCAAGGCTTTCCTATTCTTGTCATGAACATCAAATTTCTCAAGAAATGTTACCTTCTTCTTTTGCATACAAAAATCTTGATTCATGCTTTTCAAATCCAAAAGCATACCCTTTGACTCAAGAACATGCATTTCCTTTTTATTCATGTGACCAAGCCTATTAAGCCACATCTTTAAATCTACAGCTGAAGTAGATAACCCAAAAAGAGAATCAGTAATACAAGTAGATAGATAAAGCATACCTACTTTCTTACCTCTTGCTACAACAAGTGCACCCTTGGAAACTTTCCAAGAGTCCGCTGTGAGAGTTACTGTGCAACCCTCATCACCCAACTTTTCAACAGAAATCAAACTCTGCTTCAAAACTAGGATATGCATGACCTCCTTCAACACCCATGTGTTGCCCATCTGCAATTTCAGCTTCACTTTCCCTTTGCCAATCGTTTGACAATGCTTACCATCCCCTAAACAAATTTCTCCAAAGTCTCCCTGGACATATTCATGAAAAAATTCCCTATTTGGGGATGCATGGAAAGATGCACCAGAATCTAAAACCCAAGATTCTACTTTATCTAAGGAACATACCAGAGCATCATGTGCAACATAATCCACAACATCTGCTTCTTCATGTCCTTCATGTTGATCTTCAACTGACCTGTAATCTCTCTTTAAGTGCCCTTACTTTCCACGTTTCTAGTAGGTTATTCAGCCATACCTAGACTTAGATCTCCTGCCTATCTTGGACCTTGATCTCCCATGCTCTATCTTCTCTCTTTGCCTTCCCCTACCTTCAACACTTAAAGCATTCCCTGATGATTCACCTGTGCTTTTCCTATAAATCTCTTCATTCAAGATTACACTCACAACATCATCCACTTTTAAGATTTTTGAAGCAGACGCAGTATTGCTAACTGCCATTACCAAATTCTCTCAACTTTCAGGTAATGAGCATAAGATTAAGAGAGACTTAATTTCATCATCAAAAACAATATTGACTGAATTTAACTGGTTTACCAAACCATGGAAATCACTAAGATGACTATGTACAGATCCACCTTCCAACATTTGCAAATTAAATAATTGCTTCATAAGAAATACCTTATTCGAAGCTGAGGGTTTTTCATATAAATTTGCTAAAGATTCCATCAACTCTACCATTGTCTTAGCCTGAGATAAGTTGGAAATCATAGACGATGCAAGGCTCAACCTTATATATCCTAGAGCCTTCCGATCAAGAACCTCCCATTCTTCATTCTTCATATCTAGGGGCTTGCATGCAACCCCACCCAATGGTAAGTACAAATCTTTCTGATACAGATAATCTTCAATCTGCATCCTCCATAATTGATAGTTCTTGCCATTAAACTTCTCCATTTGTATCTTACTTTCTTCTGCCATTGCTATACTCCCACTCAAATAGAAAGCCCTGTGAGTAACCTATAATCAACACACACTAACCAGATCTGATACAACCTGTTAGTAATCCAACCAAAAGCTCTGATACCAACTGTTAGGATCTTACTCCACTAATAAGAGTATATATGATTACCTTGTATTAACAACTAAACATGAAATTATACCAGAATGAACAAGTAACTAGAATTCACAAATAACACAGAATATGAGAGACAATACACAATCTTGTATTAATACTCATCCAGAAAGAAAATACAATAAAGAAGATGCCACTTCTTCTCCACATCTCTCAGAAGCTTCCCACACCTCAAGTGTACACAGTAATTTTCTTCAAGAGTTCACTCTCCTACCAAAAATGGTCCCAACACACAACTCACACACAAAATTGGTGTTCACCTCTTCAATCAGTCATTAATAACCCTGCCAGTACATAAGTACTCAAAGTACTTCAAGTAGATCTCAAAGTGATCTTACTTACCATGTAGATCTTCTCCCATGAGCTTGTAACAACCTACAACTCAAATGATCTTACACTTGGAAGGATCTTCCTTGCCTTCCTCTATTTGCACTAATTACAATACATGCCAATGGGTCTATAAATAGATCCCAGACTTAAACAATAACTTAGACTCTTAATTTACAATAATTAGACAAGTAGCTCGAGACTATAATTAGCCCTTAACATGCAAACACTCGGTTCAACGAACTAACTATCCATGTAATGAACAGTTCTAGAACTGCCACAGGCGACCAACGTCGGTCTCTATCTACCTGGAGGTGACCGACGTCGACCAACCTCTTGCCAATGTCGGTTGCCCTTCTACACTATAGATGACTAATGTCGGTCCCACTACCGATGCCAGTATCCCTAAAACTCAGCAACCTCCTCCATGTCTGCAACAGTTGAAGCTTTTAGCTCCATAACCTAACAGATAGAGGGTTCCTTAATGTCAACTTGACATTGTGAACTGACTAACCCATTTTTGGTAAGGTGACCTAACCTGAGGTGAATAACTAGGTTTTGACCTATACTTATTTATATGGAGCCTGTGTGTAATTCAATTACATCAACATAGAGGCAATAGAAAACACTAATAGGCATAAGTGGTCACTTTATAATATGGTTAATATTTTATACATGATAGAACCATCGAGACTCAGATAGAAGCATTGATGCAAGTGTCCATAGGTCAACAAAAGGGTTTAAGCCTCTATAAATAATATTTATAGAATCTAATGACTAGATCCTGATCATCAACCTACTTGCTTTAACCTCTACACAAATTAGATCCACCTACACATGTAAATAAGCTAAATATTATTCTTTCCTTGTGTTATCTGATTAAGTTTAATTATCCTACTCTAGAATAGTTTTATTCCTCAATTTAATAAGGACATTCTACCCCTTTAATCCCCACCCAATCATAAAAGGGTTAAACATAATCTTGAACATGCATTTTAGCTATATATTTGATGGAATAACTTTATAACATAAAAATATTTCAATTATTAATATCATTTCCTATGCCCAAGTGATCCATTTTCAATTAACTCTTATGGGCTTTTACTTTAGCTATATGACTAATTTATTGATAAGATCCTTATATGAGGTTATAGTCTCATCAATTATTATTTGATTTAAAAATAATAAATTATGAGGTATAAAATAGTGTGATTATAAGTTATGCCTTTTAAAATTTAAATAAGAAGCCTGAAAGTAAGTAAAGCTTATGTGTTTGGAAAAACAATATATGAGTATTATCACTAATCTATTCTCATTGAATAAGGAACAAATTTGTTTTAATAGGATATATTTTATTCTCCATTATCTTGTGTTATAGAAAATTGAGTTCATATTATCACCATGAAGGACCCTACCTTCTCGTTGCTACTTGTATAATCTCTACTATTAAATGTACCAAACTTAGTATAAGGAGCTATGAAGCACTATGGTGTTATGATTTTATTACCTATCTTAGCTTCACAAGGATCGTAAGATCTACTCTTGCTTGTTCTTGAATCCTGTTAAGGTATTATATAAATTGGTAATAATAATGGGATAACATCTATCATTTACAAGTGATGACAATATTCTATTTGTGGTTGAATATTTAAGTTCCATGATTTTAAATAAAATATGTAAGTGGATCTATCTTATTCTAAAATACATGTTTGGTTGACTAAACATTCCATGGGATTGAGTACAATGATAATCAACTTCTCAGTATTGAGTATTAAGATAGTTAAATTCAAAAGAATGCATGTGAGATTTTACTAATTTCATGTGGAAGTTGGTACTCATTTCTTAAATTGATCAAAATTTTTAAGTTTGAAATTTTGAGGTTATGACAATTAGGAGATGCATTTTTTGCATAAAGATTGGATATATTATTTCTTAGTTGAATTAGATTAAAACTGATGCCAAATTTGAATCATAAATTCTTTTAGTGGTTGGTTCCATCACTGGCCTATTAGATTTTCTCTCCTCACTACCATCCCTCCCAAAAGAAGACCATTTATGTTTGAGATTTTGTGGACTAAATAAGAAACTTTAAAAGTGTTTAACCCTAAATTTTGAAGGTGGGTATATGGTTAATAAAATAGAAATAGTTATAACACAAGGGTGATAAACTAATCTATATCAAGCTAATTAATTAAAAAAATCAAGTAAATAATATTTTGAATTTATACAATTGAGATTGTTAAAAATAGTAAAGTACAACTATTGAAATATATTGTAATAAATAAGAAATAATGGTACTTAGCTAGTTTAATATGTGCATATATATTTGGACTAATATTTAGCTTTGTTAGGTGTTTACTTGGTATTTTATAGATGAGGAATGAGAAGGCTTATACTTGTATTTATACAAACATATTGAAAATATCTCACAGTAGGTTAGGTCAACCCATGGGTTTTTATTATTTTTTAATTTGGATGACTTTTGGCTACTAGACACTAGATAAGGATATAGACACTATCATTGATGGTAGTTTCCTTGTATGGTTGTTAGTTTCTAAAAATCTATAAAATAAGTATGGATCTAAAACTGATAATGAGAGATATTTATTAGGGTTTAATATTTCTATGCATTACATGAGACTTGGGTCATTAGAATGATATGGATTGGACTAATAGATAAGCATTTGAGCACAGTGAGATGTAAAATGTGAGCCTTTTAACATCAAAAGATTTATAACTAAAGGGTAGAACCGTGATTGATATTTGTAAAATGTACAAAACTGAGATGTTATAGATATTTATTTTTAGTATCTAAATTGCCCTCCACCAATATAGTAATGCAAAAGGATGAACTTACTAGGTTAAAGGAAAGAAATGTGTACTTAGGTGTGTATAATTTATTGACTTTTCAATTCTCCTTGATCTCTTATCACTTATCATGCTAGAATCTAGACTTATAGGCCAAAACCAATGAGCAAGAGCTAGTGTACCTTCATGATTGATCTCCTTAGGCCAAAATCAATAATTTGATGAACTAGTTAGAGTTTCCATACATTGACATGTTTCATTAAGTCCTAACAAGAATTAAGAGGCCATGAAGTCACATTAGCCCTTGTCAAGGCCTAATTGATGAATACATTCATAAAATGTTTTTTCAATGTTAAAATATATCAAAAGGTCTTACATTAATTCATTAAACTATGAAAAAGGGGTGAAACATTCAAAAAGGGACATAAAGGTCATCAAGAGATTTTAAACTCTTTCACAAATCTTATAAATTTGTACATCTTGCTCAAAGTATCTTTGAATTTATTTCCCCCCTTATTTTATGCCTCCTTGTGGATTATTTTAAGCCTCCAACTTGGGAAAACATAGTCAAGGATATGATTAGGCCTGTTGCACCTCTTTGAATTCACATTCAAGAAGATTTATATAGTTTATATTGTTTCCAAGGTGCTTACATATACTTTTTAGGAAGGTTTCTCAACCTTTTACTCTCTTTAACATCCTAAAAGTGCTTGGAAGTTTTACATAGGTCTTAAAGCATGGAAATGAGTCTATTGACATGAAAAGGAAGGCACAACAATTGCTCTTGATTGATCAAAATATGTAATAGAGTGTTTAATCATGTTCCTAAAAGGTTTTAGGTTTTAAAGGTGTAAAAAAAAGGCTTGTAATCAAGTTTTAGGTTGGTGGCATAAAGATAGAGCTTTGAATAAGGTCTATAAGCATGAAAGAGGGTTTTAGAGAGGTCAAAAGGGTCCTTAAGACCATAAATGAAGGATATAGACCTCCAAAGAAAGGATCTAAGGATATTAGCAAAGTTTTTTCATGATAAAAAGTAGGTTACATGTATTCGATAGGTATGTAAGGCTTTTTCAAGGATAAACCAATGTTGAATAGGTTGGAAAGATTTCAAAGATATTAATAACAGAGTTTTGAAACACATATGTTCTATAACATGTAGAAAATGAAGTTTATAGGCTATGTGACAAGCTAAAAACCAAATTTATAGGTCATAAAGAAGTCTATTGGGTCTTGTCAAAGATATAAAACAAGAAATAGAGGTGGATAATGTCAATTAGTCATCAATTGTGAGTTTCAAGTCCTCAAGATACCAAAATGAATTTTTTAACCTATGAAATAAGTAAAATACCAAGTTTGTAGGGTTACAACTAAACCCAGTTAAAGTCATATCTCATTTATCCTCATGCATGGTGTTTGAAATGTTTTAAAGTAGATATAAAAGGACTTAAAATTTTTTGATAGTTTTAAAGGCTTGGAGAGGTATGAAATAAGGTTGTTGATCCCTTATTAGTAAGAATCATGAGGTTATATATTTTTAAAGTGTTTTTCAAAGCTTGTCAAGGTCTCAAGCATTGTTTAGAACATTAACATGCCTGTAAGGTGAAGAAACATGAGGTTTCAAGTATGTATAAGAACATTTACAATTTTGAGCATGATATAAGATCCTTCAGGTGAATAAATAGGTTTATAGCTAATTTTCTAATGTTTTTAGAGTTTTTTTTTATGCCAAGACAAATATTTAGGGTCTCTATAACTTCTAATAAGTTTATAGCAGGGTTTTTTGATGATGGAAAAGATAACAGATAAACCATCGCATGATTAAAAAAGTAAGTAGAGTTCTTGAAAGGCTTCTAAATAATCAATAACAATGCAAAAGAGTATTTAAACATGAGTATGCAAAGGTTTCTCAAGAAGATAATTAACAAGAAATAAGAGGATACATGTTTGTAAGCCATAGATCCAAGATTTCATAACGATATGATACTTATACTAGGTTTGGAGATTATAGAACATGATTCAAAAATGCCTACAAGTTTGTATCTAAGATTCTAAGGTTTCCATGATGTTTTTATGATAATAGATGGGTTTTATAACTCTAATACCTTGCTAATAAGACTGCTTACATAGTTTCTAACATGTAAGACCTTAATGCAAGTATTATGATAGATATTAAATGTTTTCATGACCTTGTAAGGATAAAACAAGGTTTTAAAGCTTCTAAGAAGAAGAATATAGGTCTATATGTAGATAATATAAGATATTTATGATATAAATAAACATATAGGCCTACAAGGTAGAGTTTCATAGTTTTCAATCTCCTTCAAGAGTTCATATAAGTTTGTAGGCAAATTACAAAAGATCATGCTCTCAAAAACCTTGCCTACATAGTTTTTAAAGGTCTCCATGACTGTATCAAAGAAATAGAGGTTTTTGAGCAAGATCTAAACACTCCTATGGGTTTTTAGTAGGGTTTTATGATGATAATGACATGACAAAAGTGTTTTCATCTTCTCAAGACCTAGTAGATAGATCTACAACATGTTTTCAAGAATCTCATGCTCTTAAAAGGTTAAAAATAAAGTTTTCAAGATAAAAGATAGTTATCGGGCTTATAGGCATGATTCCAGTGTTATTATAGGGTCTTTAATTATAATACAAAGTTATTTAGAAAGGTTTATAAGTATGTAATCATGTATATAAGGTTATCAATAATATTGAGACCTAAAATCAAGTTCTCATCAGTCAAAAGCTTGACTACAAACCTCCTCAAATACAAAACAAGGTCTAAAATTAGAGTCCAAAGTAAGAAACATGAGTTTGTAGGTCTGAAAGTGGTCTAAAAAGATATTAAATAATAAATATGAGGTAGTAAGTCTACTTGCATAGGTTCTAAGAGTTTCCATGATAAAATAATGCTAATATCTAGTGTTTCCATAGGACATGATACTAAAATAGGTATGTAGGTAGATTTCAAATGTTTCATGACAACAAGACCTACCTAGCACATCTACAAGCAATGTATTAAAGGTTATACAACATAATATAAGAGAATCAAGAGGTCTATAATATGTTCCCAAGGTTTAAATAATCATATATAAGCATTTAATAGGTTTGTATCAGGGCTTACATGTTTTCATGATGCCAAAATAAGAAGATCTATGATCTCAAGACCTTCATATAGGACTGTAGTTAGATTTTTCAAGGTTTGAGCATGATATAAGCATATCAACAAGTACAAAACAAGATATACAAGGTTTTAATGATGATGTAATCTAAAACCAAGGTTGTAAAGCTTCTAAAGCTAGCTAAAAAGTCTAGAATAGGGTCTTTGTAATGTTTTTTGGTCTTGAAATGTTAATATAGGGTATTTAAAGCATGATTTAGAGTCCCTATAGGTTTGTAAGGCATAATTTTCATGATATATAAGGTTTCATGATCTCAAGGGCCCATCAATAGGTTTATAACATAGCTTTAAAGCTTCTTGACCAATATAAGTGTTGAAACACCCTCCAAATAGCATGGATTAAGAATTTGAGATATCAACTATGTAACACAAGTTATTGATCCTTCCCAAGATAGGTATCCAAATACTAAAATAATTCTATCTAGATTAACAAATGACCCAAGTTTTTAAAAGAGGGTGAATAAGCATGAAAGGTAGTTAAAAACATGATCCTAAAGAGATAAAGCCTTCTCAAGGTAGTTGTCATTCATGAAAAACATGTGAAAAGGCTTTAAGTGGGTGATTTATGTCAATTTAAGACTTGTTTTGGTGTAGGAGACTTAGTAAGGGATCTAAGCATTGATATCAAGTCAAGATCAACTATTTTTTGTTGGGTCAATTGATCCAATCACATTTACATTATTATTGGCCAATTTTGTCCCACATACCAAGATTTTACTTGGATATATCAGTTGAGTAGTCCTTAATTGAATACATGATCAGAAGAAGACAAGAACAAGCTTTGAAGAGCTAGACCATCACATGATGTCATGCATAAATGAATAAACTAGATTGATAATGCATTTAATAAATGCACCTAGGGAGCCTCTCAAGTTAAAATATTATATGGACATGAAGTTATTCATACCAATATCATCCTCTAAAAAATTGGTGTCTTGATGAGCTTGATATATCAAGATATAAAAATTTAAATTTACACTTACAAAGTGGGACGTGCACATGAATGTCAAGCTTAAGCTATAACAAATAGCTATTTAAATTCAAATGTTTCCAAGTTAAATGTGGAGCTGAAATTTTCCAAGTCTTGGGAGCTAAGATCAAATCTAATGGTGAGCAGTGATTTGACAAAGGTCAATAGGCCTAGGAAGATCAACGGTGCATGTGCATTCATACAAAGCAGATCTAACAATGAATGATGAGTTAAAAGGTTAGGGAATCTCAAAGACAAATGTTGTGGTAACAAGTGTGTCAAGCACATTAAATTGATAGAATATCTATGGCTCACATTCATTCATACAGATCAAGATTGATGGTGTAAGAGGGGTCAAAGTGTCAACAAGATCCTGAGGAATGAATGTGGAGCTTATAGTTGGTACAATATAAGAAACCTAGATCAAGATCAATGGCCAATATGAAGTTTAAAGGTGATATAATATTAAAGGCCTATATTAAGATCAATGGCTAAAATTAAAGGTTAAATTTATGAGACTTCAATTTGAGGTTGAAACATGATCCAAGTTGACCCAGAGCAATGTTTTAAGGGGCATATATTACCATTAGAGCTTATTTAAGCATATTTAAATAGAAAAAGTCATAGTCAAGATGGTTATGATGAAGCTCCATCACCATTAAAGCATAGTCTTGACCTCTGGTTCAAATATTTAAAATTTATAGGGCCCATTTTCTAGGGTTGTAGTATTGTTTTGTGACTATGATCATTGCTCTTTAAATAATATCTATGTAGATAATGAGTCCTCAACTTCCACAAGGTTTAGAGGTAGAATAGGTTTGTTCAAACCTAATATAGTTCAAAATGGGAGATATGTAGCCTATAGGTCTTCATCGATATTGAATATAGGAAAACCAATAAATTAGATTGGTTTTCAATCTATAGTAAGACATATGCTTAGTTATGGAAGTAGGGGTAGATATGAATGATAATGAAAAAGTGTTTCATACTTGGCATAGCTATATCTTCAAAAATTAGGTACTTATAGCCCCCAAAGTAGACTTAATCATGGATCTATCAAGTGCATAAATATGAGGATTCTATTCTTACAGTGAAGGGCATTAATACAAAGGAGCTTGAAAAGGATTCATGCAGCAGAGTTGGTTGCTTCTTGTAGTGGTCTTGGAATTCATGATCCATCCTTCCATACTAGATGGAGTACCAATGGAATTAATGTAGAGGATATCAAAGAATACATGATCTCGGTCATTATGAACACTTATCCACTCTCCCATGCATCACTCTTTATTTTTCTCATACCATTTTTCTATATATATAGGATTCTAAGCCTTGATTATTAGGTGTGGATCTTGATTATCTTCCAAGATCAAAGGTTAAAATTCTAATGTTAATTTAGCTAGGTTTGGATCCCATTATTTGAATCCCTTATGGCATGGGGGTTTGCAAGGGGTAATTTTTTAAATTAAAATTGCCTTGTTAAATTATAATATCATAGTCAATTTGGGCCATTGATTAAATATTTTAAGATCTAATGGTAAAGGTTATGTTTAGGTGTTTTTACCCTAAAATGTATTGATTTATGGTTGAGATGGATTATTATGATGAATTAATGAAATATGGTACATAGAGTGGAGGTAAAAAAGGTAGAGAGGTGTAATAGGGTTTGTTACATGATTTTGTTTCTCCCTTGTCTTATTGGAAATAATAACTGGACAAGTTTAGTGGATGTAACCCATTTTGGGTGAACCATGTTAAATCTGGGATCTCTTGTTATGTGCATGTTTATGTTTATTTTTTGAATGTTTGATTAATTCATTTCATAGTTTCTCTTTTATGTGATTTGGGGATAGATTTGGGTTTTAATTTATCCTAATATTGATAAGGATCCCTCTCTTGGGTATGACTAGAATCTACCAAGATTGAGATTTATAACCTCTTGAGATGAATAAAAGATTGATTCTAGATTTCATTATTCTGGTATAGTGTGTTAATGTTAGTTTGATTTTAATATGTGGTAGAAATCTCTCCCTTGTGGAGTCCTAATCTCACCTAGATACTAGTCATCTTGTTATGTAGGTCATGTTTAGTGTTTAATGTCATTTGATTGAAGCTATCATGTGGATACATTGACTGGTTAGTGCCTTGAAATTAGGCCTCTCCATCACTCCCCTTAGATTTTGATCATTTGGTGAACCTCTACATGAAATATTGATGTATAACAGACATTTAGAGTTGTAGATTTAGTCCTTTTCTTGTATGATTAGTGTTTTTATAATTTCAAATAGAGTGTATGTACAATTAATTTAGGTGCATCACCAACTTTAGCTTAGATTTCCATTTTAGTTATCTTTCTCTCCTTTTTCCCCTAGTAATTAGTAGGTTTGAGTGGAAATGAGCCAAGTGGTGCATCAAAAGAGATAGCCTCATTAAAAATACTAGAGGTCTGACCCAAGATTAGGTAACCCACAACTTAGGGTCATTTCCATGTTGCACTAGATTTGAGTAGGGGATTTGAATAATCCTTCGCTCAACTAGGGTTAAATCTGAAACTCCAATTATTTTTGGCATGCTTGATGGGACCAAGATCCAAAAGAGTGGAAATATGGTTGGTGTGTCTTTCCTATAATTAGATTTTGGAAGAAAGCAAGTTAGCACCAATGGTGACTTTGAATCAAAGATTCTAGTTGTAAGAAGCCCATGTATGTCTTATAGAATATTTTAATCAATTTTTTGCATCTAAATTTGGTATGAATAACTATGGTAGATAGCCCCATCATTCTTCTCCTTATCAATAGTTTCAAAATGATCCATATACATCTTGATATGATCTTCACCAGTAGAATGGGGACCTATATTGATCGTACATGTAAGAGTACTACCCTGAATCTCCTTATGAGTAGTTAGTCCATCATAATATTACCCCTCATCAGTCCTACTATGATGATCATTACTAACCATATACAAGCCTTACTAGTAGTATGGTGACTCATACCAATCCTATGATAACCTTCCTGATCAGATGTGGTAGATGCATGACATTCCTGAATAGCCTACTCATACCCTAAGCCATTTTATATATGGCCTTAAAAATATCTATTAGAACATGAGAGGAATATGATAAACATTGATACATTGAAGGGGTATGGGTAGGAAACTACAAAACATGTCATTAGAGGGGTTAAGACTTCAGTGAAGTAGGCAAAGGAGGAATGGATGCATTTCATTAGGAGAGGTTATTCTATAAATAATGGTGACATTCTTGACATAGATGGACTCATCTCCAAGATTGAGGAAAAGATGGAAACCCATGAAGGACATAAAACACCTCATTACCCATCCTACTTTTCCTTATTAACTTCATGTCAGCCTCATGTTGAGATTTACATCACCACTCATAATCCCTCACCAAATAAGTTTCAAGGTCATCATAGTTCCCCCTAACTCTTCTCAACCTTCCCATTATGGAAATCTATCAAAGGGGGAGTCTAGGAGGAAAGGAAAGTCTGTGTTGAAATAGATAACCATCATGAGAAATCAAGGTTTGATTTTGAAGCCTCCTTTTCTAGGAAAATTGAAGCTGTAGATAAAAATTTATACCAAACATTAGTATCTACAAAGGTAACATCACCTCAATTACACACACCTCCTTTCATTCCTAAAGCCACAATGCACACTATACAAGAAAACCATGAGCCCAAATTCCCATATTGGAACCAAATCATGCAGTTAATCAAATCCAAAGTCATTCAATCCCCACCCTCCCCTCCTTAGGAGTCTAAGTCATTTCCGTCTTGGAAATCCATCTAGAATTGTATGTAAAAGAAGGAGGACATGACTATTAAAGATAAATATTTGGATCAAGGAGGTGTCACATATATCTCATCTCTCTTAGAGTCACTCTAGGGATGTTCTATGCTAATTATGGAGAGAACACCTATTCTTGAAGAGGCAAACATTAAAAATCAGATTGAACATGCAACTAATAATGATAATTTGGATGAGTAGGAGGAGGAGAACCAAATTCAAAAGGTTAAAGAATAACCTCTAACTTTTCCATCTTGGAGGTCTATCCAAATATGTTTTCAAAATAAGTGGGAGACTTCAATTGCAAAGTTTGAAGATAAGTTTCAAACTATTGAAGAACCTAAATAAATCTATGAGGAAAATGAAGTTATTATGTAAGTGGGTACTCCTTCCATTTCCCAACTCAACTTAATTTTCATATGAGAATTTTTTCAAGAGTCAACCATTCCCAAGGTTTCAAGTTGAAAGAAGGTTCCCTCCATTCCTAGACCCATCCATGAACCATCCATCACACCTCATACTCCATCCCCAACTCACCATCCCCCCATCACATCTCATCTTCCACCTCAAACCCATGAGCCTATCCATTAACCTTACACCTTTCCCTTTCTTGAAAAATAACCCATCTTGAGGGAAGCAAGTGAAGAGGAAAGATCTTAAGTCATAGTTGATTAAGAATATGTCATGGGTGACTATGAAGAATAAATCATCATAGGGACTCCCCTTGGTGAACATAAGAATAATTTAGCCTTCTTGAATGAAGAGAAACATATTAAATATTATTTTTTAGCTATGCATGAGTTAGGGTATACCATCAAGGATGAAGGAGAGAAATTTCAAGTCATTTCTCAAAAGGTTGTAATCCCAAAAAAATATCTTGAGACCAAGGTGGAAGTTGTTGTTCTTGGGGATGAATCAATACCTTAGCCTGATTTTGAACCACTCTTAGATGATTGGTAGTAGAAAATATAGATATTTTAGGAATATCTTGATGAGTTTTTAGTTGATGGTAAGGATAAAAAAGTCTCTCATAGTGCCAAAAGGACTCAAGGACAATGCTTAGATAAGGTGCCACTTGCAGAGATTATAGATGATAAGTAGTATGAGAAGGATCCTGAAGAACAAGACCAATTTATCTATATTGGTGATTGGTTTATTTTTGATGAATCACTCTAGGAGATACTAAAAGATTTAGTAGGTAAGAATAGTTCCTCATAAAGGGTCATATTCAATAAATATCCTACTTTGTAACTTGTACCATTTCTTGGACTAAGTGAGTTTATCAAATTTCCTTTTGATCTAGGTGGATTATGCTTTGTCTTAATTAGCTAGGTTCCTTGTACATATTTATTTTCCTCCAAGTGTTATCCTGGCATATTTTCCTATTATTCTTGCTTTGTTTAGGTTAGTTTCCCTATTTTGTGTTTTTTCTTTTCTTGATTCACTGGGTGTTATCTTTGTCAAGAGGTTTTCAGCTAGTTTTAGCCTTAAATCAACATGTTGAACAAGAGAAGAGACTCCATACCCAATGGATCAATCAATATAAATGGTCTAGGTTCTCAAGCATAACAGACATGCTTCCCAATTGGGTTTCCAAAGAGTTAGCCAATTTTGGCCTACATACTAAGCTTTTAATTGGATAGATTAGTTGAGTAGTCCCTGATTGACTAAATGATCAAAATATGACAAGAATAAACTTTGAAGAGCTAGACCATCATAATACATCATGCATTAAAAAATATACTATATTGATTATGCATTTAATAAATGTACTTGGGGAGCCTCTCAGGCCAAAATATTACATGAACATGAAGTATTTTGTGTCAAGATCATCTTATGCAAAAATGATGTCTTGATGAGCTTGGTATCTCAAGATATAAAGATTCAAAGTTAGAATTACAGAGTGGGACATGCATGAAAATGTCAATATTAAGTTTATAAAATAGATATTTAAATTCAAATGTTCCTAGGTTGAATGTAGAGCTAATAAGTGTCCAAATATCATAAGCTAAGATCAAATCTAATGGCAAGCAATGATATAAAAAAGGTCAGTGGGCCCTGAAGATCCAATGACACACATTTGATCATGCATCAAAGATCAAGTGTGAGCATCAAATAAAAATTTCATCATGAACATGCAAGTGATAAGTGGTATGATATCGCAAGATTGTATTAGATCTAACAATGCATAATGATTGACAAGGTCAGTGGGTCTAAGAAGATCAATGGTGCATGTACAATTGTACAAAACATATCTAATGGTGAGTGATGAATCAAAAGGTCAATGAATTTTGAAGATAAATGCATGGGTGATAAGTGTCTCAAGAAAATTAAACTAATATAATATCTATGGCTTGCATTCATTCATATAGATCAAGATCGATGATCACGAGGGGTTAAAGAGTTAGAAGGATCTTGAGGAATGAATACATAGCTGATAGTTGGCACAATATGAGAAGCCTAAATGAATATTGACATCAAATATGAAGGTAAAAGGTGATATAATATTGAAGTCATAGATTAATATCAATGGATAAAATTAAAGGTCAAAGTTATGAGACTTCAATTGGGGGTAGATTAATATCAATGGATAAAATTAAAAGTCAAAGTTATGAGACTTCAATTGGGGGTTGAAACATGATCTAAGTTGAGCTAGAACAATGCTTCAAAGGGTATATATCACCATTAAAGATCAATTGAGTATCTTTAATTAGATTTAGTCATAGTCAAGATGGTTATGATGAATATCCATCACCATTAAAGCATAGCCCCAACCTTAGTTCAAATATTTATAATTTATAGTACCTATTTTCTAGGGTCATAATATTATTTTATGACTATGATTATTGCTCTTTAAATAGGATCTATGTAGATAATGAGTCCATAGATTTCAAAAGGTTTATAGGTAGAATAGGTTTGTTCAAACCTAATATAGTTCAAAAGGGGAGATATGTAGCCTATAGGTCTTCATCAATATTGATTATAGGAAAACCAATAAGTTAGATTGGTTTTCAATCTATAGTAAGACCTATGCTTAGTTATAGAAGTAGGGGTAGATATTAATGATCATGAACAAGTATCCCATATTTGAAATAACCAAATCCTTGATAATTAGGTACTTACAACCACTCAAAATAGACTTAATCATGGCTCTATCAGGTGCATAAATATGATGATTTTGTCCTTATAATGAAGGGAATTAATACAAAGGAGATAAAGAAGGATTCATGTGGTGGGGGTGGTTGATTTTTATATAGTGGTCTTGACCTTCATGATCTATCCTTCCACACTAGATGGAGTCCTAATGGAATTTATGTAGATGAGCTCAAGGAAGATGTGATATCAGTAATTATGACCCCTTATCCACTCTCCTACACATCACTCCTTATCTCTCTCATCACATTCTACTATATATATATATATAGGCTACTAAGCCTTAATAAGGATCCCTCTCTTGGGCATGACTAAACTCTACAAAGATTAAGATTTGTAACCTCTTGAGATGAATAAAAGATTGTTTTAGATTTCATTATTCTGGTATAGTGTGTTAGTGTCGATTTGATTTGCATATGTGGTAGAAATATCTTCCTTGTCAAGCCTTGATCTCACTTAGTTACTAGCTATCTTATCATGTAAGTCATGTTTAGTGTTTAATGTCATTTTATTAAAGCTATCATGTGGATACATTGACTAGTTAGTTCCTTGAAATCAAACCTCTCCATCACTCCCCTCAAGTTTTGATTACTTGGTGAACCTCTACATGAAATACTAATGCATAACAAACATTTGGAGTTATTAAGTCCTTTGCTTGTCTCATTAGTCTTTTTAGAAGTTCAAACAAAGTGGATGGACAATCAATTTGGGTGCATCACTAACTTTAGCTTAGATTTACCTTTCAGTTATCTTTCTCTCCCTTTTCCCCTAGTATTAGTAGGTTTTAGTGGAAATATGCCAAGTGGTACATCAGAGGAGCTAGCATAGTTAAAAGTCCTATAGGTTTGACCCAAGATTAGGTAACCCATAGCCTAGGATCATTATCATGTTAGTATTAGGATTAGGTAATCCTTTGCTCAGCTAGGGTGTAATCTAAACCTATAACAATTATGTTTTATTAGGTTTATGTTAGTATTTACTTTATGTCTTATTAGTTGTTAGTTGGTTCATAGTCAAGGGTTAAAAACCCATTAGTCTTAAATTTTGGTCAAATTTTTTGACGTTATTTAATTTTATAATTTGAAGTCTCTTTATATGAATTTTACAACAAATGTATTCCACATGATGTATTAAGGTGAATTTTTAGTGGAAACTAACACCTTCACAATGAAAATTTTCATAATGCCACATCTTGATTATACTATCAACAAACATATTGTCCTTTACAAGTCCATTAGGATCCTTATGATTGACAAAGTGTAAGTGCCACACTAGAGGTTGGAGGATCCATTAGAAGATGAAGGATAATTCCCTTTTTTATTTAGCTATTCTCTCAGAGTTTGGGTCAAATATTTTAATGGAAATTTTAATAATATTAGTATGATTATTTCATTTATAGTTTTGGATTTATATCCATGATATTCATGACATGAAGTAGACATGATTATTTGATTTTGTTTCTATTGTTGTATATATTCTCACCTCCTACCTAATAGGGGAGAATATATAACATTGGTTGGTCTTCAATCAGTCATCAGTGATAGTATGAGTCAATAGGGGTTGTTAGCATCTTTAATGTTAAGTAGAAGTTGCCAGCATTTATTGGACATCAAGGAGATGTGCCATACATAGTATATGTTGGTCACTTATATGGGATTATAGGTAGAGCCTTATGTGAATCAATGTATTTGGACAAGCTTTGATCATGTTATACTATAGAATGGCATAATGATATCAAGGGATGAGCAAGTCTATTTAATGTTCATCAACCTTTTATGCCACAACTCATAAGGCAATCTTATTTATGGAGTGGCATTAGTTTTGATTAGTAACAAGAGGTATGATGCACTAGTTACAGTTACTTTAGAGTTTCTTTGATGACTTTAGAGTCATTAATCTAGTTCTTTCATCTTCAATACCCCTTTAAATCAAGGGAAAGTTTGTTGGATCATATATGATCTAAAATATTAATTAGGTTGATTATTTAATTAATTTTTTATCTTTGTTGGTAAAGGTTGGTTGCACCTGTTAGTTGGTTATATATAACCAAATTATTTAAGCTCTTTAAAATATTACATTATGTACATAAATAATATAATCTTTGCATTGAATACACTTTTGTTTTTATTCCTATGATACCTAAGTGCTAACATTTTTTCTCCAATCTTCACATGCTCAAGGGGAAGGTGGTGAGTTCATAGCCTTTCTATGAATTTCTCAAGAAAGAATACCAAGTCTATTATAATAACATAGAAACATGGGGTGATTTTTGACCAAATGTATCATGGAAAAGCCCTTCCAAGAGATAAATAGAGTGAAAATAGGATGTTTTAAACTTTACAACACCTATGTTGGTCTTTTTTCCTACACATGCATGAATTGATGAAGGTAGTTGAGGAAGTTGTTGTGCCCTTCTTCTCTCACTTACTTATATTCTCTATATATGAATAAAAAAGGAAATTTTTAGTAGCCCTCTACTTTGGTGTAACAAAATTTTACTCATTTTAAGATTGTAACATAGGATTTAGCCTTGATATTAACAAAGATCTATTTCACCTTTCTCAAAATTTCTTGCATGTTTTGTATAACATTGGGGTTATTGTTCTTTGCTTATGGATTTCCATTTTCCTTTATAATTTTTTCCAATCCTTCTTACCTTCATGCATAATTATATGACTTTATTTTATAGGTTGTATGTTGAGTATATTTAGGTTTATGTAGAATTAGTTTTGGATTCTCACCATCTGAGCCTTTTCAAGGTCAATTATGGTCCTTCCTAGTGTTGTGTTAGAATTATTACCTTCATAAAAAGTACTTATGTAAGAGGTGTGTGAGTTGAATATTAAGTATGCAAGTTATTAGTTTTGAAGGTTGCCTTGTGTTGATTGAATCAAGTTGAAGGGTTCTCTAAGCTTTGGTATATCACCATTTGTGATTTTTTAGTTTACCTTTATCCCCTTTTCCATGATAAGAAGTTTAGTATCATTTATAAATAAGTATTTTTACTGGTGTTTTAGGTCTGCAAGATGATCTTACATCAGGTGCATTTAGTTTAGGTATGAGTTGGTCTTCTTCATAGGTCCATCCTGAGAAGCTAATGTCCCACACCTTAGGGATGTTTACATTATTGCACTTAATCATATTACTAATAAAATGGGTGTAAGATTCATGTGATACCCATTTTTTTAATGTCTAGTGGTACATTCAATTCCATTGATTCAAGATTTTTAGCTAAGAAATTTTGTACTATTTTTGGTAAATTGTAGATTTGAAGACATTTTATAAGCACTTGGGGACTCCATAAGTTCCTAGTTTGATATTAGTCTTATATTTCTATGCTAAGAGTGGAGACAAGAGCTTCTTCAAGAGGTATGGGTTATCAATTTTTTGAATTAACTATCTCCATCAAGAAGGAAAACTAGAAGATCTAGGTCACCTCCCTCAAGATCCCAATCCTCACCTCTTTTAAGGTCCCAATCTACACCTCCCTTTGGTAGGTTTCCTGAGCCAAGAGAAAATCTAGTTCTTATTCCATTCATGGTTCAACCAAGAAATCAAATATTTTTCACCTTCAATGGAGGTATTCCTCTTTCCCTTGCTCAATTTTACAAAATTATAGTATCAAACCTAAAAATATACCTTCTTTCACTAGTTAAAATGTCGTTACCCCTATAGAACACATTAAATACATTTCCAAAATATGCTCAATTCATAATATTATAGTAGATAATGTAATTTTGAGACTCCTTGCCACTTCCCTCAAAGGAAAATCACTTCAATGGTATAGGGGGTTGCAACCCAATTCAATACATAAATAGGATCAACTATGATAAAATCTTTACAAATAATTTAAAGATAAAAGTGACCATCTATCCCTAAAGGATCAACTTACCACTATCAAAATATCCCCTCATGAAATCATGGTAGACTTTAATTCTAGGTTTCAAAAAAATTAAGATAGGATTCCATCTCTAGTTAAGCCTTCTCCAAGCATTGCATTTTTGTAATTTTTTAGAGCCTTGAATAGTGATGTGGTTTTTATGATTCTATCCATGGGAGGAATAATTTTACTTGATGCTTATCAGGTAGCTATAAGAGCTAAAAAATTCTTGATCTACATTGGAAAAATAGCTCTTATACCACCAATGCCTCTTTTTCCTGAGTTTCCACCCAATCATCCCACTTTGACACCTCTTCACAGAGAAACCAATCAACAAACACTACCTATTACCTCTTCTAATGAGTTTCATGAAGTCAAAACCTTTATACAATGTTTTATAAATGAATAGGTGGATTTGAAAAGGTATAAATCCTAGCATAGTAGACCTTATTAGCCTTTTAATCAAGTATATCAACCCAATAGGTAGCCTTATCAAGGTAATACCTAAAGACAAGGCCAAATAGGTTATACTTGTCCCTTGAACACCCAAAAACTAGTTGTTACAAGCCCTTCCAAGGCTATTGTTCCTCTTCAAAATAGCTTAGTTCAAGACTATGAATGGTGTTACCCCTATAACTAACCCCATAATTAAAATGCTTATCCAAATAGAGTTCTTAGTGAAGCTCTAATGGTTCAAAGTGCATAAGTACTTTAGCAAAAATAAGTGGAATAAGTTCTAAAAGGGGAATAAACTCAAGAACATGTGAAAAGTGAGTCTACTTTATTGAAATAGAAAGAGAATGATTTTTGTTATGTAAATTAGAATGAAGTAGTAAGCAAGAATAACAATCAAGTTATAGAAAACATAAGGTCTAAGAAGAGAGAAATGGAGGGAGAAACATCTTCTATGGTTGGTCAAACATCTATTTCTCAAACACCATGAGAGGATAAAAAAGAAGGTGCAACTACACAAACCTTTTTAATTACAAACAAATCAAATTTTTAGGAGGGACATTTAGTCCAAAAATCATCCTCTAATTAGTCAAAAATCAAAAGAAGATGTTGTTACTACCAAGGTTTAGTCAAAGGTTGGTCATATTCTATTTAATATAGTGGATAAAATGAAAAGAACCAATCTAAATGTGACTATGTGGGAAACACTCTCCATTCCATCATAATTGGATTTATTGCAAGAGCCTTGAACCATTTCTATCACATAAGTGAACTAGAAAAGGGTGCATCAACTACTCCTACAAGTTTATGCTATCAAAATGAAGGAGAAACAAGTAATATCAACAAGCCACCTCACTTATACATCTCCCTAATCATTGGTAAGAATTTAATGCATAATTATATGATTGATTTTAGAGCTAGTATTTATATTATGCCTAAGAATATTATTAGCTTTTTAGGCATAGTATATACACTAGTCACTAAGGGGGTTTTCCAGTTAGATGGTATTGTTGTTAAAAGAATAGGTGTAAACACATGAATCTAGAAGAGGTTAATTCTTGTTATTATGTAAAACCTACATAAAATAATAAAAAATCTTTCTTAAATGTGCTTCTTAGATTGGGCAAGCAAATTCAAACAAATAAAAATAAATCAAAAGTGATTACCTTCCTCATGGATGTCATTTCATATCCAACACACATGCATGTTTGTGGTCAGATGTAGATCTTGGATTCTTTGTCAATTTCATGATATGGTCACATGGTCAGAATATCCCCTTGCACTTTGGAGTGATTAATCAAATAGAATAAAATGGAAGAAATGATTTGAAGTCTTGATGTTTGAAAGGCTAATAACATAGTAACACATTGTTGTATGTTCAAGACATAAGAATAATGGTAAATTCCTCCCACATTTATAGATTCCTCAAGCTCTCTTGACCATTGGAAAATAATCAATATGTGTGGATGAGAGTCAGTCAACCTTGGTTGTCAAAAATATAATTAATATTTGGCATTAAATGGGCATCAATTGTAAATTCAGTTATTTATTTGATATTTTAAAAAGTTTGACAACTTTTAAAATGATTTCATCATTATTGATATTTTTAAATTATGTCATGATGATATAATTAACCACTTGGCCACTTGTCATGAGAGTTGATAAATAAATCTAATTATTGACTTTAGAAAATAGTAAATTCTAAAAGCTATAAAAATTCCCATTAGAGGAAAATTAGGCTAATTAATAAAGTTTAATTAACTTAATGAAAGGTGATGTGGATTTTGAAAATTGATGAACCATTCAATGTAAAAACATGTCTTACATAATCATAATTTGACTTAGGGTGAATTAAGTGAAGTTGATTATTGTGTATGTTGTATTACCCTAATCAACATGCCCTAATACATTTTAGAAGAAGTATGCAATTGTATGGAAGAATTTGGTTGTTTCAGTGATTTGTGCATTATTGATATAAACTATTCTAATTATAATTTTTGACATGAGAGTGGTGATAATTTAGTGTCTACATTTTCCCCATGTTTGAGAAGGTGTTGTGAGACACAAGTGAATCAATGACTTTTAAAAGAATGAAAAAGTTGCTAAAAGGAGGATAAAAAATTAGATGAATAAATAATTAGTGACCCATGATGACCCATAAAGAGGGCATATAGGGATGAAAAGACATGGATGGGCTCTCAAAAAAGAGAAGAAAAAGTAAGAATGTGAAAAATTAACACGTTGCTAAAACTAACCCACCTAAGTTAATGCTTACATGCTTTGATTTTTAATGTTTGAAAATAATAGAATTGAATTGGCCCCAAGGTAGGGGGAGTGGGAAGGATGCATCCAAAAATAAGTGGCACACTTTGACTTTCCCTAAATATGGTGAAAGTTGTAGGCTTGGAATTAGAAGAAAGGTTGAATGATGACATTGCCCTAGTAGAGAAGATTTGATCATTGATTGGCCTAATTGATTTGATTGATTGATTGGTAAGCATAGCTCAAGGATTTAACCTGGTACATATATTTAAGATGATTTTAATGACATAAATATAGATGCAAGGGTATAATGGATTTTCAAAGAATGAAGAATCTAAAAAAATCCCAGGCACATGAGAATGCTCAAAGGTAATGAAAGAGACATTTAGAAGAGCACAATAATGATTGAATAATGATGTTATTGGATTGGAAGAATATGGATGTTAATAAGAATGAAACAAGGGTGGATAAAATAACCTTAGAAATGGGTTGGTACTGAGCACTACCTATATAGTCCAAATAGACCTCAGGCTAATATAATTCTCCTAAAAATTGAGAGAGAATGGGATGAAGAATAGACTAGATGGTTTGAATGAGAACAATAACAGATAAATATGCATGAATTGGTTATTACATTATCATTCAAAGATACATGTCCTGATGAGCATATATATAGCCAAAGGTTTAAATGAATTAATGAAGAAAATGTGATGATATGATGAGGTCAAAGATGATTAAGATGATTTAATCAGATAATGAATGATTTTTTAAGGGCATGAACTACCAGTATAGCTCAAAATTATATATAAACTTCAAACACTTGAAGTTTTAATGTAACACATGATGGTATGTGTTTTAACCTTTTAAGACCTAGATGAATGTAAATCCTATATTTTTAAAGGACCGAGTATAGTAAATCATGGTATAAATATACAATAAATACATCCATTGATGTGGAATAGAATTGAATTAACTTGACCTTTCTAAAAAGAGAAATAAATAATGTAAATGAGAACTTAGCTAGAAAATGATCGAGATAAATGATCTAGAGGCTAAAAATTGAGGTAAAGGCTAGTCTGAGTGTCACAAATAGGATCCAAGTGTCAAAATCCCTCCTAAATAGTAGTTCCCTAATTAGATAGTAGTGTCATATGGTTCTAATATCCCTATTTTAGCTATAGTGTACTCTATGCATAACTATTATGACCTTCTAGTGTACCTATATCTCAGCCTATCAAGCATGTTCTTGCATGCACTTATTTTGAATCTCTATATATGAACTATTTTGATTAATTTTATGAGAAAAACCCTAATCCTCCATGTTTCTAGGCCATTTGATTGACATAATTAGTAAAGTGTGTTATTAGTGGGGTAGGTTGCACATCCTCAACACACGATATGATGAGAGTTGCATACATACCAATACTCCAAAGAGGTATCAATCCCGATGTAGTTCTCCCTACATAAATGTTGGTGCAAGTGCAAGTGAAGCTAGTATGATTATTGACTTAAGTTATTTGAATGTTCTTGAGACTGTAAATCTAATTAATCTTAGCTTAAGAATGTTTTAGATGGTTGTATGTATAAGTAGGGAATAATAGGGATTGATAACCTTGATTGTGCACAACTTATTTTGATTTTTTATGTGTTATTTGCATATAATTTTCATCTAGTTATTAGAGGTCTAAAACTCATGTATATATACTATTATGGTGTTTGTGTGGATATTAAAAGAGGTCTAAGATGACCCTAGGTGATATTAGATTTGAAAATTTATCTATTTGTGTAAAAAGAAGGGAAATGACAATAACACTAAAATTGAGACACTAACACCATGTGGTGTTACTATCCCTATTATGGCATTAGTGTCCAAGTGGTAGAACTTGAGGCACAAAGGGCCAAGATGTTAGAATAAGGGTTTGGGATTGCTTTAGGGATATCTAGGGATGCCTATGGCCCATACAAAGGTTGGATAAGTGTGAAAATAGGCCTTAAGATAGGTCTAGAGCTAAGTTAGGGATAATTGGTCTCAAGTAACACTCTTAGCACTCAAGTTTCATTTTTAGGTGATTACACCCCCCCCCCCCACTTTATTCTAAAAATGCAATAAATAAAAATGATTAGGTTAAAGGAAGAAGAAGTGTATCTGGACTTACCTAAGAGGAAAATCCCATGAATCTAGATCTGTGTATGTGAATCATGCTCCATTGTGTGTCCTAAAAATGAAATGTGCATAGATTAGTCCTTACTTAAGAGATATCAAAAGTAAAGACAAAAGTGATTAAAATATTAAAACTAAGTAAATAGATAACATTAAGTAAAGAGATAAGAGAGAGGAAATGAATAAATACACCTCATTGGATGTGTGAACCAATGCATAAACCTAATGATAACTTGTGTGTGTGTGTGTGTGTGTGTGTGTGTGTGTAGTGATAAATCAATGAATAACTTGGACTAAGTTGATGGCATACTCAATCCTCATGTGTGGGTGGCTTAAAAACTCAATCTAGTTTTGACTTCATCATTTCCCACCCCTTCTTGGTGGTTCATGACCTATGAATAACTTAGATTGGACTAATGGTGTATCCAACCCTCTCATATAGGTGGATAAAAAACTCAAGTAGAATATGAATCCATCTTTGCCTACCTATGTCTAGCAGTTGCATCTAAAATTGAAACTATGAGATGTAACTGTAAATGTCTAATTTTAGATGTCATCTTTATGGCCACTTAGGTATATTAGGTAGCTCTAGGCCACTCAAGAATGTCAACCACTTTAGATGGAATAAAATATAAATCTAGTGTGTAACATGGAATGTGGTGTCTAATGTGTACAATGTAGACAATGACATGGAATTTGTCACTCCATTTGACTAACTGATGTATAAGTGAGCATACAAAAATAATGTGTCATACACATGCCCCCAAATATGATATCTAAGTATATGGATTTTATACTAAGTTGTAATAATCTATATCTAAACATTTAAAATGAAATGGGAATGATCATGCCATGCATGATGCCCCCAATATAAGCAAACAAGTATGAATTTGAGCTAAATTGAGACAAAACTGATAATTTATAATTAAACCTATATAAAGTTGGATTATACTTGTAATTTTTTGGCCAATCTATATTTTTATAAAACTAAGGCTACTGGACATTAGTGCCACATCTTGGATAGTAGCACCATGTGACCCTAGTGTCCCAAGTTAGGTACTAATGTTTGATTATTCTAATTTTGGTGTAACTATAATTAATCTCTATGCCATTATTTCACACTATGTTCACCTAAGTTTGATTTCTATATTTTGAGCTTGTGTGCTAAAAATTGTACTTTGAGTGCATTCAGATAGCCTAATCTTTATGACAAATCCATGTGAATGCTCCCTCTTTTGAGGGGAATTATTTAACATGTGAAATAACTATCCTCAAAACAAAAATATCTATAAAATGTGTGTTATCTAGAGTGTATATGATATTTTCATAATAATCTAATATAATATGCATACATAACATCAAAAATGTAAGATAGTATGAGCATAAGTTTGTAATGTGTGATGTACGTTATGTATAGCATTTAAAAATCTATCAAGATAGATATAATAATGTATATGAACAATAAATGAGTAATAATTGATTATCTACCTAGGGGGATGAACATGATGTCCATCATGACACCCAAGTAGGAAGGGGAGATGCATGATTTCCCTCATGGCATCTAAAATTGGAGTGTGTAACAAGAAAGATACTAGTGTCATGGCCATGATTCATATAAGAAATCATACATACAACATAAAAGAGGCACACAAAGTAGGACAAGGGGGCACGATACAAGGGATATAGGCACATGTAATTTAATCTAAGAAAGCAAGACATATAAGGAAATGTTTAAATGTCCACATATGCAAACAATAAATAAGTTAAATTAGAACCATAGAGAAGGACATGTTCAAATGTCTGCATACATAATTAGGAAAGCACACATAAGGACATGGGAACATATTCAAAGCATACATATAGTGAAAATAAGTGGTATAGATCCATATATCAATGGCATATTCAAATTCCCTTGAATAGAATAAGCATAGAGACATAATAAAGTCTAAACTAGGAAAGCTATAAATGAAAGTATGTATGAACATGCAATACAAATCTGTGTAAGAGCGAAGAGGTAGATATGTTGAGTCTAAAGTAGTAAAAGTTGGGAAATTTTTTAAGTGTAGCATGATCAATATCAAGATATAACAATGCTAAATTGTGATGTATAGTTTATAAATATGTAACCTGGTAATCAAAACTGTGTATAGGGTGCCCCAAAATGGATGAATGTGTTAAATGAAGAACATGTGTATCTATGTATATGCCCCTGGTGGGTAGATAGTATCAAATTTAGATTGGTATAGTGTACCTAAGTCTTATATAACCTGTAAACACTTGACAAGAATAAGTGAAGCATGTATTTATGATAAAACTGATTATACTAAGATAACTAGCATATGTAGTGTCTGACATATATTAGAATTGTAAACATGACAATGCATAAAATCTAAATTTTATGTTTTCTACATAAACATTTAAATGATTTTGTGTTTTTGACATGTTATATTGTTTTTATATTTTTTGGATATAAGCTATGTACAAGTAACATGAAAATGAAACTATATACAAGGATCAAGAAATAAGGAAAGTATGTACAAGAGGGGATAAACAATACTAACCGATGAGTCTCATGGGAGTATCAATATCAATGTGGCTTATGTTAAATAAATGAATAATGATCATGCATGATGTATGAAAAGGTAATTTTGGTTCCCAAACCTATTATACTAAGATATTTATAGTTGGCACTACCTATGAAGTGGTGCTAAGAATCCATGAAATTTATTGTGATGTCTTATTAACTGTAGGGGTCCTAAGGACCCATCTGGTAGAATATGTTTTAGTTGGCATAGGTGCCTTATGTTGATAACTCTGAGAACTTAATATTATTGATTTTTGGAGAAAAGGAGTAGAGGGAGGCCCTATAGAATTTGCAACATATCTCTGATGCAAGGGTCTCTCTAATAATGGTCTCCATGGGAGATTATGCATATGTGGTAACACTGTAATAATATACCTCACCTACACTAGTGGATCAATTAAACTCTATGGTGTACTAAATAGAACTATGCTTAGAGTTATAACTAGTAACTAAGCTATAACTAGTAACTATAATGTGACTTCATGTGGGATAGGTAGAGGATACTCATATGAAAGAGCCTCAATTTTGATCACTTAATTAACATTTATATATTTAAGGAATTTATAAATGGTGAATGGTATTGATCATAATTTTTTAATCCATGCCCTACCTAATAACATGTCAAATGTGCTTGAACTAGGTACTACTAAGAATCTAGTGGCCACATGTGTTGGTCTAACCTATAATAATAGTATAATGTCCCCAATAGAGCTCTAAATATGGACATTAAAACCATGAATAATTATGTCTATAGGGTAAATATATTTATCTAAATACCCCAAATTTTATAGAAGTGTGATAGTGCACATGTTAATATGTGACCCATTGTCAACCATAACACTATGAATATGATGATGATTTATGTAGGCTCATACAAAGAGTGCATATAGATCTAAATCATCATCAATGATATCTTATTTTGAGAAGGTTATGAGTGGTATAGCTAAGAATATAATATGGTACACACTAATTATATTGTCTAGGGGGTGTGCATCATTTGTAGTAGTTTGATATAATGTTGATGGTGGATGTGCTTGATATGTATAATGAACACCTGATGTTCTCCCTACCTCATTTTTTTTTATGAATTAGAAATGGATCAAAGCATATTTTTAATACTTTAGCTTCCAATTTTTGAACTTTGGGTGCCTTTGTGGGTGTGTCCACATCAATTATGTTGGCCTCTATCAAATCTTGTATCTTATGTTTCAATATGATGCATTGGTTTGTTGTATGGCCTAGTGCCTTGTGATATTTGTAAAATGTGTTATAATCATAGATTTTTGGAAGAGGGAATGTTGTATCAACCTATTTTATGGGAGGGAGAGATATAAGATTGCATTTTAGGAACTAATATCAAACATGTGCTAGCAATTATATAAGGTTGGTGAAAACTCTTTGTAAGTAGTTGATAAAACTAGGTGAGGAGATGGCTTTGAAGCTGCATTAGCTATATACTTTTGATCACTCTTATTTTTAGTGGCCCTAACCTTATATAGAGGCTTAATATAACTCTTAGTAGTTAATTTTTATCCACTTGTACATTTTAACTTACCCATAGAGAGAAATTTGACTTCCCTTTATTTCATTGTGTGGCATAAATCTTCAAAGGTTGGAAACTTATTGAACAAGATAATTTCATGCAATGCAATTAGTAAGCTATATTTGAATGTGTCTTGGAGCTCTCTATCTATCATGGGGATATTCAAATTTTCCAATATAGTCTTATATCTGAAGACGTATTCTAAAATAGACTCATTAGATTTTTGCTTTAGTTATGCTACTTGAGCATATGAGATCTTATCACTGATTTTTATTTATAAGTATGATAAAAACATATCTCCCAAAGGATTAAATGTAGTGATAGACTAATTTAAGATATCATACAACAAATATAAGGCATAGTCCTTTAAAATACATGGAAATAACTTAGTGAGGATCTAATCATTAGACACATAGTCCAAACATGCTGCATAGAAATATTAGATATGGTTCTTTGCATCACCCTTAACATCATATAATGTAAGCTTAGGTGACATGAATCCATATGGTAAAGGAGTTCATTTATGTGATATGCCAAAGGTGTATGTATAATAACATGAGAATCTAAGGCATGTGATGGCCTAGTATCTCTCTTGTCAAGATGTAACACCTTAGCCTATAGAGAATGAAACTCATACATAAGATATTATACATCTAGATAGGAAGAACTAGCCATAGGAGGTGTATCAACCACTAAAGGTTGTTGAGTTAAAAGTAGTTGTTGTACAAGCTAAGTTAGCCCCAAAGTAGGTATACAAATATTTTTATCTAAGGGAGTAGAATATTGACTATTATATGATTCATTATTTATTTCCATTATGGCTTGTAAAATCTATGCATGATCATGGGGCTATTCTTGAAGTCCATCTCTAAATATCTATAGAATCTCATCCTTATTAACTGAGAGATTTTCATTATTAAGTAGGAGGAAAGTATATCAATTCCCATCTTGTATATCATCTTGATATTGATTGTATTTCTCATCTTTGGATGCATTATCATTGAATTCCACATAATTAGGGTGTGAAGGATCAATGATTGGAGTTGTAACTAGTCTTTTTTCCATGGTATAAGTTTAATGGAAGGAGAATAAGATTACCACTAAGCTTAACACTTCTTAAGGGAAGAGAGATAGCTTTTTTAGATGGAATATAGTAAACAAAGTGAAATAGGGATGATAAAATTGAATCTATGAAATCTAAAAATCTTAACATAGCCAATGAAAATAGGAAAAATAAGGATACAAACCCTAGTAGCATCTAGGGTTAGGGTTTGATTAACATTCAAAGTAAGTCAAGTTCACCAAATGTTTTAACCTTTTAAAAATTAGATGAATGTATATCCTATGTTGTTAAAGGACTAAGTATAGTAAATCAGGGTAGAAATATATAATAAATACAACCGTTTATCTATGACAAAATTAACTTAATTTGACCTTTTAAGAACAGGAATAAATAATGTAAATGATAAATTGGCTATAAAATGACTAAGACAAATGATATAGAGGTTAAAAACTAAGGTAGAGGTTGGTATAAGTGTCAAAAATAGGATCTAAGTGTCAAAACCCCTCTTGGATAGTAGCTCCCTAATTGAATAGTAGTGCCATGTGCTGTTAGTGTCCTATTTTAGAGGTAGTGTTATTTGTGTATAACTATTTTGAACTTTTGGGTACACTTGTATCTGGGTCTATCAAGCTTGTTCCTATATGCTTGAGTTTTGAATCTCTATATATGACCCGTTTTGATTGATTTAATGAGAAAAACCCTAATCTTTCATG
The DNA here is from genome assembly GCA_037957365.1 of Torreya grandis. Taxonomy (NCBI): domain Eukaryota; kingdom Viridiplantae; phylum Streptophyta; class Pinopsida; order Cupressales; family Taxaceae; genus Torreya; species Torreya grandis. The sequence goes on along the minus strand of JARHVA010001001.1, from coordinate 2,217,939 downwards.
TTTCTATGGCATTTAGTTGATACAAGTAATAAAGTGTGTTGTCAGTGGGGTAGGCTGGACATATTCAACACCTTGTTGTGATGAGAATTACCTACATACCAATACTCTAAAGAGTGATCAAGCCTGATGTAGTTCACCCCACCTAAGTGTTGGTGTAATTACAAGTGAAACTAGTATGATTATTGACTTGAGTGCTTTGAATGTGCTTGAAACTAGAAATATGAATAATCTTCGCTTAGGAATGTTGTATATGGTTGTATGCAAAAGTAGGGAATAATAGGGATTGATAACCTTGTTTGTGCACAAATTGTTTTAATTTTGTATATGTAATTTGCATCTAATTTTCATCTAGTGGTTATAAGGATAAAATTCATGTATATATATTATTCTAGTGCTTTTGTATATGTTAAAATAGGTCTGGGCTAACCCCAGGTGATTTTATATTTGAAAAGATATCCATTTGTGGAAAAAAGGAGGGAAAGGATAATAATTCCAAAATTGGGACACTAATGTCATGTATCACTATTGTCCCTATTATGGCACTAGTGTCCAGGTGACATAACCTAAGGCATGAAGGGATAGGATATTAGAATGAGGGTCTAGGGCTATTTTAGGGTGTCTAAGGATGTTTGTGGCCCACACAAAAGTTAGATAAGTGTGAAAATAGGCCCTAAGATAGGTCTAGGGCTAAATGGTATCAAGTATCACTCTTAACACTCAAGTTTCATTTTTAGGTGATTACACTATGCATCATGATATAAAACACCATGATGACCTAGTCATATTATGCATAATGATTGATTCTTGATCTAATAAAAAAATGGCAACAACACACCAATGATTAAAAAAATTATGATAATGTTGATATATGTCAATAGATAGACTCAATTATAAGTGTATGACAATGAGTGAGATGATGATGACCTCATTATCACAATGGACTAAGTCAAGATAAAAACAATAAAAGGAAATAAACAAGCAAGAAAATAATAAATCAAACATAATCTAGAAATTAAAGTAACATAAATTATCTTATTATTAACCAAGTCAAAATCCACTTGATAGGATCAATGATAATGATATAGAATGGTACCATTAATCAAGGATACATGTAATGGAAAGACACATCCCAAGGTGGCTAAAATGATTGGAACCAATAATGAACTACCCAAATAGGGTAGCTTTGGGAAAGACACATCCTAATGGTTGCTAAAATGATTGGATCAATAAAAATTAGGGATAATGATTAGATTTAGGACAAGACAAATGATTTGAACTTTGTTTCTTTAGAACTCTCATGGAGATTTTAAGACCTTTTCTAATCTTTAGGATTTTGTGGCTTTATATATCTTGAGGATATTTTAAGTCCTTTTGTAATTTTTAGGATGTTTGGACTATTTTGAATGTTTTTTAAGTTTTTTTACATCTCAATTAAATGGAGGATTAAGAGATGTAGAATGCTTTAACTAAAAAATGAAGAGAGTGTGGGAGTGGTAACTCACAAAACATTAAGAGCATAACTTAAATTACTAGTAAAATAACAAGAATGTGGGCTTAAAATTGCTTACAAAATGGTGAAATCATGGGATAAGGGTGGTTGAGCTGACCTTAGAAAATGAGCAGTGCCTACATAGTCCAATGGACCTCAAGTCATTATATTTCCTCCTATAGTAAAAGATAATAATGGATGACAATAAGGGAAAGGACTAGGAGTCCCCAAAGACCATGTCATGTGGGAACCAAATGTGTCCATTTGTCAAATTGTTGTGTGGGTAATATGTAAAAATTATTTCCCAAATAGGTCTCGATATACCTTCTACTTCCATAACAAGGTCAAAATGGGAAGACTGATGGTCACAATAAGATGGGCTAGGATAAATAGGATTGAATGACCAAAATGGATGGAAAGGAGTGGAATTGTCTTCAATGCAAATGAGGTTGAAGGTTTATAGATGGAGTTTTCCCCAAGTGTCAAGGTACTTTCAAACAAAAAATCATTTACATGTGATTCCAGAAACCTAGTTTTCATCATGGTACTTGTCTAAAGAGCTATAAACATGGTTTTCACCATTAGATGAATTATTTATCTATGTTTTGATTTTATTAATTTTTAATTGATTTTTTAATTTTTAGTAACTCAAATCAATTGAGGATTACAAGATGCATAATTCAAACTCATTATTGTCTAACTAATACCCACTAGGATACTAGCTATGTCTGAATCATGTTGTTAATGTGAACTATGTTGTTGTTGTCATGATATCCATTGGTCATTGATTTTTCTTCCTATAAACCTCTAAATAAGGTATCTTCATAGTCTCTTTTAAAAAGAGTGCTGCCAAAAAGGGTAAATAAGGATAGGCATTGGATAGATGATCTGATTGGATAATAAAATGTAGGCCTTGAATGAATAATAGGATCACTATTGAATATATAATGGTTGGGGGATAAATGAAGATTAAGATTTTTAGTCATGCACATTATTGTTGATTTTGGATTTGACATGATTTTAGTTATGGTGAGGATGATATTGACTTCAATAATGCCTTCATTAATTAATGAGGAACTAATTGGATCATTTATTGGTACCTCAAAGGGATTTTCACTAAAAAAATCTTCTTGATTGTTCTGATTTGAATATTCCAATAGTGCCTTGAATAAGGTTTCACTAAGGGACATTGATAATTCATTTTGATTATCCATCAGTGCCTTAAGCAAGGTTTCAATAAAATTTTCTAATTTTTTATTTTGATTATCCCTTAGTGCCTCAAATGAGGTTTTAATAGAATATGCTAAGTTTAGACTTTGATTATCCCCTAGCACATCAAAAAATGTTTCACTAGGAGATTTTTATTTCACCTAAATGTTGTCTTGGTTCACTAAAAATTCTAATAATGACATGTCACCATGGAAAGAGTTCAATAATGTGTGATTATGTCGATCCCAATCGATATCTATGGGAGGATAAATCTCAATATAATGGATAGGTTTTTTAATGGTAAAGGCATGTGTAATATTAATGGAAGGGTAAAAGGTAACAAAACCCTCATATAGGTTATTAAGTGAACTTGCATTGATGTTGAAGGAAATTTCCTAAAAATTATTGAAGAATAACAAATGTTTTTAATTTGATCTATAAAGAGTGTGTAGCCAATGCTATAACATCTACTAAGGTATGTTGATTTTGAAGTTGATGTGGACTCAAGTGGATTTGGTAGAAGTGTATAGTAAATATCATAATATACACTAATATATTATATTTTTGGAGTTGATTCTGACTTAAGAAGATCTAAATCTGATGTTGAGACTGATATTGATTCTATTTCTGATGATAAATATGATAGTGGTTCTATAATGGAACCCAATTATGATATTAATTATAAAATAGAACTTGATACTGATGTAGATGTTGGTAATAATGTTGTCTCTAAAATGGAATTTATTCCTAATGTAGTTGTTGATGTTGATACTGATGCTGATAAAAATGTCAATTTTAAAGGGGAACCTATTTTTGATATAAATGTGTATATAAAAATGGCTTATTAAATTAAATTGTTAACAAGTACCTTTTTCACCTTTTGCTTGAAAATGAAGACTTTAGGATAAAGGAATTTTCTAAAATGGGGGAGGTTTGGTAATGGATAAATAATAAGTTATTATTTAGTAATAATGGTCTTTTAAAATATGGGCTCATCAAAGATGGGTCCTATGTCAAAGAGAGGCTCTTCATCAAAGAGAGGTTATTCATCAAATAAAGGTGGACCAATAATTTTTTGGATTTGGTCAAAGATGGGTGATTCGACAATGGTTTGACTATCTTGATCTTACTTTGGAAGTGGATGAATTTGCTCATGCTTAGGAAGGGGATCATGACATACCCCAATAGAGTAGTTATTAAACTTGGACACACTTGAATCATCAATAGATAAGGGCCCTTAGAGGGGTAATGATTGCCTTTATTGTGGCTCTAAGATTAGATTGGATTTTGGACAAGTAGACAAGGAATTATCAAATAAAGTAACAACTAAAGAGGTCTTTAAAGTGACTATGAGTTGATTAGCAAAGAGTTGACCATCCTATTGTACTTAAAAAGTGATGACATGGTTATTTTGGGGTGGGTTTACAAGTTACATATTCAACATAGGTGTTTCCTCTTTTTGAACAAAGGTATATATCAGTCTATAGGAAATTTGGGTAGGATTTTAGCTTCCTCTTTTATGAGTTGAAAAATGATGGCATTCTTGTATTATTTGAATAGGGTGTTATCCAAATTGATTTCAAATACCATGGACTAAGATAGAAGAAAAGACACCCCCAAGTAAGGATACATGCAAGGGGATTATTTTTTAATGGAATGACCCAAAGAGGGTGAAATTAGCTTGGTAAAAGTGGCCTAAAGAGGGTAGAATTATTCTTTGAGAAATAAACAAAAAAGGGCAGTCTTAGTCGTTGAAATAGCCCAAAGAGGGTGGTCTTGGTATTTAAAATTATCCCAAAGAGGGATAAATGAATGGGTATGATTCAAATGAAATAAAATATGGATGATATGACTTTTTCATTCCCAACTGATAGGTGTGAGAGATTGAATGGAAAGATAAGAATTGGTTTGAATCAACATGCGATTGACTCATAATAATTGGATTTAGTCAAAATAGACCTAATTTGGAATCATTCCAATTGTGTGAATTTGAATATGACTTTAGTCAAAGTTGACCTAATTTATAATTATAAGTCGTTTCAATATGAATATGATCATAATAGGATGGTGTTTAAGATGAACCAGATTGAGATTGGTATGTGGTTCAAGACAAACCTGATTTGGCCTCGATTGGCTTGTAATATGGTTTAATATGATTTTTATATGGATTATACTGGCTTGGTTCATGGCTCAAGGTGAACCTAATGTGGCTTTAACTCAGTTTGGTATAAAATTGGTCTAATATGTGGTTTAAGATGAACCAAATTTGGCTTTGATTGTCTTGGTATAAGAATGGGATCAAAAGTGACCCATTGTGAATAATTATTTACAAATTGTATTTGGATACAAATGGACCTAATTTGATTGGTTTTCATTTGGAAAATATAATGGTACCATGCTAACAATGTAATGTTATAATTAGTCAACATTAGCTAAGATGGGTTAAAGATAGTGAAAAAATTAGGTGGGGTAATGCCTCATCTCATAGGTGTGGTAGGGACCATGTTTTAGAATTTGGTCTTGGAATTTACTTATTTCTAGATTTAGTTTTGAATAAAAATGGGTTTTTTACATAACAATCATGCAATCAACACACAAGTATCATAAGTCTATTTGTAATAATTGATATATGATTACATCATAATCATTGATCCTTTGATATACTCACCTTTTGAGAGGTTTAAAAGTTTAAGGATTTTATTGTATTCAACATAGCACACCTTTATTTTTAGATAAAATTGGGGACCCCTCCTTTTTTCTTAGAGGAATTATTCATTATTTGGGTCATATATGTGTTTGAGGCTAGTCTTTACTAGCTATAACAACTTTATGTTATGAACATCAGATCACATTTGGTACACCTATTTTCCATGTTGAAAGGACTTATTAAAACTAATATATTAATGAAAATTTTGGATGAAATGATATGTATGATAGACATTTAGATACTTTTGGTCTTCGATAACTTGGTCTTTAGCATTTTGGTCTTTAGAGACTTTTCCCTTGAAAAATTTCATTCATGAAATTTATTTTTGTTTATTCTAATCTGCAACATTATTTTTATACAAATTCATTCGAAAGGTTTACATTCAATAAATTTATATGTGGTTACTTATCTTTGGGAAATTTGGTCTTCAAGAAGTTTTCTTTGTAAACTTTCCTCTTTGACAACTTTCATTCTAAAGGTTTACAATTTAGGAACTTTATTTGCGAGGACTTCCTCCTGAATGACCATTCCTCTTAAGAGTACTTAGCCTTTAGGAACTATTTATTTGTCAACTTTCAAAAAAATTCATTTAGAAGGTTTACATTTGAGAACTTTCTATCTGATGAATTTTCTTTGGGAACTTTGGTATTCATAAGATTTACTTCAAAAACTTTGGTCTTCATAAGGTTTTCTTTGGAAACTTTCCTCTTTGGTATCTTTCATTTAGAAGGTTTAAAATTCAAGAACTTTCTATATGAAAACTTCCTCCTAAATTACCATCTCTCTGAAGAGTACTTAGTCTTTAGGAACTATTCTTTTAGTGGCTTTCAAAACAAATTTCTTTGAAGAACATTTTTCTCTTTGGGGTCTTTTGGACAAATATTGGGTTCACCATATCATAATATTAGGCTTGAAGGCAAAACTTAACTCCCCCAACTAAACCATATAATGACAAATGTCAAAAGTAAAATGAAAAACTATGGTACCCTGAATGAGGAAGCATCCTATGTGGCATGTACACTAGGACTAGTTGGATAAGTTTGGATTGAATTAGGGTGATAAGTTTGTAGACATTAGTTATTAATGGTGCACAAATTGGAATGAGTGTAAAAAACTATAGCATAAATCCCTCAAACTGAGTTCACCTCATTTGATTTCAAGATCTTGGGTGAACTTAGCCTTCTGCAATCTCAAAATCCCTACTAGAATGACTTGTAACTTGCATAATTCATTTTTTTACACCACCATTTTCAAAAGCTTGCATCTCACCAACATTAATCAATAATAATGGTATCTTCATCCAGGTCATATAAGGGACCCTCAACACCCTCTATGTTTTCCATTAAGGACTCTAGTGAATATTTAGACATGGTTTTTGATATAAATATGTTCGACGACCTCTATACCAATTACTTGACTCTATAGGAGGTCATAAAGAATGTTGATTCATTAACATTGGAAGTAGACATATTAGCCAAGGAGAAATAACTTATAGTAAACCTACTCCATTTAAGAGATAAACCCTTTAATACATAGCTATCAAATCATAAATCATGTCATGTATAGACTTATTGTGGGGCCTTTCTTTGAAGGAAAAACTTCAAATGATGGTTATCTTCACTACATCAAAAATAACATAGTTATGTCACACATCTCTGAAGATGCATTCATGAGGTATTTAAGTCTCCCTATTCTATATGTTATCTTTAAATTACATACTATAGTCACTTGGAAGAAAATAAATAATGTGGAGTGAGGATTAGGGAAGTGGCTTCTCTTAGGTGAGACATTCACTATCAAAAAACATACAAAAAATCTCATCCCTATCACCTAGTTTACGATGGGGATTCACATAAGCATGGCATTATTGAACTGACTCTTCAAATACCCTAGCATCTACTTCTGACATTTATAATGGGTACCCTTTTTGGACCTAATCATTACTTTAGAGCATACCTATGTATTGGGGGAGGTCATTAGTGCCCAACTATATGAATAAATTATACACAAGGACAAGAGGCCCCAAGAGGGAAATTTTTATATGATGTCATACCTACTATATGTGGTCATGCAAACTATGTATAGGCATAATGGGGTTTTATAGAGTCTTAACCTTAATTTTATCAAGAAAAAAAAATGTGACTTTTATTTTTTCATCCACATATATGTATATGTTAGGAACATTGTCAGTATAGTAGAGGACCTCTACCCTCAAGTTTTGATGGCCATTCATATCTATCCTCTAGCCAAGATTTCACCCAGCATTACCAAAACACTCACCATTTTGGGAGACTACTGGCTCTACCCATATTATATAGTCATCATGGTAACTAGTCATAGGGTAGACCCTCATCGACTCCCCAAATTTATCCCTGACAAAGTGGTTGAATAAGAAATTGACTTACAAATATGGAATGATATAGATGAATATCTAACAAAGAATAAGAAAGGCACTTTTTGTGGATCCCATATTACTATTAAGAGGATGAAGTATACTTTTAGGAGGAATTTTAGGGAAGCTAGGAATGAAAAGAAAGCTTATGCATTGACCACTCTACCCCATAGGGATTGGGAACCCAATGGGAGATTACAACAAAAGATTCATAGCCTTGTCATACCATAAAAACATGATCCATTTGACCATGATTTCCTATTCCTTAATGTCAAGGATGATGAGGAAGTAAAATAAAGAGAAGTGGAAATAGGCTTAAGCAAAGAATTATTGAGGGTGATACAAGTTGAGCCCTCCCTTATGCTCAACCAAGCTAAATGTAATATCCCACTACTAGGAGGTTGGAGATCCTTTGACTTCTAGAATGACATGCCTTACCAATAACCATAACACAAAGGTCAAGATCCCCAATATCTAGCTATTATGATGACGTTTCAATAAGAATAAGAATAAGTGATGGTGGAAACCCCAGCTTCTAGAAAATAAGAGTAAGAGCTATAAGAGACACCATTTGCTACATAGGAAGAAGAAGAAAATACTCCTTCAATTAAATCATCAACTATTGAACTAAGGAGAGTTAAATATGAATTAATAGAGGATTTGACATAAGAAAAGGATAGCACAAGTAAGGAAGAGTTGGATATCATTTGTTTGGATTCTTTTGATGAGGAAGAAATGATACTTATTATGATGGATTCAATAGCCCTAACATCCAATATGACTCTCCCTCCTCTTACCCAATAGGTGAATACTCCACAAGATGAGAAAATAACACTGTGATATCAAAGGAAACTAAGGGTAGAGAGACCTCAGAACCCATCTATGAAAGTAACTAGTAGAGAGGAAAAACCTTTAGTGGAAGGCATGCCAAGTCAAGAGGTAGATGGGGAAGAGCTACTGCAAGCCAAGGTCTTGAGATTGAAATCACTAAAAGCAAAGGCACCCTCAGTAGTGATCAATCTGGTAAGGGTGCTCTCTTCATTACCCCAAATAATTTCTTCCCTAATGTCATTTATATTTAGTTCTACCATGTATTTCCTATTTGTCTCCACTTTCACTCATGTGCAATCACTCTTTGTTGGTCTTGTTTTCATTTATCCCACCTCTACTCATCTAATTTTCACTTCTGCTTCTCTAGTCATTTCCCCTATAGTCTCCACTCCTTTAGTCTCTATTATTTCAACCATTATTATTCCCATCCCATATACCTCTACTCTTACTCTTACAATATCCACCTTTATTACCATAGCCACTAGCCAACCCATCACTCAAATAGTTACCTCCTATACCCAATTAGGTTCACCACTACCTTCTTCAAGACTAGTTTAGACCACAAGAGTGGTAATAACTAAGAGGGACCCAAAAAATAAACTAGTCTATGTTGTGCACCCCATACCATAATTTGGGAACATATACTAGTCTAAAATAATTTGGTCCTCAATGCCCAAACCCTCAATTGAGCTTGAATCTAAACCCGAGGAATATGCATAAAAAGAAACCCAACCATTAGATCCTTCAAAGATAACTCTTCTAGACTAGGCCAAGGAATTAGAAGTCTCAACTTCTAAGAGGTCCAATCTGAAGACTAATAAGCTTCCCATTGTAAGATCACTTTTTACAAAGTCACAGCCTTGGTCTAGATGGTCAAAAAAAGAAAAATTGAGGATAACACTAGAAAAGGTTTATTTTTGAGGAAAGAGAAGAATTTATTCCCTTTAAAAAAATAAATATAGGAAGAAGGGTCAATTCCTATACATTAAGTACCTCAATTATTATATGGAGACCCATATCGATGCAATATTGGTCATCCATGAGGGAACAAAGCTAGCTAGAAAAGAACTAAAAGAAGAGATAGGAACTCTTAGAGAGTAGCAGTAGGTGATATGAGTTCCTTCCAATATAGAGTAGTATGTACAAAATAAGGCACTTAGATTGTCTGAAATTTTTGATACAATTCATTCTTTGAGATTCTAATTGGCTCTACATGTAAATTAAATAACAAAATTGTTTAAGCTTCTTAGAGAAGATGAAAATAAATTTAATTTCTTGGTATTATACACCCTTAATAAGGCATTTAGCCACCTAGATCTAATGACCCATTTAAAGGCAATCTAATGCATTGAATTTATCTATCATTAGAACTCAAGAGGCCTAGGATTGGGTGTTCACTTTTGAAGCTTTGGTGAATAAGCTTGCAGAACATGAATATCAAGTAGCACAAATTTTGGGTAAGCTTGAATTAATAGGAGTCTAGGATAACATAGGTAAGCTAGTAGCTCAGACCACTTTTGATCAGATGATTCAACAATTTTTATATGGTTTCAAATATATTTTATAAGGACTAATCTTGGAGGACATTGAGGTAAAAATGAGCACAACAAGGAGGAAGGCATCAAAGGTAGAGGTCTTCTAGGTTGGCTTTTGAGCCACCAAGATAAAACATAGAATGTTGATGGAATGAACATTCTAGATCATTAGACCTCATATTCTTGATATGAACTTAATTCACATGCAACATGCTAAGGTATATAATTATTATCAATATTTAAATGTAAAAAAGAAAGCAACATTAGTGCCACCTTCTAATTCTGCTCCTTAGACCCCACCTATAGTGCCGGTTATAACATTATCATCAAATTCAATCCCTTCTGGATCAACTACATCAATTCTACCTCACACTTCAACTCTAATTATAACTCTAGTCTAAGCATCGAGTGCATCCCCAATTATAGCTCTAGTCACCATGTTTGTAATGATAAGCACAATTGCAATTCCAACAACAACTTTAAAAAATGTTAAGCAAGAGTCAATTTAGCCTAAGTCAAAGGCTATTTTTATATAATTTTACATGTAATGATTATAAATAAATAGTTAATTTTTGTTACATCCATTTTGTAATTAAAAAAAATATTTTTTCTAGCACGTACACATTGCATGTCTGAGGTATCTATAAGTTAAAACATGAAACTAAGACTTATGATCTAGTCATTAAAGATTTAATGAAAGTTTTCTATACTTGGAGGATAAGGTGACCCCTTACCTAATTTATTTATATACATTTATAACCCTCTTTTTAAAGGGTAGAAGTTTTGGATCAATATACAAGAAGAGATCAAGAGATTGATTGTCATGAAACTATCTTTGTTCTTTCTTCTTCCTCATTTATGTTAATGGAATTTAAGTTTCTTTGTCCATATTAATTAAATAGTTATGAAGTGTGATAATTATATATATGAATATGATTGTTTTAATTAGTGAATATTATTCCTATATATGTACTAACAATTTAGGATTGGTAGATTCCATTGGTTTAAGTGGTTAGTATAGGTTGCATTGATAATCTGAGGTGTGTAGAGGTATCTCTTTTGGTATATTCATCTAGTCATGAGTCATAGCTACCATAAAAAAATTTATGGAATGAGATGTAAACTTTGAGACAAGGGTGTACAGTAACAAACCTAAGAAGAGCAACCTTCAGTTGAGATAATTGAGTATTATATATCTCCTATCCCAAAATTCTGACCATGTTTGTTCATGAGTGTACAATATCTACAAATTAAAAACACTATTCTTGTAGATAATTTTCCACCAAAGGAAAAGTCTTAGAAGACACCTTTTAGGGACACAAAACCTTCTTTTCTACCTTACCCTTCTTTCCCCTTTTGAGTTTATTTTATATCTACCCACCTTAGAATAATTCTCTACCCATCCAACTCACCTAGTGATTATTTTCATTATATTCCACACATCCATCCACAAAACTTGGTTAAACAACCCACATGTTCAACCTATTATTTCAACACCTGGTTGGTTTAACCACATACCTGCAACTTGTGCCCCAGAGTGGAACCTTATTCTATAGAAATACCAAAACATTAGTTCAAAATTTTTAAGGTGTGCATAAAACACACATAAAAAAATTCATTAAAAAATTAAATGCAATTATGGTGATGGTTTAATCCCACCCTTCTCTCAAAGGTCTATATGTGTAAAGCAATCTTTAGGGGATGTTAACTTTGCACCTCTACATCAATGAATATTACATGATAAAAAAGGCTTCTACTCTAAAGTTTTTTGTATTTATATATGGTCCTTAAATGACATGAATCCATCAATTGGATGTCACCACTTAACAAGATATTCATGGAAAAGTCTTGTCCCTTCATGACCACTTCATTTGTTAGATTTTAATGAAGTTTTACTATAAAATTAAAAGCTTTGATGGGCATTTAAAATAAAGGATAACTAAGTGTAGCCTTAATTTATATACCCCATTGGATAAATGGGATTACTATGAATTTTGGTTAATGACATTCTAGTCACCATTCCCTAAGTATATGCAATGAATTAGGATGGATCTGCAACTTGTAATACTTAGTAGATTCCAAGATCAAAAAAGGTAATCTTACAAAATAATCCATTGTATAGTTATTTATATCAAGACATGACCAATTTAGATCCACTAAAATTAAACAAGGGTTCTCTTACTACATAACACCAAAGGAGAGGGTTCTAAATCTTATAGGAAAATAACATTATGTAATAACCCTAGATAGGCATACATTACATAAAAATAAATCTAATCTAGTGTTCATTGAATCTTGTAGCACAAAAGGGGATACTTAAAAAAACAAAACAAAACATTCAAAGATAACTCTAATTAAGTCAGTTTAGAGATAAAATAAGCAAGGAGTATAATATTCAACCTATTATTTTATGAAATATCTATCTACTAAATATAAGAGTAAAATTTAGGAATACTTACCTTGAATTTAACTTGTCATTCCTCAATCTCTCCTTGGTAAATGGTGCTTTGCAAGAGGTTGTTTTGGATTTGTAAATATCACACTATAGAAATCAACTCTAGGATAAAAGACTCATACTTTACATCTAAGACTTTCCCATGAGACAAGTTTCTTTCCTTCTAAGGGAAAACCTAATCAATGACTCATCAAGTGTAAATCTAGCATAATATTATGAGTTATAACAATGCAACAATGAATATTCCTCTCCATTAGATTGAAGTGAATGGGGTATTTATATCCAAGGATTGACCCTAAACCTCTCAAGAATTTATCCAATAAGATCGATCAACTTGATCTTGTTAGGTAGGAAATATAGTCATTAGGTCTTGAACTATGTTAGTTGGGATGGTGTAGTTTTGTAATATGTACTTAATCCCTAATGATCAACTTAACTGACATAGTATGAAAATGAAGAAAATGGGTGTTTACTGAGTTAGGGGCTATTTTGGAAGGTGAATTACTTAAAGGAGTGGATAAATGAGTTTTAATTTCTTATGGATTTGAATAAAAACAACTTATAGTGGTTGTAATTAATGGTATAAGGACCAAAAATATTACGGTGCACCAAATGTCTATAAACCGCTTTCATGGTGCACCCTTTAAGGTGTGAACTTAGAGATATTAAAACTTGATAGGTTCCTATAAGAGATAAAACATTAGTAAATGATATAGTTTAAAAATATTGTGTATAAACATATGCCCCACTCAAAGCTCATCATGTGTCATGCAGTTGTAATAAGGGATGGTACTTTGAGAAAGAACATAAAAACACACAATTTTGAGTTAATAAATTATAGTAAAAAATAAATGAATTAAATAATTAAAATTATAAAATTTAAATAACAATAGGAAATTTTTACAAATAATTAAAAGTATCATATACATACCTTAACTTCCCTTTATCAATGAATGTATGTTTGTTGTATTTATATTATATATCATGGAGGGTGCATTGAATGCTTTGAACAAACCCTAAGGATACAAATCTAAAGATAAAAAATAAGGAATCATGAGGAAATAAAAATAAATGAACTTTACATAACTGAATAAGTTAATTGGAAAATTGGTAAACTAGGATGGCAAATGCTAAGTTAGAACCAAAATACCAAGGAAATTAGATAAAATAAGAGTAAATTGGGTAACCAAAAATCCAAGGCTACTAAATGACCAACAAACCCAAACAAATAAACCTTAAGTAAGAAAATTAACAAACCAGATCAAATCAAGGACATATGAAACTGAAGAAATGGATACAATATTGATGTAAAAGAAGTAATAAACCATACTTAAACAAATATGAAAAAAACACATAAAGTAAAAAACATTGATGAAAGAGAAGTAACAATCCAAACTCATTTCAACAATGGAAAAAAATGAAATAGTAAATAGAACAAAATTATCCACAAAAATTGTGATAAACAAACTTAAAATTTTGAATATAACCAAGGAAATCTGAGAAAGATAAAACAATGGTTTAAATAAGTAATACATAGTTGCTTAAAGATACAACTTTTGTTCTTAAGATAAAATAAAACTATTATGAACATATCTAAAAAGAGATGAAGAATAGGTAATATAGAAGTTGGGAAAAAGATTTAAAAATAAACTTGTGTGTCAAGGGGGAATATGAAATAGGTGGTGGGGGAAATGTAAGTAGTACTAAGTATAGACACCTAAATTACATTTAGTGTCAAAATGCATGTAAAATATATTAATAATTATTATTAAAATAATTCATCACATCTCCATCTAAATTAAAATAATTAAATAATTCAAATCAATCAATTGTGCAAATTTTAAATCCTTATTGAAATATTAGAATCTAAATTTTACACCTCACCCAAAATCTTCCACCTTATTCTCCCTCACATGCTAACTCATCCCAACCAAACCCATAACTTTTTCAACCTCCTTAGAGTCATCCCCTATTTTTTCAATAAGTTTGACTCATTCCTGATGACTCAACTAACCAATCCCATACTTCTCTCAACCATTTGAAATGGTATTCATCCTCATGGGTGAGGACTCATTATCCATCATTGATTATTTAGATCATTTAATAAATCCAAATAATCCTCTACCATTATATCTTCCTCCAAAAAACTATAAATAAGCTTGAAAATCATCATTTTCATCTATATTGACTTATGCTAATGAAGTTATATTCAATTTACAGGTGAATCAAAGCATCAAAAAACCCTTTTTGTACCAAAACATTGTCCGTTCTCCTTTACATTGGAAGAGTCAACAAATATATTTTCAAAGAACAAATCAAGTTTACATTGTAATAAAATAAACTTGCATATTTGAGTTACAAGTTTATGTTTATTTTTTTCTTTGTTTGTTTCTCTATCTTAGGTTGAATTTAGATTAGATTGAGATTGCATAATTAGTTGATTTCTTAGCATCTCTAGATTTAGTTTATACATTTTGGCACACCTAGTGGGACTTTCCCTCATCTATTTCATCCTATGTTCATCATATTTGTATTTAGAAAACATTTATAATTTGGTTTTTGTTATTTATATTTACATATGCATTTAATATTGTATTTGAGAGTGCTAGTATAAGCTATAAGTCATTATTAGATTTTTTCTGCTCAGTTGTGTATGCTTACTACCTAACTATGAATTTGGAAAAATTAGTAGTGAAATTGTACCCTACAATAGTAAAATTATTTTTTGACCCATTTTTAGTATCTTTTTTTTAATTTTATTTATATCATTAGATTTCTATTCATATTTTGCTTTTGTCTGTGTTTTTAGTTTTTTCTAGTTCTCTATTATAGGAAAACAATGAAACAACATAATTTTTAGCAAAATCACTATTTTTTATAGCAAAATTGTCATTTTTAGTAGCCAAATTATTATTATGAAAATCAAAATCATCTTGTAATAGCAAATTTTTCCTCTATGTCTCTTGTATCTTCTATTTTTGTGTTTTTAGGTATATCAATGAAATCATTCTTCTAAGAAGCAAAAATGTATTTCTACATGCAAAATTGTCTTTTTTGGTAGCAAAACCATTTCTGTAGGTTGTAAATTCATCATTTAAGCTAGTGAATTCATCTTTTTAAACTATGAAATCATCATATAGGCTAGTAAAATCATTTTGTACATGCAAATTTATTTGTTCTATGATTTCTATATTCTATTTATTTCTTATGTTGATTTATTACAATTTTGTTTTTTTATCTTTTTGCATAACTACAAATTTGTCATAGAGAAGTAGTTTTTGCTTGATTTTTATAGTTTTTATTTTCTCTATTATAGGTTACCTTGTACCAAGCTTTAAAAAACCATTCCAACCATTTTTTTGTAGATTGCTTATCAAAGATAATCAGCAAAAAGGCTAAACAAAAAACCAATTTCTTGTACTAACGCTTTTAATTTCATTTTTTCAAAGTTTTTAGTAATTACATCACATTTTATTTTAGCATTCTATTTTTAATCGTGAAAATTTTGTATTCTCTTCCCTTAACATCACATTGGTGATGATACTTGGGAATCAGAAATAATTTCATAATTTTTTGTGTTACCCAAGTGGTGCCTATGTATGCTCTTTCTTTGGCATCACATTGGTGACAATACTCAGAAATTAGAAACATACACTTAATTTTTATTTTATTTTTTAGGGGTTCTATTGACCATATATTTCACCACCATATAATAGGCCAAACACCATTGGGTATATAAATCAATATTTAGTTTTTTCAATCACCTAAGCGATTGTGTGTTTTAAGCACACCATGATATGAGAGGATTTCATGCTCTAATACTTAGAGTTTCAAAAATTGCCTCAAAATATGATATCATCAATTATCAACACACTAAGACCCCTATGTCTATATTGGGCACTTTGGGACAAGAACCAATAGTGTGCATCTACTTTATCTATTTCTTTCATGTTTTTTTACCTTAGATAATCTTATTTAAACCTTAAGCCTAGGAAAGCCTCTTTTTCCATTTAGCTTTGGTGCATCGATTAACGGTTAGCACCAAGAAGATACCTTATACACACCCTTAAAATATGACCTAGTGGACCATGATAATGATAGGATACTTCATATTTAGTGCCTTGAAATATTGAGCTGCAATTGAGAGTACATATGAGTCAATGATATTGAAAGGCCTATAAGTTATTCATGAACCTTATCCTAGTTTTCACTTTTTATGTGCAATTGCTTGAATATTTATAAATATAAATTTTGTTTTTTGTTTTCTTGTTTTTACCATGTGCTAAAAAATCCTTGTTTTTAGACAAATTCTTTTGATTTTAAATGATATCCTAAAATCAAATTTTTTTCTCAAAAACTCAAAATAATTGGTTCAATAATTCAAAAATTTTAGTCACCTTTTGGTTAGTTTTATTAGTTTAAAACATCCGTTTTCTTTTATTAAATTTCCTTTTTATCTTAACCATGTAACCTATTAATATACAAATGACCATGTTAAACAATCCCCATATAAGGGACAATCCTTTTGGCAATGACCCCTTTCAATTTCCTAGTTAAAAGCATCATGTAGAGATACATGAGATAACCAAGAAAAAAGAAGATGAATGAGGGGCTTACCAAGATGAGGGTATCCCAAAATTTGTCCAATATCCAACCTCCTTTGATGAGTATATCATGTCTAACAATAATGAAGTATTACTTCAAGCCTTGGGCTTTGGATCAAAATTACCATCTGACTTTGATGTACATAATTTACAATGTCTAATTGCAATAAAATAACCTTCATCCTCCAATCCCAATCAACCAAAATCACAATGTTATTTAGATGGTATCAATTCCATCATCCCATCCTCAAAACCTCATCCCTAAGTCTCTCAAGGCAAAGGGAAAACTATTTTTCATGAGTAGTCATCTCAAACTAGCCTAAAAATCCATGCAACTCAAAGAACTCAAAAGATTGTGAACTTTAAATCTCATCAATAAATCAATCCCTTTGGTAACCCCAATGTGAATTTAAGTATAAATTTACTTTCACAATTTTATTCAAATAATTTAAGTTTGAATGTACCTTAAAACTCATCAATCATTCACCACACTAGTCAAAACTTGAATCTTACTTCAAATTTATTGATCATGCAACAAGACAATCCAAAACTAAACATGGGTCTCCCATTTAATTCAATTTTAATAAATCAAAATTTGATTACACCAAATTTGTGTATGCACCCAAATTCATAAGTTTATAATCAAATTAATCCAAGTTTGAATCTTAACTCAAACTCATTAATCAACCCAAATCAGAGCTTCTAAAGCTCACCAATTATTTCCAATCAAAATCAAAGCTTGGATGCCAATTATATCTTGCCCAATCAACCATCAATCCTAGTTTTAATGATGATTTTCACACACTAAAAAATCTACATTTAAATAGTAGTGTACCAAATTAATTTTCCTCTTCTAACACCCTTAGATCGGTTCCATCTAATCCAAGTTTTAATCCAAATTCCAATCCAACTCCAAATCAATTTAAAATCTAATCCAAATATTTCATTTAATTATACCCCAAATCCCAACACAAACTCAAACCAAAACCAAAAAAAATCTAATTTTAATAATTCCAACCTAAATACTAACTTTAACTTCAATAATCCAAACACAAATCTTAATTCTAACCTTAACCAAAACCAACACAACCTAATCTAAAATTTCAACCAAGCTAATTTAAACCTTGATTCTAATCCATTTAATTCAAACTCCAATATGCTTCCACAACAATATAATCCAAATTTGTTTAACTAAATAGGTTTTGGTTACAACACCAATCCTAATTCCATGAACTTCAACACCAATACACCAATCAATTCAAGTTTTAATCTAAACCCAAATCTGACACACCCAAACATAAACTTTACACAAAACTCTGACCTTAGTTTTAACCCAAATCTAAATTAAACAAATTTTGGTTTCAATCCAAACTCAAATAAAATAAATTTTTGTTCCAATACAAACCCAAATAAAACAAATTTTGGTTCCAATACAAATCCAAACCTTGGTTATAAGTATGTTACCTTTTCAAACCCTCAAAATGATAATTTTAACAATCAACCTCCAAATAATTTTAACTAAAACACTCCATAAAACAAAAATCAATCCATGGGTCAACCACCTAATTCACTAAGTCAAATAAACCAACTATCCCCATATCTAATGCAAAAATTTTAAAACATAAAGGATAGAATTCAAGGCTTGCAAGATGACACTTATAATCAGCAAAAACAATTTAATTTTGAGGAAAATTGCTCATATCCATATGATTTAAGTAAAATGACTACACCTTTTCCAAATTACTTTGAACTCCCAAAGTTTTACATGTATAAGGGTAAAGGAGATCCCAAAGAACATCTAACTAGATTTTATCATGCATGCACATATGTTTCTTATAGTAAAGAATACATGTTGCATTTATTTCCATGAGATCTTAGGGGCCAAGCTATTGAATGGTTCTCACAACTTACAAAATAATTTATTTTCACCTTTGAAGACTTATCTTAAAAATTTGTAAGACAATTCTCTTATAATATCAAAAAATACTTGACCACCTTAGATTTACACAACACAAAGCAATGCAATGGTGAGACTTTTGCTTCCTTCCTCCAAAGATGGTGAGCAATGGTAAGTCATTTTATATGGTCATTTCCTCAAATAGGACTTGTCGACATTTTTAAGAACAACTTAAAATCAAACTTGGGAAACCATTTGTTACTTCTTTGCCCAAGGTCTTTTGAGGAAATTATTGAAAAAGGAATTCAAGTAAAAAGAATGTTGATTAATAAAGGTGTAATCAATATATTTAAACCTAATAATAAAAATTCCTCAAAACCAATAGACAAACCAAAATTATTTGACAAAAACAAAAATCTTGTTGGAGATGGTGTAACTGATGTCATATAGATTCAAAAACCCTTAAACACAAACATAAAACCAACCAATCTATAATATCACAATTCCTAGTGGACAACCAAAACAAGGGAGACCTAAGTGAAAATTCATTCAATTGGGTGATACTTACGAGAATGTTTTCCAAAATTTGGCTCACACAAACATGATTATACATCAAAACATTAAACACTTTGATAAAAAATTTCCCAAACTTGATTAGTACAAAGAAGATGAATATTATGAATATCATTAGATTAAAGGACATTCAACTAATCAGTGTATGCACCTAAAACACTATGTTCAAGACCTCATTGATAGAGGTGACATAAAAATTGAAAACCAACCATCTAAACCATCTAATAATAAAAAAATAGTGATATACCAAGATTCATTCCCCAATCATGAGCAAGGAAAGGGCAAGTAGAAATAGGAACAACCAAAATCTAGTAATGTTAACCAAGTCAGTCATCCATTTGATTCAATCATCAATAGCATCGATATTATGCATATCCATTTTAACTTTATTATTTTCCCAACATATGAATTTACCATCACCACAAGACATGTGAAGTTTACACTCCCAAGTACATCATCCTCTAATGTTGAATGTGAATAAAACATTATTGACCATCTTGAGAAAATGCTAGCCAATATTTTAATTTTAGACCTTCTCAAGATATCCCATATGTATAAAGATATTTTATATAAAATTATCCAAGAGTCAAATTTACCTTAAGACATTAACAATCTTAAAAATTTCCAAGCATTAATAGGTTTTTTGGCAATAAATAATCAAATCGGGTTTGATCATTCAAATGTCTCTCCTTTAGGTTCAGATCATAACCTCCCATTTTATATAGAGGTTACTAGAGGTTACTATTTATAGACACAAATTAAAAAAGGTTTTTATAGATAATGGTTCATCCCTTAATCTATGTACACTAAGACTTATAAAACATATAGGGTATCTAATAACAACATTGAAAATAAACTTCATTACCATAAAGGCATATGATAATAATGAGCATCAATCTATTGGCATAATCCATCTTCCTTTGATGGTAGGGTATATCATTAAGGAAACTCTTGTTCATGTTCTTGATCTTGATCTACCATACAATATACTTCTTGGAAGTCCATGGATTCATTCCATGAATTCCATTCTATCCACTCTTCACCAATGTTTGAAATTCTCCCATGCAGGAATGGACGTTACTATTTAAGGTGTTCCCCATCCCTTCTAATATTATAAGTTATTGAAAGGAAAATATCAAAAATCATCAAACTATATATTAGTCACAAATTATAATTTTATCCATGTTGAGTATTATCCTTCAATTGAAAAGTATGTACATCTATAAAGATTATTTCAAATACTTCCTTGTGTAATTCATCACATCTCCCTCCAAATTCAAATAATTGAATAAGTCAAATTAGTCAATTGTGCACATTTTAAATCCTTATTTAAATATTAAAATTTATTTTTTACACCTCAACCAATATCTTCCACCTTATTCTCTTTCACATGTTGACTCATTCCAACCAAAATCACAACTTTTTCAACCTCCTTTGAGTCATCCCCTAAGTTGTCAAGAAGTTTAACTCATTCCTACTGACTTAGCTAACCAATCCCATACTTCTCTCAACCATTTGAAATGGTCTTCATCATCATGGGTGAGGACTCACTAGCACTATTGATTATTCGGATCACTTAATAAATCCAAATAATCCTCCACCATTGGATCTTCCTCTAGAAAACTATAAATAAGCTTGAAAACCATCATTTTCATCCATCCTAACTTATGATAACAAAGTTCTATTCAATTTACAAGAGAATCAAATAAAATCAAAGCATCCAAAAAACCTTTTTGCACCAAAACACTACCTATTCTCCTTTTCATTGGAAGAATGAGCAACCACATTTTTGAAGATCAAATAAAGTTTACATCACAATGGAAGAAACTTTCATATTTGAGGTATAAATTCATGTTTATCATTTTCTTTGTTTATTTCTCTTAGGTTGAATTTATATTAGATTAATATTGCATAATTAGTTTATTTCTTAGCATCTCTAGAATTATTTCATACATTTTCTAACCAACTCCTTCCATCTCCATTGAAAAATATTTAATCAGTGAAGTATCCCACCAACCATCTGAGGAAGCTTCAAATCAACCATTTATAGAACAAGCTTCCAATAATCCTTCCATTGAGAAAGCTTCCAATCCACCACCCACTACTAGAGCATCCTCATCCACTTATTCCCATATTAATATCATTGATCAAGGCATGAATGAGTACATAATTCAAGATATTTATACAAGTATAATACACACCAATTCAAATGACTATTGTAGGCCACACCATCTAAAGGATAGTAGAATGGTTAAGAAGCTTGGCAAGACAAAATTTATCAAGGGAGATTTTATATTTGATGAACAAATCAAAGATTTAATTCCTTCTTGTCTTTATTCTGATGAACTAGCTACTTGCTTCTCCAATAACAAGTATCTCATTGAAAAATCCATCACGTGTAATATAATGAACTATAAAGGTAAAGGTCTTGGCTTCTATGAACAAGGTTTCATTGAGTCTATAAAAATAAAATCAAATGAGGAAAAATATGGTATAGTATTTAACTCATGAAATGTGCATTTTACACTCTCCAAAAGTGACTCTTCTAGTGAGTCAGAGGATGATTCTTTGAATAGAAAAATGGGTTCCATAATTAGTCACTTTGAGAATCTTGCCCTCACCAACCTATTTCATGAAAATTTAGTCCTTACACTTGACCTTACATATCCATTTTTCATACAATGGGACCAACTATCAACACCTAGACTTGATCATTTTCATAATGATAAAGCTATATCTAAATTCTTGAGAACAAGAGATCAAATTCTAGCAGGTGATTTCTAATGCAGATAATAGATTCAGTATACTTTGGGGAATAAAAATTACATCGCCATATTATTTTAGTTTCCACATACAAACAAAAAAAAATTTAGGAAGATTTATATCTTCCTACACCACCCCTATATTATAAAGATGAATTAACTCTACTTGTCGAAGAAACTATTCCTGTAAACATCATCAACAAAGAAGATCTTAAAATTATAAAACTTGTCATATCACTCACTCAAGAATAAAGGGACATATTTACTCTTCTGCTTCATGAATTATTTGATGTGTTTCCATGGTTTTATGTGGATATTCCAGTAATAGATCCATAATTAGTAGTTCATCACCTTATGGTGCATCCAGATGCAAAACTAATAAAATAAAAACTCTATAAGATGCATCCTAAGATTGCATTGCTAGTGGAAGAACTAAAGAAGCAGTTGGCTATTAGTTTCATACATATTATTGATGACTTAGACTAGATATCAAACATTATATTGGTGTCAAATAAACTAGAAAGGATTAGAGTTTGCACAAATTTCTATGATATAAATAAAGCATGTCTGAAAGATGTTTTTCCATTGCCCAACATAGACATGATTGTAGATTCAACTGTAGTTCATGAGATGTTATCTTTAATGGATGCATTTTTAGGCCATAATTAGATAAAAATTATTGTAGAAGACTAACACTAAATTGCATTTACAACTCCATGGGGGACATTCTATTATTAGGTGATGCCTTTTGGTTTGAAAAATGTTGGAGCTACATATCAATGAGCAATGACCATCATTTTTCATGACATGCTTCATGACATTATGGAAGACTATGTAGATGATATTATTTCTAAATCTAAATCTAGGAAAGACCAACCTCATGTTCTTCATCATATTTTTGAGCACATGAGAGGGTACAACGTGAGATTAAATCCAAAGTGTGTTTGGCATGACATTAGGAAAATTGTTAAGGTTCACTGTTTCAAAATGTGGTATTGAAGTTGATCCTTCTAAAGTTTTAGCTATCATAGATATGTCTCCACATTATAATATTTAATAGATTAGAAGTATACAAGGGATAATTCAAGCAATAATAAGATTCATATCTCAACTAGTAGAAATCTATCACCCATTCACCTTTTTTCTAAATAAGGATACTATTTTTACATGGAATGAAAAGTGTGAAAAAACATTTGACAATCTCACGCAATATATTTTCAACCCACTAGTACTAATGTCACCTATTGCTGGTAAACCTTTTTTGTTGTACATTTCAGCTACTTAATTTTCACTTGGGGCATATTAGCATAGCATGATGATAATGGGAAAGAACGGGAAATCTACTACCTAAGCATAACATTGATATCATATGAGCTAAACTACTCTCAGATATAAAAATATTATCTTGTTTTTATTTTTACTTTTCAAAAACTACAACATTACATGCTCAACAATTAAACCAAGATTATTGCTAAGATCGACTCTCTTAAATATCTTTTATCTAGAATTGGTATAACAAGTAGGATGGCTAAGTAGGTTATGCTTCTTAGTGAATTTGATTTAGAGTATGTTAACCAAAAATCAATCAAAATAAAATTTCTAGTAGATTTATTGTCAAAATCACCGCTCAATGGCAAAACACCTTCCATTCTTGAATTCTTGGATGAAGTAATAATGTCTATAAATGAGTCTCTAGTTTGACAAGTTTTCTTTGATGGTTCTTTTATCAACCATGAATCAAGGGTAGGTATCTTGTTGGTTATACCTGATGGGGATTTCATTCCTAAGGCATTATAAATTTAATTCCCTTATATAAATAACATATCAAAATATGAAGATCTCATAGCAAGCCTCAAGATGGCAATCCAATGGGAAATCCAACATCTCCTTGTTTTTAGTGATTCTAAGCTTATCATCAATCAAGTCACTAATGAATTATAAGCTCATGATGATAAACTAATCCCTTAAAAGTGAATGGTGGATAGTTTGAAATCATCTTTTGAGTACATCCAATTTGAATAAGTGTTGGGAATCAATAATTGAATAGTGGATGTTATGGCTACAATTAGTTCCCTACTAGATTTAAGTATAAAACATAACAAATTTTTGATTAAGTGCTTAAGGATACTAGCTTATGATACACCTAATTCAAAAATAGTTTATGAGATGCTAAGACTCTTTTTAAAACCTATCATATCAATCATAGATGGTTCACTCCTTATTACCCACAAAAAAATGACCAAGCTGAGGCAACTAACAAAAATATTTTTTGCATCCTTAAGAGAGTTATCAATGGCATTGGTCATGACTAGCATATTTAATTACATCCCATCCTTTGGGCATACTATACTAGTATCCGCACACCCATGGGGGAAACTCCTTATTCTCTTATTTATGGTAGTGTGTCTCTTCTTACCATAGAGGTTGAGATTGTCTTTGTGAATATCATTAAAACAAATCATAGATGAAGAATAATATTAAACTTCACGTGTAAGTTAAATAAATCTATTAGATGAGAAATGAATCAATGATTAAAACCATCTGCAAGTTTACCATAATCAACTTTTTCATAGCTATAATAAGTAGATTAAACCTAGGGAATTTGTAATTAGAGATCTTGTTCTTAAAGAGAACCAACAAAACACTAATGCTAAGAGAGAGAATAAGGGAAAATTTGAATCTAACTAGTTAGGTCCATATGTTGTTATTTCCAAGTATGGATTAGGAGCTTATAGATTAGACACAAAAGATGGAGAGGAGCTTGATGAACCTATGAAAATCATGCACTTTAAATGATTATATGCCTAAATTTGTTCTATATGATGTTATTGGTATCTTGTGGAAATCATAAAAAATAAAAAAAAATCATAGAAAATAGTAAAAAAATGTACATAGATCGTCCAAATGTGAAAACCAATTTATTGGCACTCTAGGAAAGTACCATGGTGAAAACCATATTTCTAGCATCATGAGTAATGTCACATCCTAATTTATCACTAAGCTAATTTACTTGATTATCCATGGATTATTATGGTTGTTAAATTGATTAATTGCCTTTTAACTAAATTGTAAGTCATATGTTATTATGGGATAGTTGTATATTACTTGGATTACATGATTACATTGCTATGAGTTAGTTGTATTTATATGTAGTTTACATTATGATCATGTTGATTGGTTGTTACAACAATGTTTTATGATATATATCATGATGTTATGGGCTAACTACCTTCTTATCATGAGTTGGATGTAGGAGAGATTCATCCCTCAGAGCATGACAAATGGAGAGCATCATTGGAGAGGATGACATAGATGAAGGTATTGGGGAATGATAGAAGAATGGCTAGAAACCATGCACACACCATGTTAGACAGTACTCATTATATGCATTGTTTGAATTGTTATCATTAGTATGTTTTTGATGTTATCTACATTTAGATAATTGATTATGTGTGTTATCTTAGTTTAATACTTATGTGTAATTAATATTCTATGATTTCATTGTGGCTATTATATGTGATTTAATGTATAATATTATTGTATGATTATGTCATGTTATGATATTCATGATTGTTAATGCATATGAGAACATAAATCTATATGAATAGTATATGGTTACTACTGTCTATAGACTAACCATAATATCTTTGTAATGTTTTATAAAATTAGCTTGTTATCATATGATATTAGGGAAATATCATTATATGACTTAACACCTTAATATATAAAGATAACAAAATATAGAGGATAGTATATATAACATAGTAATAACACAACAATTATGTTGTTATAATATTATTATGATTGGTATAATAATTATTCAATTTTCCATTACAGTTAAAAAAATATAATTGACTTTATATTAGTATCATTATTATTAAAGTCATGATGTTATTTTTACCAAGTTATTAAAAAATATTGCATTATATCCTAAGACTATCCTAAGAACTAAACCTAGTCATTATGTGCATGAATAGACTATGGTAATGTTCAAGTGTTAGTTATCATTTATAATAATTTTAAAAGTTGATTTTTGTAAAGTGATACATGGGCATGTAACGTAGGAAGAACATGTAAGATTTAAAGAATAAAATAGTGATAAAGGAATTTGGGGAAAGTTCAAGAGAAATTAGGGTTTTTTTGGTTAGTCAAAATGAAGTTAACTATGAATTAGTTTTAGTTTGAATGGATAATTGGGATTATGCATGGAGAATTATGAGTTACAAGCCAAAATTTGCATGTAATATTGAATGGAAAAGATAGATGGGAAGAATAATGATAATAAGAGAGTTAGAAAAGAAAAGGTATGACATAAGGAATAGAAGAAAGAGGAGTAGAGAGAGGGAAGCATGGATTTTTTTGGTTCATACGGTCCCATAAAATCAATTAAGAGGTTGGTTATATTATTGTTTTTCTATTTCTTAAAGAATTATGTGTATATATTTGGTTCCTAGGGTTTAGAAAATGATCTGTATTTTAATAAGGATATAGGATAAGCCTTGTGGATGGGTCGACCATCCATAGAACTAAGCTAATATCCTCTAAGTCCCTATGATTACAAACTAGATTATATGAGTGTGAAGCCATAGGGTTATAAGGATTTTCTTGTTATAATAGAAATATGCCCAAGATAAATATCAACATGATTTAGTCAATGGTTTTAATAATTACTATGACTAAGTTTTTGAAACTTTTGGATATATATACATATATGTAATACACTTAGATAGGTGTATTTAGACATGCTAAGTGTATGTGTGTGTGTAATACATAGGACTTGTGTATATTTGACAATCACGAATTATGATTTGATAAAGGAATGAATTTATTTGATAGTGATATCTAAAATCCATAGATAAATAATTATACGACATGGTAGATAGTTTTAATATAAACAATAATAGAGATTTGTTTTGGGAAACTAGTTATAGATATATGTGTACTCATTTAAAAATAGAACTCAAAATTTTGAGTATATGTATATCCAATACAAAGGAATGTGTATGTTATGAATTGTTGGGGGTATAAATATGAAGTGTGTGTTAATGAGAGAATGTATTGATATGAAACATTTTGAGTATTATTTGTTTTGAAATGCATTTGGGGTTTTAATATGTGTATGGACTGAGTACCCTATTTTACTAAACCTTGAGAATAAATGTACTTTTGTCATTCAAATAGGGAAAAACATATATTTATTAATTATGAATATATTTGTTATTCAAAAATAGTAAAAATATGTGTATGGATTGTATATGTAAATGTTACACAAAACTGTGATAATGTATGAGTTTAGACTGTGGATCAATTGATATTTAAAATAGTAAGAATATATGAATTATGTGTATATTCATATAAAACCTAGTGTAAAAGTTATGTCTAGGCTGAAGGATAGGATAGAACTATCCTAACATGATATAGTGAATGGTTAAAACCCTATAACCATTCTATTTTCATAATATATATAAGCCTATGTTAAGAGAGGTGATTGTTATTAACTTGTAGGTATTCGATGGAGTATATCACTAGTGGGTTTTTATCATTGATTTGTTAACTATTATATTGGGATCTTGTATTCATATTATTTTGATAATGAGATTAGTGTTTGGTTATCTGGTTTGAAGCTTGTATGGGAACCAATAATGTATATATATGGATATGTGTTTTTATTATATTTAATAAACTGACAAGGTAGAGCTTGGAAAATTACATAAGATAATATGTTTAAACTGAGCATATACTATATGAGATTAAATGATTATAAATATTATGCAGTGGTTAACAGTTCAACATGAATTTGAGTAAACTTAAGTTAGAAGAAAATTAAAAGTCTCTAAAAGATATAAGAACCCAATGACCAAAACAAGGGAAAATAGGGGTTGGAAATGTTGAGACCTTACAATAGATCTTGATAAACTATCTCGTGAATAGTTAAATTAAATGGTTGTTTGAATTATATAAAGTTCTTATTTGAAAATAGAAGGTACTTTTAGTATAGAAGAACAATATTGTTTATATGAGCAATATATTTATGCACATATATTATATGGTACATAGTATGCATGTATTTTATAAGGTGCTTAAATATGTTAGGTTATGGAGCTAAAAGCTTCAACTTGTTGCAGACAAAGAAAAGGAGGTTGCTGAAGACCCAGAAGCACTGATGTCGGTAGCATGACATACGTTGGTCATGATCAGTGTAGAAGGCAACTGGCATCGGCAGGAAGTTAGTCGACGTCGGTAGAACCAGGCAAGCAGGGACCAGCGTCGGTCGCTTGTGTGTTCCAGAACTGTTCGTTGCACGAACAGTTAGTTTAGTGAACGGAGTGTTTGCATGTAAAGGCTATTGTGAGTCTTGAGATGCATGGATAATTATAGTAAACTAAGAGTCTAAGTTATTGTTTAAGTCTGGGATCTATTTATAGATCCATTGGCATGTATTGTAAAGTGTGTTAGTGAAGAGAACAAAGTGTGTGTTTCTCCTAGTTCCATTATGAGCTAGAAAGAAAGGCAAGGAAGATCCTTCCATTATGAGTATGGTCTATTGAATTGTAGGTTGCAGGTTCATGGGAGATCAACTTGAAGTACTATAGAGTGCTTGGTGTACTGGAAAGGTTATTACTGACTGGTTGGAGAGGTGAACACCAATTCTGTGTGTGAGTTGGTCGTTGGGACTATTTTCTGGTAGGAGAGTGTTTTGAAGAATAATTACTATACACTTGAGGTGTGGGAAGCCTCTGTAAGGTGGAAGAGTGTGGCGGCTCTTTATTGTATTCTTTTCTATACAAGTATTAATATATAAGAGTGTATATTGTCTCTCATATTCTGTGTTATTGGTGAATTCTAGTTACTTGTATTTTTGGTATATTTTTGCATGTTTAATTGCTTAAGTTTGGTAATCATATCGTGCTCTTTCTAAGGAGAAATATCCTAACAAGTGGGATCAGAACAAGTGTCCATTTGATAGGACCAAAGTTTCCCAAAGTTCTGACACAACTTGTCAGATTTAAGAGCACACATGATTACCATTGTATAAGCAACTTAAACATGTGAAAATAACCAGAAGAACAAATAACTATCAATGAGAAATAACACAAAATATGAGAGGCAACACACAATTGTATTCAACTCATTACAAAGAAAATTACAATAAAGAGATCACACTCTTCTTCCACCTTTATGAGGCTTCCTCCTCAAGGGCTCCCAGTAATCTTCCTTCTTGAGTAATCTTCTCTCATAGTCCACAACACACAGCTAACACAAGCTATTGTTCACCTCATTGTACACCTGGTACAATCAAGTACGAACTGGTACTCCAAGTAGATCTCACCATGATCCTACTCCTGATGTATTGCTATCACCTTGATCTTGCTCCCCCGCTGATCTTGTTCTGACCCTCGCATACACACATCCCTATAGACCAACCTGATCTTACTTATCCCATGTAGATCTCCACCATGATCCTACAACACCCTGCATATCAAACCTGATCTTACATACATGGGGAATCCTACTTGATTCCACCATGGGAAGAACTCTCCAAGCTCCACACTTGGGTTCTACAAGTTCTACACTTAACAATACAGCCCATGAGTCTATTATATAGATCTCATGCATACACTAAATTAGACAAGCAGCTCAAAGACTCAAACTGGTCTTTACCATGTAAACTATGCATTCACTTAACTGACTATTCATCAACAACAATTATGACCACCACAGGCGACCGACGTTGGTCCCTACCTTCTTGGAGGTGACCGATGCCAGCTGATCTCCTGCCGATGCTAGTTTCCCTTGCACTGTCCCCTGACTGACATCGGTTGTGGCCTACCGATGTCGATGACTGTCAAGCTCTGAAAACCTCCTTGTTTGCCTTAGGTGAAGCTTTTAGCTCCACACCCTAACAAAATATATGAAATATATTTATATGAGAACTTAGGTTATCATACATACATACATACAGATATATATAGCTTCTATAACTTAATATATAATTAATAAAACTATAATTATAGGCATGCATCCCAATGTACAAATTTATGATATATATATATATATATATATATATATATTATATATATATATATATATATATATATCATAAATTTGTACATTGGGATGCATGCCTATAATTATAGTTTTATTAATTATATATTAAGTTATAGAAGCCTAAGGTATAGGACACTATCATTATATGCATAGCCTCCTAAAATTACAAGTTGTATAAATGAAATTTTAAGTTTCATATGAGACATGACTTTGTTTATGAGATATTTGATCCTCTGAAATTATTATGACTACTATTTGTAATTGAGTAATATTTATAATATACTATGATATTGTTAGTTATACTACATTTAAATTTACTTACAGAAGTTAGAAACAAGCAGTCTAAGTATATAATATACTTGGTTGGTATAAACTATAATTGTTATACTTATTATTTATGTGATAAATAATATAGTTGAGATTCATTCATACATTTGATGAACTAGATACATGTATTTTGATTATTCATGTATTTAACATGTTTTATGCCTACTAATAGGAAGTAATTTATATGAATCTATTGGTTATATTTATTTTAACCAAATATTGCATTGTTGGTACTAACTAAGCCATGAGATAGACTTCACTAGCTTACGTAGCATCACCAATGCCAAATGAAGGTAATCTGATCAAGTGGTGTGTATAAATTTGATTGATATTAGAGATTAATAGCTATTGAAAACTTTAGATAAAGTAATGTTTAGTTAAACATTATCATTTCATATGTATGATTTACATGTTTATACGATATCATGTTAGAACATATTTTATTTATGGTACACGTCATATATTATAAATCTTATAGCACATAGGTACTAGCGTGTCTCTCTAGATTTTCATACCATCACTATCTACCCATCCATGAAGGTAAGGGCATTTCCTAATTAGGGGATTATGTGGGGGATCAATGGTTTGCGGTTGGTGTGTAAAATCACTTGGATGATGCTCTCCTTCCCCATAATAGTACTTATTTAGAGATTACACTTGTGATTATAAGAGATACTAGAGTTCATGAGACTCATGCTTTGTAGAGCCTTGTATATTATATTGTATTTATTTTTGAAACATTAGTCAAGTTGGAGATGTAATTAATTAAACATTGTACATTGATAGTAGTGGTTGTATTATTGTACTAGCCATGGATAGAAAAAAGTAATTATTTTCTATATATACTAGTTATATTTTGTTTCATATAATGTTAGTGATCAGTAACTATTAGATGTTACATATTTATTTTATGGTTAACATACTTAGTATATTATAATAAGATCACTAATTATATTCTCATGGTGTCATCTAATAAAATAATATGTGGAATATAATTTTAAAATATATATTATGTTATTCTAGTAAATCCCAATGGAGATTTTACAAGTAAACCATTATCTATATTTACCCTAGTTACTTAGGGGCATCGTGTTTTGGTAATCCATTATCTACTCACACATTTATCATTTTATTATTTGGTATTCATTTATCCTATAACATGTTAAATTTAGGGTTGATATTCTTATATGTGAACATGCATCCTTGCTCATGATAACGGAAAAATGACTATTATATTCCTTATTTTTAAAATTCCAAAATATAAAAAAATCAAAAACATTGAAAAATATCCAAAAAATATGTTAAACATCAACCTCAACACATCTACCATTCTAGATAATTTTCACATTGTTCACTCATTCTTGGGTGGATCATTCACACATTCTTTTCATCTAAAACTCAAATGCTTTATCAATCATCCACTTTATCATCACTTTCCATATTGGGAGAACTACATATGGCTTGATATCCCCACATGGACTTTGTCTAAGGTGGATTATGTAAGCGATGCTTAGAGACATGGGGTTTCTAGGGTCAGCTCGACCACCATCTTCCACATCATCCATTTCCCCAAATGTGGACTAGATTATCTTTATTCTTCTTCCTTAATTTTTTGGTAACTAGCCTAGCTCTTGGCTACAATTGTCCAAGTCTTGCTTATAAATTTATGTCTTTGCTTATAGATTTTTCTTCTCCTTTATTTGTTTTGATTTTTATATCATTTGTTTTCTATCCCTAACCATTAAGTTGGTTATTTTATCCATTTTTTATCCCTAACCATTAAGTTGGTATTTTAATCCATTTTTTGTCCTAATCATTAACTTGGTTATTATTTCATTTTATCCTTAGCCATTTACATGGTTATTTCCTTTTTCGATTACTTTGTCCATTGTGATTATTTTTCAATATATTAAATTGTTTATCTTTAGAGTTAATATTTGTTCATTTATTTGTGTATCATTCTTGCTTAATGTTGTTATATTATCATTTGGTGTGTGTTAGTATCATTTAGATTACTTTTATTTTCACATCTTGTTTTTAATTGTTATTTTTTGTGTTTGAAAATATTATTTTGTGAAATTCATAATAATATGGTTATGATTTTAATATATCATGACGTACTTTATTTTTAAACAATTTATTATTTCTTTTTTTTCATATGTTTAAAACATAATCATTCATCATGATTATTTAATATCATTGGTGGTAATGTGTCTTATGCTATAATAAAAATTAGGGTGCTCAAAACTCTTTATTATTGGAAATGTAATGCAAGGAACAAAAAACAAATGTAATGTAGTTATGTCACATTCTAATCCATTCATAAATCCAATCATACATCACATAAGCCATAAATCCATAATCCATATGCTAAAAGAATTAAAATATGATAGCATAAATCAAAATGTAGGAAATATAACCAGTGCTACATATATCCATACATCTATAAATAATGTATAAAGTTCATATGCAATCAATATAAATAGTCCATAATGTCCATCCACATAATAAAAAGTCTCATAATCATCATTAATATATATATATATATATATATATATTAATGATATATAATGTGTCTATATAAAAGGTACTATTTAAAATTTGATACATTGATACACCAATCCATAGTATATCCATTATGTCATGTTTCACCCTATCCCTCTAAAAGAGTGTCTGGTTTCAGGAATAGATCCTTATATCATGATGTGCCTCATGGATGACCCATCACATGTTATACCTATCTCAATAACCTCTTTAACTTAATTGGATAAATTGATCTCACTGATGCAGAACATCTCACAGAGTACTATCTAAAAGATGTTTCCCTCTAAGAACATGGCACAACCTCCTCGTATAAGCTTTAATAATACATGGCCTACTCTATTTCCCTCATCACTCTATCTAATGTAGTGATTTTTCCTTGTATAGCTATTAATACCCTTGCCTTATCTGTGTCTCTCTCTCTTATCTATAGCATTGTGTCAACATTATATATTCTGGAGTCTAGGTATCTACATCATGTGTCATAACTATTGTAGCCATGCCATCTCCATATATCCCATCCATAATATCTTGTAACCTATTAACCTCATACTATAATCATTTAATATCAATTTTTTATTCCCCTCTAATATAAATCACTCCCTATAATCTAGACACCTCCCTGTGTAATCCATCAATCTCCCTATCATGAGCTCTAATCTCTTCCCAAAGTCTATCCACAAGAACATGTTCCTCTCTAGATATTTGAGTGCATGAAGAACCAACCACATCCCCTCTATCTATTTGCATGTCCTATGTTTCTCTCATAACCACAACCTCCCCCTCTTTATCCCCCTCATTATAACTTCTATCAATTGAGTCTACCCTCTAACCCTTTGTTTTGTATCCAAATGTATCCTTGTATACACATCTATATCAACCCCTACCTCACATAAAATATCTACATATTCCACCTTAGTAATCTCCACATCATGCAGATAACTAATCTCTATAGTACATCCTCTACCTCATGCTTGTGCTCATCCTCTATCTCCTATAATAGCCCTCCTAATTTGGGTTCCCAATCCTATGCCTTGTGGCTACCTACTCAAATTGACCATAAATTTTTGTCTCCATGTCTATGGTTATGCATATGGAATAGTCAGTCTAAGTGGCCTCTACCAAGCCAATTAATCTACATAATCATCAACAACTATTGCATCACTCACATCTCTCTAATCACTCTATTTAACTTTCTACAAATTTGACCAGCTATGATTAGTTATCATTGGATCAATGCTCACGCCCCACTACGTTCTCTCCCTCACTGATGATGTAAATATGTGTGGACCAGTTGGTATATGTTATCTCACCCCAAACTATCTCATCACCCTATTTGGGTAATATATCTCAATGTTGTAATCATGTATCCCAATAATGTAGCAAGGATTCATTATATAATCCATGTATAGTTCATCATGTGCCCACTAATATAAAATATCCCTGTAAGGTCTCTAGGTGATCTAGTCATCACCTAGCTCATCAATAACCCTCATATAAAATTTTAGATCCCCTAAATATGGTCTACAAGTGGAAATGATCATATCCCACCCATATGCCAATGGCTCATCAATATATTGAGCACTCATGTGTCCAACTGGCCTTTTTATAACAATGTGCTCCCAACACCACACCTATATTAATGTTGAAGGCCCAATCTCCCTACCATCTATATAGCAAGATGTAGATCCTGATATGGTGTGATAGTACACATGGACCTCATGAAAATATCTCACCCATCTCCATTATATCTCTAATCACATATAAAAGACTAATATGACATAACTTCCCACTCTTTTTAGGTAAGATAATGTCACTGATAATAGCCATGAGTACAATCATCAAAGAATCCATCTCTAATTTAGTATAATAATCTACATCTACATTACCTCTAATAATAAGAATTATATAATCACTAAAAATCTTAAACAATGTGATCTCTTATGGACCGTTTCCCTAGTATACACGTCTCCTTCATATCAAAATACCTAGAATCTAATACACAATCTAATGTGACTGTCATCTCCCCTATCAACAAGTGAAATATACTAGTCTCACTATGCCATCTCTCTACAAGTGTTATTGATAATGCCCTATCCATTTGAATCTTCAATATCTTTACAATGTAATATAAACCACTCACCTCTATAACTCCAAACTCATACTCTAGAAATCTTTCCATCCATGCCATCGCTCTAAGTCTCCATTCTTGAGTTTTCAGCACTAGTAATACCTCCTGCAAATCAAACATGTTAGCATCTAATTAATTCTATTTAGCATAAAACTCAACCATCCCTATGATAAAATTATTCAATAAACAACAAAAATAAACTAAGTATACTATCAAACCAACATATTTAATCCATGTATTCATATATCATTTTCATACCATTTATCTTTTCCTAAAATCTTCTTTCTCTCTTTAAAATAGGTCTTGGCTTCTACATTAAGCATTTTCACTGATAAATTATGTAATTTTCCTATCAATCCATTCAAATTTTCCTTTCATTATCCATTTTCTACCCTACAACAAATTTGCCTTTCATTTTCATGTTTTTGTGACCTATTTGGACAATTTTGCTTCCCTATTTCATGATTTCTCAATTGCTAAATTGTAAAATCACATTTTCAACCTAATTTATACCCTAACATGATTTTTCTACCTTGTTCTATGAATTTTATTTTATGATTCATGAATTCATAGTTTCCTACAATAAATTCACAATTTTCAATGCCAAATTCATCGATCTACCATTTGTGAATTAATTTTGACTAACTTTAAACCCTAATTATTGACATCAAATGAAAAAAAATAAAAACCAAAACTCACTTACTAGAGGCCTACTCTTATCAGCTCTCTGAAACCTACTTGCTCCAAATGGTACTCATGGTGTGGAATGCGATACTTATTTCCTCCAAGGTCTCAGAGTAAATCTCTCAACTAAATTCTCTTAGCAAATAACTTTAAAAATCAAATTTTCACAAATGAACTTTTATACCCCATTTCATCTATTTATATTTTAACCTCCTCTCAAATATTTCCCCCCATCCCTCCAAGATACTCATTCTTCATCCATTTTTCAAATTTATGGATACATTAAATCAATTTATTCTAGTTTTTTTCTCAAAATCTTGCAACAATCCATCTACGTAAATTTGTCATTAAAATTTGTAATTCAATATATTTTTTATATTTTTAGATCTATAGCTTATTATCATTGGGATATATCATTCCCATAACTACTCAATTGACCCATGTGTCATTAACAAAAGCTAAGAGTGTAATCTTTGAATGGTAAAACATATTGTTTTTTAGATCAATGCTCTAGTTTTAATTAACTTGGGATAACCTTCTTACACAACCAACATATTTTAAGTTTGACATCAATTCTAAAGTTAGTTGATTTATCACTCATCCACATCACTTTGTTAATTTCCTCTTTTTATTGATTTTGAGTGTTTGTCTATTTTATTGCATAAACCCTTTAGGGGGCATCATCACACTCATTTTCATTCATTTGGGGCAAATTTATCCTTCTTACTCATCAATTCTCTACTTCTACTATTCTTTAAAATAGTGTTGCTTTGTAACACTTTTTTAAAGAGGGCAAATGTAGACACCTAAATTACATTTAGTGTCAAAATGCACCTAAAATCTATTAATAATTCTTTTTAAAATAATTTATCACATCTCCCTCTAAATTCAAATAATTAAATAAGTCAAATTAGTCAATTGTGCACATTTTAAATCCTTATTTAAATACTAAAATCTAAATTTTACACCTCATCCAACATATTCCACCTTATTCTCCCTCACATGCTAACTCATCCCAACCAAACCCATAAATTTATCAACCTCCTTTGAGTCATCCCCTGAGTTGTTAAGAATTTTCACTCATTTATGTTGACTCAGTTAACCAATCCCATACTTTTCTCAACCATTTGAAATGGTCTTAATCTTCATGAGTGAGGACTCATTATCCACCATTGATTATTTATATCATTTAATTAATCCAAATAGTCCTCCACCATTGGATCTTCCTCAAAAAAACTATAAATAAGCTTAAAAACCATCATTTCCATCCATCCTAACTTATGCTAATGAAGTTCTATTTAATTTAAAAGTGAATCCAAGCAAATAAAAGCATCTAAAAACCCTTTTTATACCAAAACATTGTCCATTATCCTTTACATTAGAAGAGTGATCAACCACATTTTCGAAGAGCAAATCAAGTATTTTAATCGAGGAAACTTGCAAATTTGAGGTATAAGATTATGTTTATTATTTTATTTGTTTATTGCTCTATCTTAGGTTAAATTTATCTTAGATTAATATTTCATAGTTAGTTGATTTCTTAACATCTCTAGATTTATTTTGTACACTAAGGTAAATAATTTTTATCAAAAATGAGACACTCAAATCAACTTGACAAAATAAGAGAACTTTAGAAATTAAGGACTCTAGAGAACTTTCCCTAGCTAAATTTTTTTGGGTTATCTAGTGAAGAATAAATATCATCCCATGAAGGCTATATGCATGAAAAATAAAATGGATCTACCTTCCCACAATGTGTTCCCCATTCCTTAGGACCCCTTACATAGTTTTTTGTCTATTGTGAATATAAGGTACTAGCATGACAAAGTAGGTAGCACTATAGAGAATTTTGAGACCTCTTATCCCAGTCTACTAGCTTGTCGCACCCCAATGGACCTTGGTTGTATCATGAGGCCAACTATGAAGTTTAAACTTTGATTAGAATAGGATATTTTCTTGATAATCATGTCTTTTGGTGTGATTTTGAATTTGGATTTTAAAGATGCATTTTTATCATTACCTTTTGTTTTAAATGATTTGTATTTTAATGTTTTGATGGATTTTTCTATTCTTCCTCCACACATATTTATAAAACTAAACATGGGTGTTAAAAATGACTATCACTAGAAAACTTAAGCTTGATACCTAAGGGAAAAAAATCAAAGAGCATGGAATCTAATACTCTTGTTTTTACATGTTAAATAATAATTCTATCTTGAAACTAACCTTATTATGCCCAAAGTGGAATGAAAATAAACATGGACCAATTGAGTGACCTCAAGTCATAAAAAATGTGAATTGTGAAAATGGTACAATGATAGGTAAATATGACTCTATATCATTAGAGATAGTGCGAGTATAAGTAAACATGAAAATAGTTTATTAAAATTGTTACCATAAAATAACATAACTAATTTTGAGAACATGAAGTCACAATATTGAAACATTTCCTTATTTTCTAGGGAAAGCACTTAGCTAGAAAGGAATTTATGAAATGAAAAATTTGTGAGGAAGGCATGGTCCTATCTGAGGTCTTACACTACAACTCAAAAAAATAAACCAAATAATTATAAAAATGAAGATTAATATGAGAATATTTTGTGAGGAAGGCTTGGTCCTATCCAAGATCTTATATTACAACTCATAAAGGATAAACCAAATGGATGAAAATAAGTTTGTAAAATAATAAATCCATGATCAAATAGAGACATCAATATTTAACAAAAAAATAAAATATATTCATGAGGATGGTCGAGTCCTATCCATGATGTTACATTGTAATTCATGAATTACATGAAGGAAATAGATAGACTAAAGATCCAACTATAAAAACTAAGTCTACTAAGAGTGATTTAATGCTATACATTAGGGACCTTGTAGAAAACCTACAAAAATTGTTAGTATTGATAGTATATGGAAATATGTGTGAAACATGTAGAATATTAAACATTTAAGAAAAATATTTATTTAAAATTTTAGCATTAATGGGTTCTTTGAAAATATGTCCTTCGTTAGTTTTTAGTCTATAAGTACTAATACCAAGGACGTCTTTAACAAAATAAATACCCCACCATTTTTGGTTATTATTGTATTATTTGTCATGTGTATTATCTAATTTGAGTATCAATTCACCAATATTTAAATTACATACTTTGATTTTTTTGTTATGTTATTTAGTAATGTGAGCTTTGTATTGGTGATTATGTTGTAAAACAACCATACATCACTCACCTAAGAGATCTAAATCATGGATAAATGGTTCACATAATTATGTATCAAGTATAATACCAAAAATAGAAATGAATAATGATGGTATCTCAACTTCTAAAGGTAAAATTGGTTCAAATCCATATACTAATGAAAATGGTGTTGCCCCAATTGTAATACATATGTTGGTACAGTAAGCCTAGAGTGGGGGAAGAGTTATAGGTACCAATCAGTACAATATTGTCTAATATTCTTTTGAAAAATTTATTAATAATTTTATTAGTGAATTTTACTTTACCATTACATTTATAATGATAAGTAATTGAAAATTTGTGCATAATTTTGAATTTTGCACATAGTTGTTTCATATCATTATTTTTGAAATTGTGTTCATTGTCAAAAATGATGGTATGAGGAACTCCAAAATGATAGATGATTTGATTGATGATAAATTTAGAATGGTAATAATGGTAATATTAACAAGAGGCACAGCTTCCATCCTATTTAAAAAACATTCATTGGTAGTGATAATGAACACATGACCATCTTGTGATCTAGGTAATTTGTCGATGAGATCTAATACCTACATAGATAATGGCCAAAGAGATTCCAATGTTTGGAGTTAATCCAAATGAGATTGAATGAAATCATCATGAAGTTGACAAGGATTACACTTTTTATTAAAATTAATGGCATATTTTTAATAGTAGGCCAAAATTAACCCATGTGTAGGCATTTATGGGCTATGGTGTGGGCACTACAGTGACCACCGTAGATGCCCTCATGTGTTTGTTCAAGGAGAGAAATAACTTCTTCTGGAATTACAAAATAAAGTAAGGTACCTTTTACATTAAAATATTAGAGGGTGTTATATAAAAGTACATATTTGTATGCTTTTTTATGAATGTGGATATTTTCACAAGAATTTACTTCTATAGGATAAGTATGGTGCTCGATGAATTGGATGATATTTTTGTACCATAAGATATGTCAACTAGTGATAGATTATATGGGACAAATTAGAGAATAATTTTGATTTTTTAAGGAAGAAGGTGACTTCCTAATTTAGATAAGGAATTGGGAATCATGAATAACTTGATGAGGATGAAATAAATATGTTGATGAAGTGAGATAATCAGCTATAGCATTTTTCTCTCATGGAATTGGTTCAATGGTAAATGAAGCAAATTCCTTGTCTAGTGTAGTAATAATTTGATGATATGTGATAATTTTTTCACTTTCACAGTAATAATTTCCACTAAATTGATGACACATGAGTTATGAAT
Organism: Torreya grandis; assembly: GCA_037957365.1. Lineage (NCBI taxonomy): Eukaryota > Viridiplantae > Streptophyta > Pinopsida > Cupressales > Taxaceae > Torreya > Torreya grandis. Next base: position 2,177,260 of record JARHVA010001001.1, on the reverse strand, counting down.
CACCTAAAACATGTAAATGTGGGATATCTAAGTCGATCATGGATTGTATGCCTGATATAAGAATATCCATATTATTAGTGACATCAAAGGTTAATCAAAAATCTAGAGGTATGCTTTTACCATGAGGGTTTGTTAAAACACCTCATGCCTTAGCTCCTTGAAGTCATTTTTCACCATCAAAGTGAAGTTTCCAAGTTTATTCATGTAATTAAATTGTAACTTCTAGTAACTCTTCAATGACTACTTTAGATTTAGTGGTAGCATCAAAAAAGTCAGGATCTTCATTGTTATTTACTTCGAGATCAGCAATGAAGTTATATAAATAATATTTGAGTGAGATTATTTGGTTAAGACTTTGAATATAAAGAGTATCTTCATTAGGAAGAGTATCTTTAAGTTGATTATTATTTGGTAAGGAGGTAGACACAAGCTGATCTGTGATGACCTATCCTCTGATGGATTTTTGTGTAACAATTTGGAAGTCAAATTCCATCAATAAGACCATATATTTATTGATTTTATCTCTAGGTAATAAAACTTTGGAGAAAAAATAATGAAATGGGTCAAAATGTTTAATGACATAAGTATTTTGATACAATATATAATAATGGATCTTTTTAGATTTGAAATAGATAGTTAAACATTCACATTCTACTTTTGTATAACATTATTCATAATTGATTAAACCTTGGTTGGTATAGTATAAAACATATTTTCTACTAGTATCATCTTGTTGAGTGAACATTATCCCAATTTATATGGGTGTAGATGATGTATATAATATTAATGGATGATCATTTGAAGGTGGTTAAAGAGTAGGATGATGAAGCAAGGATTATTTCATACTATCAAATGATTTTTGGCATGAATCTGTCCATTCTAAAGCATTACCTTTTTTTAGAAGGGAATTAACATAGTATATACAATAAATTATTTTTGAAATAAAGTGGCAAATTACCCCAAGTTTTTTGAGGTATGTTCGTATGTATGGAATGGAGTGAGGGATATGCATGTTGATAATATATTTGATTTTGGCTAGATCGACATCAATACCCTGATAGAAGATTAGAAAACCTAATAATTTACCATAAGTAACACCAAAACCATTTTAACGGGTTAATTCTAAGTTTGTATTTAATGAGTGGATCAAAAATTATAGTTAAATCATAAATATGAGTGTGATGGCGTTTAGATTTAGCAATAAGATCATCTACATAAGTTTTGACAATTTTATGAATGAGATCATGAAAAATAGGGGTTATTACATGTTGATAGGTAGCTCTGACATTTTTGAGACTGAAAGGCATTTTAACGTAATAATAGGTGCCCCATTATGTGTTAAATTTTGTTTTGCATTTATCCTTAAAAGTTATCTGAATTTGGTTATATCTTGAGAAACCATCCATGAGTGATAACATTTCATAACTGGTAGTAGAATCAAATATGACATTAATTGATGATAAAGGAAAATTATCTTTTGGATAGGCTAAATTTAGGTTGCAAAATTCAATTCATATACAAATAACCATGGTGACCTTTTTATGAACATGGACAATATTTGAAACCCATTCTAAGAAGTCCACATGTTTCATGAATTTAGCATCCATAAGTTTGATGATTTCATTATGGCATAAAGTATAAATCTTGGGAGGGAATTTTCAATGTTTTTTCCATTCATGTTTGGCATCTGGATAGGTAATGATAATATGGACAATGATGTTAGGGTCAATTATAGGCATATTTTCATATGACCAATTGAAAGCTTATTAATATTTGTTAAATAAGAGACTAAATTTATCATGTTCTTTAGAGATAATAATAAGTCAAGGAAATTTAGGTGTACCATATTCATTTTTTATAGTCTCTTTAATAAGCATATCATTTACGTCTTGGAAGTGATATGGAACGAGAGGGAGGGAAGAAATAGGATGTGTTTTAGGGTCCACATTAGCAATGAAATTATTTAAGGAATGTTTTGCTAAAAGTTTCCAATCTTATGATGTTGGCATGGAATTTGAGGTTATCCAACATGGATGAGATCTAATATAAATTTGTCATTGGTAATCATGGGTAAAGGTTGATAATATTTGACATCTACTTCAAGATCAATTATTTGATTACCTTTGTTATCATATTTAGAATGTATTTGTCTCACATTAGTAACTTTAGCATCTAATGTAGTTTCAAGTAGTGTAGAGGATAATTATTTTGTGTTGGTTAGATCAGGTTGAACTAAATCAACAAGGTCTACATTAAGTGTATCGATTTGTTCAATATATGTGTTTTTAAGTGGTAAATTAGGAAGAGTTATTTTAATTGAGTTTGGTTGATTATATTTAGATGATAATAGTTTAGATTGATCAATGCAATTATAAGCAGGAGAAATGATATGTATAGTTGATAAATTTGATTGTATTATATTAAATTTCATGGGATATTCAAAATATGTACTAGTAGGTATTTCTTAAATTACCCATGAAGTGTTTAATAATGGTGGATTAGTAAGGGGCACAAAACCTTTGGGTTCTAATTCAATATCAAATGAGATATAAATGACATGGACATCACGGTTGAAGGTGTGTATTTTATTTAACATCTTTTGATTATGTTTTACATATGAATTTCATGATTGAGATTGAGCCATGATATAACTATCATCATAGGTGTGAGAGATAGTACATGCATCAATTTTCATAAGAGAGTCAGTAGAGGAAACACCTATGTATCTAAATTTATGAGGAGACATAGTTAAAGGATCTTGAAAAATTTTAGCTACTCTATGTTCATTACAAGTGAAATCATCCTCTATGTAAGAGGCTTCATATGTATTATATGGGGGGAAGTATCAATAGTATCATTGATTAAAGGAATGACATGATCACATGGGAGTAAAGGAGGGATCCATTCCACTATATAAGGATGTAATCAAGTGGTATTACAAATATTTTAAATTCATTTGATTCATCATCATCTAAATCTACAATAGTAACATGTAAATCAGAATGCATGTTGACAAACTCAGGTAGAGGTAGTCTATTGATGTGAGAAATAGTAGGATTGTTATATTGAGATTTTATATTTGCTAATTAAATGCTCCATGGATTAGGATCAGCTTCATGTTTTTATAATTTGAAATTATGTATGAAGTTGATACATTGACTACTTGAAGAAGCAATAACACACATATGATGTGTCCATGGGTGACCTAGAAGCATTTTGTAAGATAAGGGAAGGTCAAGAACCATAAGCTTAGTGTGAATTATCTTGGGTCCAATGGTAAATGGGAATAAAATATAACCAAGTGTTTTTTTATTATTTTTATCAAAACCTCTACATGTGAGTTATGTTTGTTTGAGAATTTATTTGGTGGATCTGATTTGTTGAATTAACCAAAGGGAAATGACATTAATTCTTGATCTTTCATCTACTATAAATTTTCAAATGAGGGTATTGTTGATCTTGATTTTGATAAAGAGAGGTGGATCATTTTCTCAAAAGATAATTAAAATGAAGGAAACTATAAATTTGATAATCCTATGACATGTTTCATGAGAATGACCAATATCAACATGAAACTAGTGGAATTTATTAGGATCATAACATGATGTGGGGGGTGTTATTGTTATAGATGAAGGGTTTAGATGGAGATAGTAATTGATTCATTTGTGTTAACATTAATAGTGAGTGGTAAACATTTTGATTATCTATTTAACTACTCCTATTTTTGTTGGAGGAGATTGATATTGTGGATTGGAACTCATAATTGCATTAGTTGATATTTGTAAATATTCAATGATTGAACTATGTGTTGTCTCAAATTAATTCATAAGGAAGTCTTGTATTTTATCTTGATTGAATGCCTCATTTAAAGTTTGTGAGGAAAAAGTTTGAACCTTGTATTTAAAAGGTGTTAAAGCAATGATAAATAACTTAAATAGATTATAATCATTCATGTTGTGATCTAATTTACAAGTGAAATATTTCATCATTTGATGAAAGTATGAGTTGATTTTGAGGGTAATTAGATAGCATTAATGAAATGACTAAGACAATTTTTTGAGAGGTCATTTTGTTGAAATTCTTTAACTAAATATTTGACTAAATCCTCTAATTATGATATAAAATGTTGAAGGAGTTGATTATACCAGTATAAAATGTCTCATGTGAATGTTTTAAATAGAATTTTTGTAGTATCAAAAGTATTTATTTGGACCCATTCCTTGTACAAATTATCAGATGATTTAAAGAAAGAGGTAGGGTCTTTAGTTTCATCATATTTAATTATTGGAGATATATTACCAATATCAATGGATACTATAAATGGAGTTAATGATTCTTTTTGAATATGTTGAAGCATTTTTTTCTACATAAGAGGTTGAGTAATGATATTCCCATTAGCATCTCTAAGAGGAGGAGGGATAAAATTTTGGTTATTTTGAGGCATGATGAGAGGAAGTTAATTAGTCATTTGTAAAATGTGATGTTGCATTTGCATCATTTTAAAATTGTTGGATGTTTGTGTAACATTCATTTGTTGAACCATTTGAGCAAGAATTTTATTGGTATCGATGGGTGTATTTTGTTTACTTGTAGTGGTAGGAGGTGGATGAGTTTGATTATTAGTGTTAAAAGGAATAACATTCCTAAGGGTAAGGATAGGAATGCTTCCTATAGGAGGATTCCCTATGGGATTATTTTATATGTTAGTATTTATTGCTCTAATGGTATAATAAGGAAGTTTGGATAGGGTATTATCGTGATAAGTGTGAAATGGGTTGGATCCATCTAAGTCATCATTTTGGTTAATTTGAATCATGTTATAGTTAATGGAGTTATAAAAAGGGTGGGAATAAGTGCACCATGGGAGATTATCCACTTAGGTGGGTAGGGTAGGTAAGAAATAACAACCTGTGTATATTCTAAATGGGTTAAGATGATAAAAAAAAAAATTGATAGGTGATTTCATGATGAAAATTAATGTGGAAAGTAAAATAGTTATGTGCAAATTATTTTTAGGAAAATTTTTTAGAAATAAAACTAAAACAATCATAAATTGGACTAGATTAGCCAATTAATTTTGATTTGGTTAGAAAATTAATTGTGTTGACTAAGAGGTAAAAAATTGAGCCAGATGATTTAGTTGGTTTCTTGATAGGGACAATAAAATAATCTAATAATGAACTATGTTGGCTAGTAGATAAGAAATTGATCTGGTTGATTTAGTTAGTTTATGAACAAGGAGAACATATTAGTCTAATAATGAACTATGTTAGCTAGTAGATACAAAATTGAGCTAGTTGATGTAGTTTGTTTCTAAAAAAAATTAGAATAGTTTGTAGGTTGACTAAATTGAACTGGCTAATCTAGTTTAAAAAGTAAAAAATAGAACAGTATACTAGATTAAGCTGATCGATCTAGTTTTTTGGATAGCATAAATTTTAGACTATCAAAAGTTGGATGGTTTAGTTTTAAATATAAAAATGAAGTCAAACACATAGGCAAATAGATTGAGTTGGTCGATCTAGTTGAAACACATAACATATAATTTGTATCAATGTTGACTAATACATTTTTCAATACAAAATGGAATGGCAAACAACAAGTAGTAAAAATATGATTTAGATGTTAACTAATTCTCTAAAAATAAGATCAATAAATTGTAATAAATTTTGTGTTTGATAATGTAAGCTTCTAAAGATATTGGTTTTTTCGTTGGATAGTGTTGGCCTAATGTTTCAAAGCACTAACTATTGAGGAAGTGCCATTCCCATAGCCCACTAAACCTAGTTTCAAGGGTAAGATGGAAGTAAATTATTGGTGTTAACTATTAACTGATGCACAACACAATCAAATGGATGATTTAATTTCTAAGGTTCAATACAAAAGTAAGTCCTAGGTGTTTTTGAAATATCATGAGGTATGCAGAAACTAAAGACCATGTTTAGCTCTATACCATGGATATGAGTATTAAGGCAAGCCCCTCACACCATGATATTTGTAAATGATAGAAAATGATTGTAAATATAATATCATATAACCATTCATTATAGTATTTAAGTATTTTTAAAACTACTGGTACATAATTTCTAGGAAAAACCAAACAAAATGAAAATAAAGGCAAAAATCATTTTTTTTTTAAACCAAGTTGTGATTTTTGAAATCAAATAAATAAGTAGCCAACTAAAAATTAAAAGTGATTGTAATTACTATGAAATGGACATTAATTTCCTTTACTTATACTAGAAAGTGAAACATATAGAACAATAAGATCGAGCAGGTTGACCTAGTTGTGCAAATAATACATAACAAAATCAAGCTAGTCAACTTAATCTATTATAAAACAAGCCCAAACAAACAAAATGGACTAGGAAATTTAGTTTGATGGTAGAAAATAGATACAAAACTAGATCGAGCTAGTTTGTCTAGTTGACTAGGGGGGTATACTTTTTCATAACTAAAAAACTAAGGAAAATAATATATAATATGAATTTTAACTAAAAATTATTAAGTGAAATTTGCTTAAAATTGAAAAAAAGGAAATACTAAGATGTTAACAATGAACCTAGATGATAGAATAAAATTGACCAGGTCAATGTAATATCTTTTTGAGAATAATGAATTAATGTTTGACTAAGTCATCCAGGTGAGTTTTTTATCCTATAAATACATAAATAGTGTTTATTATATGGAATCAAACAAGTCAATCTAGTCTAGACAAAATTGATAAAAAAATAAGAAAATGAAACTAGATTGATCATATCAATTTCATTAGTTAAAATTAAAATACAAAAATGAATAAAGTTGAGCTAGTGAATTTAACTAGGCATAGAAGGTAAAATAAATGACTAGATAGACCAGTTTAATCTAGTTGGTAGAAACTAAAAAACACCATGCACATAGACCAAAATAAGATTATTAGGATTGATCTAGTTGGAAACCTATGATAAAAGATAAAACATGATCAATGGGATCGATGTAGCTAAAAAATTACATGCAGAGGATAAAATGTGATCAACATACTTGATCTAGTTGAAAACCTACACACAAAATAATAAATTAGATTGATAAGCTTGATTTAGTTGATTATATTTGAAAAAATAAATTTTAAAAAATTAAATTCACATCAGGTTCACCATAATTTATGCAATGAATTAGGATGGATCTATAACCATCTTAATTAGTGGATTCCAATATCATAGAAGGTAATCTTACCAAATAATTCATTACATAGATATTTATATTATTACATGACCAATTTGAATCTATTAAACCTAACCCAGGGATCTCTTACTACACAACACCAAAGGAGAAGTTTTCAAATACTCTAGGAAAATAACATTATGTAATAACCCTAGTTAGGCCTATAATACATAAAAAAAATATAATATAGTTCTCCCTAAAGCTTATGGCACAAAGGGTTATAGTTAAACAAACAAAATAAAACATGAAAAGAGAACTCTACTCAAGTCAATGTAAAGGTAAAGTATACAAGAAGTACAACATTCAACCTATTACTTTGTGCAATATCTATCTACCAAATGAAAGAGTAAAAGCTAGGGATACTTACCTTGAATTGAACCTATTGTGCTTAAATCTCTCCCTTGGCTAATAATGATTTATAAGAGGTTTTTGTGGCTTTGTAAGGATCACACTATAGAAATCAACTCTAGGATAAAATACTCTTACTTTACATCCAAGACTCACCCACAAGATAAGTTTATTTCCTTCTAAGGCAAAACCCTAAAAAATGACTCCTCAAGTGTATTAAGTAAAATTATGACATGAAATAATATGATAATGAATGTTCCTCTCCATTAGATTGAAGTGAAGGGTAATTTATAGCCAAGGATTGACCCTAAACCCTCTAGAAAATTTAGTAGACAAGATCGATCGACTTGATCTTATTAGGTAGGAAAGATAGTTGTTAAGTCTTAAACTATGTTAGCTAGGCTGACATAGTTCTATAATAAGTGCTCAATCCCTAACAAGATTTATATAGATGACATAGTAGTAAAATTAATAAATGGGCATTTGTTTAGTTACATGATATTTTGGAAGGTGAATTGCTTAGAGGATTAGATAAATGGGTTTAAATTGCTTAGGGAGTTAGATAAAAGTAGTATGTAATGGTTGTAGGTAATGGCATAAGGACCAATAATATTTCAAAGCACCAAAGATCTACCCACCCCTTTCATAATGCACCCTTTAAGGCATTCACTCAAAGAGATTAAAACTTGATGAGTTCTTGCAATAGAGAAAGTGTCAGTAAATGATAAATTTTAAAAATAGTGGGTGTATACACTAATAAATTATGGTAAGGTGATCAACTCCACCCAACACAGTTAAAAAAAATGAAAAATAACACCATTTTTTAGTCACCCAAGTTCCTAAGAATGAGGAGAGAGCACATATTATGGATTCTTTGGGATAAAATAAGTTGTTGATTTTACATTTTTGATTCACCCTAAGAAAGAGGAGATCATATGCACAAGTCACCACATAAAACACTCAAGCAACAAGAAGTAAATAAACTTTGTATGAAAATAAACAACATTAAATTAAACAAGTTTTAGAAGCTCCAAATTAAAAGTGTGTTCTTTTTAGACCAAAAATAGAAGTGTTGGTTCTTTTTAAAAACCTAAATAAAGATGTGAAATCAAAATAGACTTGTTTTTTAAATGTAAATCTACTTATTTTTGCTCAAGGTCCTGTAACAAAATAATCAATAGTTTGAAATGGGAAAAAAGTATGCTTTTAAAGGTCTTAGGTTTTCACCATAGGTTGAATTTGTTGTTTACTAGCGCAAATTCATTATTTTACAAGGGTCAGTGTGAATTCACTATTTTATAGGGACAAATTCATTATTTCATAGACTTGAGAGAAAATTCATCAATATGAGGGATGTTTTCACTAATTTGAGGTTAAATTCACTAATTTTCAGAACCTACACAAAACATAGAATAGAAAGCAGGAAAAACACAAAATAGGATCATTTTCATTGATTCACATGGGCATTTTCATTGATTATTGGGAATTTTCACCATTTTTGAAAAAACATAATAATATTTTTTGTTTGTTTTCATGTATATTTTCAATAACATTGTTTTTTAATAAATTAGAGGTCAAATGGACACTTGAATCAAAATCTATGGCCTCCAAAGATAGGTCGTACAAGCAAAAAATGGAGCAATTTTGCCAATTACAGGGTCAATTTTGATGTTATGAAAATTTTCACCATTAGGTAGGGTAATTTCATCAATTTTAGGGTTGAATCCATTGATTTAAGAGTTGAATTCACTAATTCTCCAAGATCTAATTTTTTAATCCATGAGAACATTTTTGTTAATTTTACAGGGTTAAAATCATTGATACACAGCTCTTTCTCGAGAACAATTTTTAAAAAAAAATCATCCACGTTAAGAAAATTTAGCAATAAAATTTTGATAGAATAACATTCTAAGATGTAAACACAATAATTTATGGGGTCTAAAAATCCCATCAGGGGTGCCAAATGTAAACACATAAATGTAAAAGAGGTTAATTCTTGTTAGTATGCAAAACATGCATAAAATAATAGCAAATATAACTTCTTAAGCAAGGTTCTTGGATTGGGCAAGGTCTAGAAAATACAACCAAATATAAAAAAGTAAAAATTGATTGTCTTCCTCATAGACATCATTTCCTAGATGTCACATATACATTATTATGCGTGTATATAGATCTTGGATTCTTTATCAATGTCACGATGTGGTCAATGGGCAACATCTCCCCTTAAAATTTGGAGAGATTGATCAAATAGAAGAAAATGGAAGAAATGGTTTAAAGGCTTAATGTTTGAAAGGCTACTAAAAATAGAAACATTTTGTTGTATGTTCAAGACTTAAGAATAATATTAAATAACCCTTGCATTTATAGATTCCTCAAAATTATCTTGACCATCGAATGACAATCAAGATGTGTGGATGAGAGTTAGTCAACCTTGGTATAAAAATACAATTAATATTTGGCATTAAATGGATATGGGTTGTAAATTTAGATATTTATTTAATATTTTACAAATGCATGACAACTTTTAAAATGATGTCATCATTCCTAATATTTGTAAATGATGTTATGATGATGGAATTAACCACTTGGCCACTTATTATGAGAGTTGAGGAATAAATCTAATTAATGACTTTAAAAAATAATAAATTCCAAAAGCTATGAAATTTCCTATTAGAATAAAATTAGGCTAACTAATAAAGTTGAATTAACTTAATGATAGGTGAAGTGGCTTTTGAAAATTGATGAACCATTTGACCTAATTAATCTCAAAACATCTCTTACATAGTCATAATTTGACTTGGGATGAATTAAGTGAATCTGATGATTATGTATAGTTTATTGCCTCGATTAGGGATACCCAAATACATTTTATAAGATTCATGTCAATTATGTAAAATAATTTGGGTGTTTCAATGATTTGTGTGTTATTAATAAAAATCATTCTAATTATAATTTCATCATGAGAGTGGTGATAATTAAGTGTCTATAGTAGGAGTCATTAAAAATCTGAATATTACCCTTCATGCATGTCCAAGTCTTTCCATCTTACAAGACATTTCAATTATTAATCTCCCTCACTATTTTTCCATATGCCTTTTTAGAGACTTTAATAAAAAATGGAGGAATATTTATTTTCAAATTGGTCACATATGCTTCTTAGGATTAAATATGGGACAAGGGTAACCATTAAAGTTGAATTTATCTCCAAATATCATATTGAGCCATATATGAATGGTCCTATTAATATGAATTGCACTATGCATGATATAGAGGAATATGGTGTTCTTTATGAGGATGCTACATCTTTGGAGGAAGTTCCATACATTTTTATTAATGATTGGGAAAAGGAATGCTATGAATTTGATCCATATGACCATATGAAAGAAATAGGGTTGGGTACATATTTCATAAATGAGGAAAATTATGTAATACCTAGCCTTATGAAGTCATAAAATATATTGATGCAGCATAGTAGCTTTAATTTTATATCTCGAGAAGTAAGAATGATGTTGGTGTTGGTGTCATGATGATCTCTCCTCAAAAATAGAGATACTTCTTTACATTTAGGATTTAATTCATCTATACCAATAATGTAATTAAATATGAAGCATTGATCCAAGGTCTCTAATTAGAATAAAAGAGGGGTATCAAAGTGTTACAATTTTTTGTTGATAGTGAAATCATGATACATCAGGTTAGATCTCAAAGTGTAACCAACAACAACTTGCTAAAAACCTATAAACATAGAGTATAGGATCTAGTTGAAGACTTTAATGATTTCATCATCCAAGTGGTACCAAGAGTGAAAAATAATTATGTTGATAGGCTTGCATTAGTAGGTTAACTATATGATATTCCTCAAGACATCATGAAAGACTTGGATTAACATGGTAAGATGGTGGTTAGTATATACACGTAATATTTTCAACCTTTATCAAATATTGATGCTTTCTATCTTGTAAAACCTCATTGAGTCTCAATATCTCTAAGTGCATGCCCTAAGGGGTGTATTAGGAAATGGGTGGATACACCATTGGTGATTTTTAGGATTTTTGTCCTTTTTTCCCACTTGCTATATACACACTTATCTCCTAAAAACCATTCCCCTAAGTTTTACCTCCTATTTTTCACCCTCCTCTAGTCATTTACCACCTTCATTATCCCTTTCCCTAACCTAAACCCCTTTTTTGTTAGTATGCATGACTATGTCAACCTCATCAACTCTGTATTTTTATTTACAAAGCTTACTAAGAGCTAGGTCAGCCATGGCCAACATAGTTCATTACCTAGTTCATTTTTTTGTCAATTTCAATACTAGGTCGATCAAGGCAACCTTGTCGACCTAAAATTTTGGAAAGTTTTAGGGTTATATTTTCCTATATAAACACATTTATTTCCATCATTTATCATAAAGAGAATAAGTAAGATATATTGTGCATCTACTTATCCACCATTCTACTTGAGGATCAATATTAGGGTTTCATACTTTATTTGGAGATATAGATCTTGTCTTGTGGAAAAAAAATTTGGATGCATTGATAGGTTGTGTATCCTATATCTAATTTATCCTTATCATCCTTACATACCACAACAACCTATTGGGAATCACCTTATCCAAGGGAGAGATTAAGGCTTAGTAGGTTTGTCTTCAAAGGTAGGTATGCTTAACTTTGTTCCTCCTTTGTAAGAGTATATAGATATGCATTTGCACTTCTATTCCATGAATTAGGATTCCATATACATTGATGTGAGTATATGTCTTCTATGCATGTTATTTTTAGTTTTTATTACCCCCACTGTGTACCACAAGCTTTGATGATCACTAAATTATATTTTTACTTTACTTGTTATTAGTATAGTGAATATGAAAACATAGGACTTAGTTAGGGTTATTGCATAGTTTTTCTTGATTGGAGGACTTAAAACCATCCTTAGTGATATTATTGTGGTAAGATCTCCCTTGGTGAGGTCTATTAGATTCATATTGGTCATAAACCTAATTATCTAATTTATCCCCAATTGAAAGTGTAAGTAGGATCTATCTTTTATGAGCTACGATTGATTTTTAGATCTATTGTATTTCCCATTGCATACATTATTATGAACTTAATGTGAATCTAACCCTTGAAGGTTTTCTTTCACTCTTTCATTTATATCATTCTATTATTTTTCTATATTTTCAATACTATGTCAATTAGGTCAGTATAGTTCTAAATTTTGTGCACAATTTTAACACACAGTCATATCAAAATGACTCTATTCTTTTGGTGTAACTCTTCATCAGATGTAGGTTACTAGATCAAACAGGTTGACATAGTACTTTTTAAAAGTCTTAGATAACAAATTAAGTCAAATAGGTTGACTTAGTCTTCTAGTATAATCCAAATCAACAAACTAAGTCAAACATATCAACTTAGTCTTCTAATCAGCATCCAAAACAACAAACTAAGTCAAACATGTCGATTTAGTCATCTTATCTTACTTTAGTAAATAGGGTTTTATAGAACTAGGTCAAACTAGTCAACTTAGTTTATATAAATTAAAAATAGAATTCAAGGAACTTTATTAGAAAATTTGCAATCCTAATCATCTTCCAACCCACCAAGGGTAAAGATGGTGCACACAACTCCAATTTTTGAAGAGCCTAATAGGATTATGCTTATGGATCATGCTATGATTGGTCCCTATCACTTTTCTTGATATCAAGACCCCTCTAGCTGACTTATCCTTGAGATTCTTATGACTATCCTTCAACCTTCTATGTATCTTTCCCCTCCCTTAGTAGAGCCCAATTTGGATCCTATTCCCACTCCCTCTCTAGCTAAGTCTCTTTTAGTTTCAGATCCTTTTTCTCTTTCAGTCAATCCTTGACTAGTTTCTCCACCAGCCCCACCTTCCCTTGGTGATGGTTTTTTCCATTTACTATAGATTGCTACTTGGCCCACCAAATGGGTCAATCAGCCATATTATGATATTCATGAAGTTGTCAATCATTATACTAGAAACTATTCATTACACTAGCCTTCCTTGGCTTCCATTTCCATTTCTTTCATTAGTACACCTATAAAGTCTACTAACAAGTTTATTTGTTGCTTCCATGATATATATAATCATTCATCCATGAATTATCATTGTAGACATCCAATTCCTAACACCATTTGTGTTGAAATTGTCAATCTTACTTAAATTGTACTCAAATACACATTTTTAGGTAAAAATCTATAAAATGCCCGAAATGGTTCGATTTTGTCACCTACAAGTACCAATTTAGGTCAAAGTATCCCTAAATAGGGTAATGCATTTTATGGGCCAATTAACTTTGATCAAATAATTTTGAGTCAAAATGACCATTTCATCATTTAGTGCTATGGATCACTCTTTTTTCTAATTCATTGGTACACATCACGTACTTTTGTTATTTGTTGTTGGCAACATCCTAAATGGGAATATAGTTCTAACACATCTAGCATCACATTTTAATTCTTCTCAAATCAAATTATGACCTAGTAATATGAGTTTCTGATCATTTTGATTAGTTGAGGGTCAATTTTCAAATAATTGCACAAATGTTGATTAACCTTGTTTAAGGCTAATTAATCCAAATCAAGAGCTTAAGTGTATTTTCCATGAGAGTTGTTAGATATTTATTTTTGAAAATTTATTCTTATTATTTGCATCACCTAGTGACATCAACTATGGGGTGGCATCCATCAAGCCATTAGTGCATAAAATATCAGGATTATGGGTTACTCATGCCTAGTTAATGCCTCACATACCTCTTCAATGCCCCTTCTTCCCAAGTCATGATGAAAATAATTATGAATTTAATTCAAAATATTAGGATTATCCTCAACCACACATCTCAATCTTGAGATGGACAATGAAGTTGATCCTAACCAATCTCAAAAAATTCTAAATAGAGAGGTCATGGACATCATTTCTAAGCTATTTTGGTGCAAGGTTATTATGCTCAAATATCTTAAAAGCTTAAACATTTCAGATTTATAATGCTAAATTATTTATACAAATCTTCATTGATAGGCTATTTTATTGATTCAACATCAAGAGCCTAGGTTTTGTGGAGTGTTCTTGAGGCATTGGAGGATCTTACCACCATTGTTGACAAAGACAAGGATGCTTGATCAAGGGAGAACATGTTTTTGAGCCACATGGGTATGGTGAATCCATTTGGGAAGGTAATATGGTGTTGCTTTCTTTCATTTTTTTCTTTCTATCTTTTGGAATTCCCATAGGAATAGATAGGCTTGGTTAGTTAGTTCTTTATGCATGTTTCATGGTTTATGGACTAATGCTTGACTAACTTGCATTGTAATCCTCTCTACAATCATAAACTATGGCAATTTATAGACAACTTATGTCCCACCACTCTTTAGCCAAAAAACAAGGCTATACCTCCCTTGAAATTATTACTTGAATATCTTCCCAAATATGGAGAGGTATATTGTCTCTAGTACCAATGTAGTACACATCACACTGATCATTACCACATCCTTCAACATGATTTCAAATATCATCTCATGACCATTCCTACACCTACTACCCTTCCTCCCATAGGTTACACTCATAATAAGGCTACCCCTTCTTCCCCCATGGCTCCACCACCTATGGTCCCTTATCCAATGGTGATTTCCTCACCCATGTATCTTCCTTCCCTGGTGGCCCCTTCTCCATTCATGAATCCTTCACCTGTAGCCCATTCTCCACTAGTGACCCATTCTTCTCTCACATAGTCCATTACCATTCCTTCTCCTAAGCATCCCTTGCATGATATCCCTCAACATCATAATCCTTCAAGTGTTCCTACATTTTCTATTGGGGATATTTAATGTAAAGTATTCTCTTAAATTTGCTTGAAGATCGATGAAACTTTGGTTGTAGTCTGAGTTTAGCTTCACAGAGACTTATTAAATGTTATGGATAATGTGTGTACATAAATATATCAATATTTATGAACACAATCATGGTGTTATTTAATTTATTTATTCATTTGGATTGGACATGTGCTCTAACTTTACATTTATCTATCTTACATCATTTGACATTGTGTCTAATTCATATCTATCTTACATGATGATTTTTGTTTTAGACTACATGTTGCTTATGATGTCATTATTTTTCTTATGTTCTCTTATGGATACTTTTTTATGATTACATATTTATTCTTCATGAGTTCCTTTTCTATGGTTATCTTGTTCTCTTTCATGATTATTTTTTATCTTATCTCTATAAACGTAGAATAATATTATTATGACTTGGTTATACAAACCTTGCTCCCTTTAGTCATTCCTCATTTACCATATGATCAGTTAGCAAAAAATTCATCTCATTATAATCTCTTTTTACTGGTCCACCTTAGATCTCCCCTTATTCCCCTTTATTACCTTTCACAAACTACTCATAAACATGGTTGAGACTTGAGATAACATGTTGATTCATAGTTAAAGCCTAAGTGTTCTAGTTAGTCATATCTTTGGAAACTTAGATTCCTTTAACTAAAGCCTAAAGCACATTTATGTGTATCAATTTATCTCTCATGATTGGTCATTCTAAGTCTGTATGGAGGAGGAATCTTAAAATCCATAAACATTCAAAATCTAAATCATTTAATAAAAGGCAATGATCTAAAAGGCAACATTTAAATTTTTCAAAAGCCAAATCACACTAAAAGACATGATTCTAAGCACATCTCATTTTTATAATCTAATCTCAAAATACATAAATTGCCTCATGATAGAGCTGAGGTCTATTGGCGTGTGGTAGGCCAGTAGATTTGAAAAAGAGAATAAACAAATCTTTTAGTGCTACCTACTTTCTCATGCAAGTACCTAATCTTCACAGTAGATCGATGACTCTATAAGGGTTCCTAAGGAATGGGAAACACATCTTAAGAAGGTAGGTTAATTTTAATTTTCCTATTCAAAACCATAAACATGATTTGATCTTAGAACCACACTTATTTTCCTACACAACTTTGTGCTTATAGTGAACAAGTATCTTTTATATATTGATGGTCACTAGTCACTTAGTGTCTTTCCATATCCTTAGTATGCCTCATGTCTCCTAAGGTCTTCTCGTAATATACCTAAGTCATGATTCTTACATTCCCTCTTTCATACCCTACAACCCTAATATTTCCCCTTGAAAAAATTATTTTTGTTCACTAATCATTCCCCTTAGGGATTCCATTTGTGAGTTATAGTGTAAGACCTTAGAAAGGACCAGGCCTTCCTCACAAATTACCAAATTTTTAAAATACCATTTCAAACATCCCCTTTTACCATATTTTCACACTATTTCCACCTTATTGGTGTTCCCTTTATGAGTTTTAGTGTAAGACCATGGATAAGACTAGGCCTTCCTCATAAAATTTTTCAATGCCCAAGTCACAACAAAATTACATGTGTAAAATATGAGATAAGATGTGATTGATTATAAGTTACACATCATTGACATGTTTCCCATCTTGATTTAGTATGTTTTATGCTTGATTAAGATTTCACTTTATCTTCTTATTTTTTGATTACATGTAAGAATCCAACCATTTTTATTAAGTTTTTCATACTTCCCAACTTGGATTAGTATGATTAATTTAAGACCATTTTGCCAATTTTGTTTTTTTTTATACTTCCCAACATGATTTAGTATGATTAATTGACTTAATTATTTTGGTTTTTATACCATTTTTATTTCACATGCTTTCCATGTTAATAATTTATTTGCATACTTAACAACATGATTTACTGTGTTTTTACTTATTTTAATTTGGTGCCAATATTTTTCATGGTTTAAAAACATTTTCCCTCTTGTTTACCACTTTTTGGTTTATTATACTTAGTCATATTTTTTTTTACACATTTCCCATTGTGATATAGTGTGTAGTGCATTTGTTTTTAATTAATTATACTTTTCTAAGTCTTCTTTGTTGTTTCTTTTTAACCATGCATGTGTACTCCATAGTGATAGAAAATAAAACACATCACATATATTTCCTATAGCATATACAACAGAAGCAAAACACATGTGGTAGAAATAAATATATTCATGCATCGACAACCACAACCAAAATATTATTGATAAAATCAACATCTAACTATCAAAACAATCTATCTCTATATATCATGTATTTTTATATAAAATATATAAACACATCACTTTATCTCTGTGGTTGGGCTCCATCATGCCTATCTCGTAGCCTAGCCATGTTGTCCATAAATGCCGTAGAGTATCCCCTCTACAAACTACATTTTAATGAGGCTATTTGAGATCTCAACCCTACTATTTATCCCTATAGGTTGGCCACCTAGGCTTATACCTATCCTAGTTAGATCATGGTAGCCATATATGTGACTCTTTCTTAAATCAAGGCCTACCAAGCCTATGCCTCTACTATTCCCACCCTTATTGGTGGATGTAATCCATCCCTACATGCCTATAGCTTCCTTGTGGCCTCCCTCACCAGTCTAAACTAGCTTACCTAAGTTGGGGTAGATGGTACCACAAGATCATCCATCATGGTAGGGTCAATGGCATCAGCACTCTATCCAAAATGTCATGGAGTGTTGCCATGACTAAGGACCCCCATTTAATCTCCTCAATAATAGGGTATACAAAAACTAAAACCTAGATAGATATTAGCTCACATATATATCTCAAAATCTATCTATCTACAATCATATACAACTAATATTATATCTCAAAGACTAATAAATCCAACATTTTTTACCTATCACATTGTCACCAACCACCGTCTCCCCATCTCTATGTCTATTGATTATAGTCTCTCTATTGGCCCATCCCCTAAGTACCTCATCCATAGGCCACCTCCTAATAAAATCAAATCCTAAAGTCACCACTCATGCACACCTCAAGCCTATCCTCAATGGTCCCTCTATTGACCAGCTCTACCCTGAGATGACTATCAGGGCATCCTGTGTGACAACTCTCATCTATGCTCAATCCCATTGATGGTATCTCTATCAATGATGAACCTAAGGTGGTCACTTCCCCTCCTATTATGGTGCTTATTGTGTTACCTATTGAATCCCTGCATCTACATCCATGTTCTATCCTCCTCTAAATATCAATTAACATACTCGACTAGTCCATGATCTCATATTTCATGACCTAATCTCTAGTCTCTTGAATAACACTCCTCCTATACCCCTCAAATTTATCACATGCCATTCTAAAAATGTAGGCATTAATATAGGATCCACTAGGTGTGGGAGTCCAAACTATCCTATCAATCATGCCACTGGCTGTAGCTCTACCCACCAAGTATAGTGGCCTATGGTTTACTCTCGATCCAACCCTAGCACCACTATCACCCAACTCAAATAAATCATAACAATATGTGTATAGGGATGCCACATAAGCTCTCCTCATGTGATTATCTATAGTGTTAGCACATGAGGCATATCTTATTCTACTTAGTCTTGTCTCCATATAGGAACTCGAGGTAACCTATCATCTACCACATGGGATAACTCAACTAGCCAATACATTGGGAACTTCTCATGTATCCATGTGCTCAGAAACACCACTAGTCCCTGTCTCAACCATCATCTCCCCACCATCCTCACTCTCTAGGTATCTCATTTGGTCTATCAGAGCTCTATTATTCTTATAATAGTAAATAATGACAAATGATTTCTTTTTCACTCTATTTATATTTACTATTTCAAAAATTATTTACCTTTCAAAAATTTACCATCAAATTTCTTATTTTTCTTGTATCTTTGTCTCTACTAACTCTTTTTCCAACCCATAAAATGTTATATAATATTGATGTTGTAGAGAATATTTTCAATTATTATATGCCTATATTGTACAAAATTGATTTTTTTCTCTTTTTTGCTAATCTATACTAGTTCACCTAATGTTCCTCACATTGAACACCTTCACATTTGTCACATCTCCTTCTTTATCTTTAGCACTAAGGTAAGTAAAGGTATGTGTTTTTAAATTCTATCCTTTCATTTATATTATTTTTCTCCTTAATACACTTTATTTAGCTTCAACATTGTGTGTCACTATGTTCTTTTCTTGAAGCACCATCCAGTGTTGTACCTACATGACACGTGATGAGCTCTGAATGGGGCATATGTATACACATAATATTTTAAACCTTTATCAAATAATAATGCTTTATATATTTTAGAAACCCTTTGAGTCCCAATCTCTCTAAGTGTATGCCCTAATGGGTGCATTGGGAAATGGGTGGGTAGACCATTAGTGTTTTGCGAGATTGTTGTCCCTTTTTGCCACTTGTTATCTACACACTTGTCTCCTAAAAACCATTCCCCTAATATTTTACTCCTATTTTTCACCCTTATCTAGTCATTTACCACCTTCATTATCCCTTTCCCTAACCTAAACCCCTTTTTTCCAATTTAAATGACTATGTCAACCACATCGACCCTGTAATGTTATTTACAAAGCTTACTAGGAATTAGGTCAGCCATGGCTGACATAGTTCATTACCTAGTTAATTTTTTATCAATTTCAATACTAGGTTGACCCAGTCAACCTTATTGGCCTAAACTTTCAAAAAAAATTATCATTAGATTTTCCTATATAAACACATTCATTTCCATAATTTATCATAAAGATAATAATAAGTAAGATATAGTATGCATCTACTTATCCACCATTCTACTTGAGGAGTAAGCTTAGGGTTTCATAGTTTCTTTAGAGATAAAAATCTTGTCTTATGGAGAAGTATTTTAGATGCATTGATAAGTTGTGTATCCTATATATGATTTATCCTTTTCATCCTTACATACCACAACAACCTCTTGTGAATCACCTTGGCTAAGGGAGAGATTAATGCTCGGTTGGTTCATCTTCAAAGGTAAGTATTCCTAACTTTGTTCCTCTTTTATAAGAGTAGATAGATATGCATTTGCACTTATATTCCATGCATTAGGATTTTGTATATATTGATGTGATTATATGTCTTCTATACATGTTTACTTTTAGTGTTTATCACCTGCACTTTGTACCACAAGCTTTGGTGAATACTAGATTAGAATTTTACTTTCCTTGTTATTAGAATAGTGAATATGAAAACATAGGACTTAGTTAGGGTTATTGCATATTTTTTCTTAACTAGAGGCTTTGTAACCCTCCTTAGTTATATTATCATGGTAATAGATCCCTTGGCTAGGTCTAGTGGATCCATATTGGTCATGACCCCAATTATCTAATGTATCCACAATCAGAATGTAAGTAAGATCTATCTTCTATGAGCTAGGATTGATTTATAGATCTATTATATTTCCTATTGCATAAAATAAGACCATTAGTTCTAGATAATGTAACTAGCTATTAAATGTTTAATATTAATGAGTAAATTATCAATTTTCTAAAAGAAGAGGCTTAATTTTATGTTAAAAATCAATCAAAGGTTCAAGAGCAATATGTATATTAGATCATCCAATTGAAGACTAATAAGTTACCAAAATTATTGGTCACATTGGAGAGCATATTTAATTATGATTATTATTTTAATAAGGAAATGATGAATATGAATATCAAATAAGAATCCTTTGAACAAGTGGCCATATCAAATAACAAGCTCTTAAAGCTTGGAAGGGTATATAACAATTCTAAAAAATAAGCTTTCATTTATATTTTTAGAGAGTATGGTGATGATTTTGCATGAATTTAATAGGATATTATAGGTTTTGACACAATATTATCCCAACATACCTATTAGGAATCTAGATTTCACCCTTGCTAAGGAGAAGATTGTTCATGTCTACCTCAAAACTAAACTAACATTGGAGTGGCCTATAGACTGTTGGCTACCTAATATGTAGGTCAAACCTCTATATTTTATGGGGATAACTCACCTAATTTTTTAATTTAACTCTTTATAATACCTAATCTTATCACAATTAAAATATAAAAGAGATGAAAATTGATGAAAGAACCTAGTCTGAGTGGTGGTGCACCAATTGATTAGAGATTCACTCTTAATGACATAATTTAAAATCAACTAATGAACCTGATGGATACCATGATTTATAAAACTTATTGAATCTATTCTAGTCATGAATATTTCATATGGATGTTGAATATTATTCTCTAACTTGAAGTACCAAGGCCTAGATCTGCATAAGATACTACTGACCTATGACACTTCAAGGACACTCATACTTGATAACACTTCATATAACCTACAATAGACTAACAACATAAATTTATGTGCATGAAATGACATACATAAAAACATAATGCATACATTCTAAAAATAAAACTTTCATATAGCACACTAACATTCAATAAAAAATCTACAAATGTCTTTTATTAATTCAAAAGAGTATAAAGAAATTTTTGTAGAGCTTTACTGCACCCAATTGAGGGATACCAAATCAATATCTCAATGCATACATAAATAAAAAGTTTTAAGGATAAATAGAATATTATATGCATGGGAGATGTCATGAATAAGGCCAAGGTGGGTGTCTGGTAGTTATAATAGGACTATTTCTCATCCTTAAGCATTGACATGCCTTCAATGAGTCTACTTTGGAATTGACATCAAGCATGAAGTTTATAACTCCAAAATTTTAATTTATTCAGGACTTAACCATGCTTAAAATATCTTAATATTACTTTCAATGGTATTTACACAATGCAAATGGAGTGTGAATAGACCTCCAAGAGGCATTGGGCAGTATCCCTTCAATATGCATGCAAAATAGTCCTTGAAACTGCATTTATCCTATCATAATGGCCTTTATTTTGGGGTATGATCACCTAAAGGATAGTTACCAATGATTTAATATGGTTCATCAATGCTACCACACCATTCCTTGCCTATTATACTCTTCTACTTGCAAGATAAGTAGGCCTATTTTGCTTATCCTTCAACTTCTTACTCATATTCACTTCTTAAATGATCAAACAGCTGAATTAAGATCTCAAATCCTGAGAAAAGACTTAGATAATTCTTAGGTTAATCCCTTTAGTGTTTGCATTGAAATCCATTGATTTTTCTTCACCTAAAAACACAGTAACCCTACATGACTAGGCCACTTAAACTGCTTCACAGACTAGTAGTTTAGATAGGGATAGTAGATACACTTTCAATCAATTCCATGGATAAAATTGGAATTGAATGGGTAGAATAATTATTTATCTTACCATTTCCATATTTTATAACTTTTAGTTAGGCTCTAAAACACAATTTATGCCTAAAACCCTACAGACTTGTATTTTCAAGAAGTGACCATATAGTTTTTGTACCATCAGGAGCCATGGGCATGAGCCCCTCTAAGCTAGAAACATGATCTAAGTGTTGGAAAATAAACTTATAAGAATTTAAATGCACTTTTCATTAAACCTTTATAGTCAAGTCACTATTAGGGTTTAAGGGAGGTTTATAAGTGTTTAGGGGTCTTAGGGGTGGTTCATAGAGATCAAAGCTTAGATATCTGAACCAATTACACCAAATTCAAGCCAATAGACTTCCCCACCTTATCCAAAATTTTAGACTCCACATTTACATCATACAAGTTGTGATGAGCATTTGAAGATGATCTTTGTGAGAAAAACATACCTTTTGAGTGACTTCTATGTGTCTACAAGTAGAATGGTCTACTATAATGGCTTCTCTAGGGATACAAATTAACCAAAGGGCTTAAAAATATTGTAATTTCCTTTCTCAAGATGTTAGAAGCATCCCTACTCCCCAAACTATACTTTACTTTACCTTTTGAAGGCATAGTCATAGTGGAGGTTGTGGATTGGTCTATCTATAGACCTAAATTATGAACATTGACCTAAAACCTAAGGTTTCAAGGCACTAATGTATCACATATAACTTGAACATAACCTTAGCTACCTTAGAAAGTAACATCATTGGCTTAATTGTATCATTTAACTCACTTCATGTGCATAAAGCCATGCATTCCAACACTTGTGCCTTTTTTATTAATGAGCCAGTCATGGAAGTCACTTTTATGACTACTAGATTGCTTGATCAGATGTTTTAGGACTCATTTTTCCTTCATAACTTCATTTTGCACATAAACAATCCCAATCTCTTTATTTTTAAGCTTAAACTAGCACTTTTTAGCCCAATCTATAGATTTTGACATTTGAACATGATAATTAATGGGTCATTACGATAGTGAGAGGACCTTAGGAGACCTTAAAGGTTGTTTCATGATCAAATTATCTAATTTATATGGGTTTTGAGGCCAAAATCCACCATCAGGTCACTTCTACGATTTGTGAAAATTTTGAGACATCCACCATCTTAGTGATGGTTCATAAAGTACAAACCTCTAAACTAGGAAAAAATCTCATGAATGTATAGGGCATTAATGTCCTCATATTCCATGAATGGTTTGGGTTCCCATGCAGAGGGTGCTTAGAGATATGAACATCAGAAGGTGGCATTAGGGTTGTTTATAAGTAGTTCTAAGTCATTATTTTCTTAAGGTTCATTCATAAAGGTTAGCCCCTAACTACCAACCAATCCTTCATGAATTTTTGGTCCATAGGGACACTTAAACCCCCTTAAGAGCTTTGGCCCTGATCATGCATGTGGTAGAGTGGGTGAGCATTTGAAGATGGTCTTCAAATTTCATGTGTAGGTTAACTGGATCAATTAGGGTTTGAAGACACTTTGATCAACTTTCTCACCTCTTGACACTTTAAACCTTCTTAATAAGTCTTAATAATCCTCATACCCCTCATATTTGCCATTAAATTTGTTATAATAGCTTAATTGTGTTGGCCTATCTCCAAGGCTCTTGATTATAGTTATGGGTGTTAGACATTTGGAGGAGGTTTGTGTACCCTTAAACATCATCCTTAATTGAAAAAAAACCTTCTAGAGGTCCCAAACTAGCTACATACCCTTCATGGCATGAATGCACCCTTCAACCCATAGAGAACTGTCACAAACAGGACTTGGTTTGAGACAACAAAATGGGTATACCCATTATTTTTATATCCCAAGTGAATACATGATTGACTTTAATAAGTAATGATGACTATTTTTACTAATTTTTAGGGCTTGGTCATGTCTATAAGGGCCTAAAATCACCATTTTAGCTTGGACTAGTAGTTAACTACCCATTGTCTATGTGACCAGGCATGAAAATTCTAAGTATGGATTTCAACATTGTCTCTTTAGGTATTTGTAATAATAGAGGTGTCCATCATGTGCTCAAGGACATTATTATGCTTAGATGATTATTTTCCAATGTTTTTTCCCTTCTATACCTTATCCTTTACTCAGACCTAGGTCTCATGTGTACATATGCCTATGTCGTTTTAAGTCTATTTAGGTGTCACTCTGCCTTCTCAGTTGTAATGGCCATCAATTTTGCAATTTCACCCAATAGTATGAAATTTTCCCTCTCTTTTATAGACCTTTCCTTTTATCCCAAGCAAGATAAACACATTGATATAGATCAGAGATGTCACATTTATCCTCTTATGAGTATGATTGTCTATCGGAGCTTGATTACCTGGCATGTATAAGAGAAGGTGGTTTGTATAGTGTTTGAAAATCTTGTGTATCTCATATCACCATTCACTTATTTTAGATGCACATTCCATGATACTCATACCAATCCTTGTGCCTTGAATAGTATATATAGTGTCGCTTGGGGACCCTACTATAGTAAGCCTAAAAGGGTTAGCTATAGGTGCACATTTACATTCTTAGTTCATTATATGACCATATAGGTCCAATACCATATGGTTTCATTACTTTTTATGGTTCCAAGGGAGTATGGTGGCATATGGTATGGTCTGGACTTAGAGTGAAAAGTGGATGAATGGAGGAGGATGGTAGTGGAGATTTATATGGAGTGTGGTGTATGAAAACAAGGGTAACATAGTGTAAATGGTAGTGACAACGTAGTGAAATAAAAGTAGTACAAAAATGACATGAAATGGAGGATAAGAACCTTTCTAAGACCACTCAAATGAGACTTGACAGCCTTTATACACATTAATAAGTAAACATGGAACTTTGGAGGTAGATATTTAGCATACACAATCCTAAATTAAAACCTCAAAAACTTAGAAAAACCTTAACTTTATTAAAAGACCTTAAACTTTGCTAAATAGGATTATGCAGGTTTACAGATAAGGGAGATGATTTCTAGGCCTATGAGGCCACTATGAAGGTTTAAAAGTTTGTTTTCAAGGGAATGAGGATGATCCATCATCAATACATCTCCTCTTTCTATGTTTTGAGTTACATTTGAAGCTTTGAAGATGCCATTGTGCTACACATAGTCTTGTCATACAGTGGTCTACAAACATGCACAATCCTTCTTCCTTGGGGTATTTTGAGATGACAAGAGATCATTAGACATTAAAAGTGAGAAAAGAGGTGTTGAAAGCTTTGAAAAACCTCTATAAAACTCTTCAACCTAGCCCATAACCTCTAGTGAATACATCAAACCTCTACCCATTGCACAGACTTGTTTGTAGACAACATAAAGGAGCAAGTCATGGAGGTTTGCTAGTCATGTGAGCTCATTTGTGTGATTCAATTATTGAAATGATATATAAGTATCCTTTAAGACCCAAGGAAACAACATCCATGATTGGTTTGAGTAGACAAGGCAAGAATCCCTAAAAACCATTCAGCCCAACTTAGCCTATGTAGATGAGGACATCATAAAAATTCCTTAACTTCTTAAGGAATGTTCATAAATATCATGAGAATAATCTCTAGATAAATACCCATGGGTGGAAGTTGCCTGAGTGTAGTTTTTATGGTTATGTGCTTGGGCCCTTATTCTCTCTCCTTTGTATGATATAAGCATTAACTTGAGGAGCTCTTTGAGTTTTCTAATGAGCTCGAGGGAGAGATGGGATGGTTTTGAGCTTCCATGGGACTGACAAACACTACTTTCTTCTTTATTTGACCTTCTTTACCTCCCTTTACAAAAACATGACTTGATCTAAGTTGGTCCATACTATACGAATCCATACTACTTAAGAAACCTCTACAACCTACTATTTTCTCTACAATTCTCATTGTTTTAGACCTAAAAAATCATTTTCAAGTGTTTTGGAGGAAAAATAGGAATCATATGGCACTTTAAATCTAATGGTACGAATTGAGGGAGTTGAAAAGTCACTATTTGGCATGTGTGGGGCCCAATTGGGAGGAATTAGGCATTGACCATGGTGCTAATGGATTCAATGAGGTATGAAATGGTCTAGTGGTGGATTGATGAGGTTTATGAGTCCTATTAGAGGTATGTGGAGTGATTTTACTGGTCTATCAAGGCTAGATTGGGTCTCATTATGAACAAAAAACATTGACTTTTCACACATATATGACCTTAAAAAGGTATATCAATTAAATTATTATATCAAAAAATATAGAAGACCCTTATGACCTATGAAAAATATCAAATGCACCTTAATACACCTTCCATGATGTTCCTTGAATTTTTGAAAGATAACATACCTCATGTTATCAGGCAGAAGTAATGTGTTTATGAGTCTCTATCAAATTGCCTCCTTAGTCCACCTTCATCATGTCATATTTTGATTTTTGGGACTCCATAAATGTGATAAAAGACCATATAACATGTTTTATCATCATAATAACACTTGAATCAAGTTAAAAAGGAGACATACAAACATATAAAGAGTGACAAGGCAAAGTTGTAGCATGACAAGACCATGGACTATTTGGAAAACCTTCACAACTCACAAGGACAAGATGTAATCATGAGGCTAATGATGGATCAAGATTCAAGGCATTAAGTTAACCCCTTTCTAGTTTTGGGACTAGAAAGTGATCAACATTTCTGGTGACTCAGTTGGCTTGACCACCCTGTTGGTCAAAGAACTCAAAAACTTTTTGAACTTACTCTTGATGGCTTTAGTATATGGGACATGATTGTACATGGATTTTGCCTTGTACCTTGAATACTTTTGAAATAATGAGACACAACAAAGAAACAAAAAACAACAAGAAATACAACACACAATAACTAATAACAATACTAAGCAACAAACACTAAACACATGTATAGAATCACTTAGAGAGAGAAAACAACTCTATCAACTTATGTACAAGAGGAACATCATGAAGATTATTAGTAGAACTTGAGGATCCTCCAATTGATATGGATGGGGAGTTCCTCACCATTTAATCTATAAATTTGAAAGGCATTACTTTCTTTATAGCTAGTTATGAGGTAAGGTCCACTCTAAAGGCTATCAAATTTGGAGTGTTTTCCTAGATTTGCATGATCATCATCCCACTTGAGGACTACATCTCCTTGTTGGAATGTCTTAAATGAAGCCTTGTTTTCAAATGAATTATTTATTTTATGTTAATTAGACCACATTATAGGCATGGAATTTTCCCTTATCTCCTCTAATAGTCACAGCTCATTCATCCTCACTTGCAATGCATCATCTTCTAAGAGCTCAAGTTGATGAGCAATCTCTAAGGTAGGAATTTTGATGGAAATAGGCAATCTTGCTTCTCTACCATAGAAAATGAGGTATGGAGAGTTTCCATTAGACCTCTTAGGTGTAACTCTATCTACCTATAAGGTAGTTCTCAACCTTGTATGCTACTCTCTTTAACTATCCTCCATGGTTCTCTTAATGATCTTTATCAAATTCGTGTTTGTGGACTCTACTAGTCCATTGTCCTATGGGTAATAGTTGGAGGATGCCTTGAGTTAGATGCCATGGATAAGGTCCCACTCATTTACCTTATTATTATTAAAGGCCAAGGCATTATTAGAGATGATTGTTGAAGGCACACCAACTCTAGTTACAAGATTACCATAGAACTCTAAGACTGAGTTCTCATTGGCCTCCTTAAGTGTAGCTACCTCCACCCACCTTGTGAAGTAGTTAGTGGCTATGATTACCCACTTATGTCCATCACTATAATGGGGATGGATCATTCTTATGAAATCTAAGCCCCACTTCATGAAGGGTTGTTCAACTTGGATCGGTTGCAAGGGAAGGGTAACTAAATTCTATTTGCCAATGAACAAGGCACACTTTGAACACTTTCTTGCCCAAAAATGTGAATCCTTAAACAATGTAGGCCAAAATTATCTATCTCTAATGATTTTTGAGGTTTTGGTCTTGGAAGCAAATTGCCCACTAACAGGGCTATCATGGAATTATTCAAGAAGCTTTTCAACTTGGCTTGATTCAACACATCTAAAAAACATGCCTCCTACATATTTATTGAATATCACTCCATCTATCAAGACATAGGGTATGGTCTAAAATCTAAAGTTCCTTCTTTTGGTCCTATCCAAGCCCATAGTACATTGGCTTATTTGAAGGAACTTACCCACATCATTGGTTCAGTTGACTTGAGTGGTACTTGCAGCTACCTATTGACTATCATGGTACACCAACACTTTGTCTTTTTCTTATTTTACCTCTATTTCAAGATGATCACATTGACCTCTACCTCTAATTATCTTTGTCACTCTCACCTCAATTTAATATTCCATATATTTTGTTACCCTCTTCTCATTCAAGTCTCTATTGAGTATAAACTCTTTGATGCTTGGGTGTACTACCATGATTATGACCTTGTTATTAGACATAATTTGTCTAAAATTATTCAATACCCTCATAATAGTAGGAAAATTATTCTCCACAAAGGTATATATTTCCTCATACCCTTCTAAGGCTTGACTAAAGAAGGTAATTGGTTATTTTAATCCATTATCATTCTACTACATAAGCATAGTAGAAATTGCATCTGATGTAGAGAGTGCATACATGAAAAACTCTTTGTCAAAGTTAGGGTTAATGAGTGTAGGGGCTTGAGAGATGGCTTGTTTTATGGACTCAAATATCCTCTTTCCTTCTTTGTTCCATATGAACTCTTTGTGCTTCCTAATTATGTGAGTAAGAGGCTTTACTAACTCTACAAAACTTGGGATAAATTTCCTTATAAAGTTGATCTTCCCTAAAAATATTTACAAACCTTTCTTGTGTTTGTGTATGGCTAAGGCCAAGATTGATTCAACCCTTGTAGGGTCTATATAAAGGTCATACTTTGACACCACATGTCCCAACAATCTTCCCTCATGAATAGCAAAAATACATTTCTTAGGATTCAAGGACACTCTAAACTACTTGCACCTATCAAAGACCAACTTCAAATGTGTCATGTGGTCTCATGGATCCTTAGATAACATAGTAATTTCATCAAGATAGATGAGCACCATCTCATTAATCAACCCTTCAAAGGAAAAATCTATTACCCTTTATAAATTTACCCCTGCATTGGATAGTCTAAAGGGCATTTTCATGTATGCATAAGTGCCCCACTTTGTAGTGAAGGTAGTATTATGTCTATCCTACTCCTTGACTAAGAGTTGATTGTAACCAGAGTAACCATCAATCAAGAAAAACCTTTGAGATCCTTTAACCTTCTAAAATATCTGATCCATGGAGGGTAGTGGGTAATGGTCCCTTGAAGACACCTTATTAAGGTCTCTAAATTCAACACATAAGCATATTTCCCCATTATTATTCCTCATAGGCACAAGGTTTTCTACCCATAAAGAGTGTTTAATGGGGAATATGATCTTAGATGAAAATAATTTGAACAAATCCCTTCTCATGAGCTCTTCCACCTTAGGGTTGACTGGCCTTTGCTTTTACCTTACATGTTTTGCATTGTTTATAAATTCTATGGTGTGTTGATCAAGTTTGGGATCAAATCCTTTTAGATCATGTTATTCATATGCAAACACATCAGCATATTCTTGGCACAAAGCAATGAAGTTATATCTCTCTTCTATTATGTTTACTTTTCCAAACTTAAGTAGTTTATCCTTAAAAATGAATATTTTAAAATGATGTTATGCTTTAGTTGAGATACTCACCTTATCCCTTATCATATGATCATCTTCATTGAAGATGATTTGTAATGTCACTAACACCTTGGGAAACTTGTTGGTCCTTAGCTACAATATTTGGTCATCAAACTGATGCTACAACTTACCTTGATTCGTATGGCATAATTTTGCCTCTTATATGAGAAAGCACATAATTTGCTCATCATTGTCAAAGCCCTACCAACTCACCTCATTATCATGTAGATATGGCCTATATATGAACTTGATTTTTGATTATCCTTGAGTTCGCTTGACTTCATCTACAATGTCATATTGGGCACCAATTTCTTCAATTTTATCTGCATGGTGATTAGACTGCCTTGGTATGGAACAAATGTCAAATGCTAAAAATTCATCTAAGATGTCCCATAATCAATGTGTGTATGCCTTTAATAGATGATTATTGACTATAGTAATACCCCTCACTTGCTACACTAGAAGCTCACTATCACTTTTCACTTGTATAGGTTTGATGCCTCTCCTTCTTACTTCTTGTAGCCCATGTATAATGGCTTCATACTTGACTGCATCTAAATTATAACTAAATTAGAACCTTACTACTGAGTAGTAATTCTGATTTGATGGGTAAACAAGCATCACTCCAACCCCACTACCATTGTTTAACCTTGATCCATCAAATAACAAGGTTCACATGACATTATGCTCTTGAGTTGGGTTTTTGAGACTAGGAACCAAAACTCCTTCTTCATGCATGAAGTACACTTTGAGGCCTACCTATTCAATGGTATTGTGGGATTCAGATCCATGATTATCAACTACCCATTTATCAAAGAGTAGATCTAAGATGCCTTTAAGATTATCCTTGGGTTCTTGCTCATTGATATTCTCATCCTCAACTATTATAGTGTAGTTTACATTAGATAGGTTGGGCATATAGGTATCTAAATGGAAACTAGAAATAGATTCATACCTAATAGTGACCCTTATCCCATATATGGTCCTAAAGACCATGTATGACCAATCAGATGAAAGGTATCCCCTAATCTTCATAGTGAAATCTTTAGATAGGCATAGGTTAAAGTATGGAGGTGGATCAATAGCCATGGCATCTTATGAGATAGTGAAAATGGGGTAGGTGTCTAACATAATTTTGATATCCTTTAAGACACCCACTATATTTTTAGGGGATCTATCTAATTTTAAGACTCCTTTCTCATTGGGCTTATACTCGAGTTCTAGTTTATCAGCTATGGTCTTTGGCATGACTATGGTAGAGGCACCACTATCTATCATACAATTATGGACAAGATAATATCTTATTATGACTAAAAATTATAATGGAGGTGGCTTAAAAACCTTGGGAGATTAAACTTCACTAGGCTAACTATCATTAACATAAACTGCACTCACCTTGTCAGCTTGCTTGTTCATGAGAGAGAGCTTGGAGAGATCTTGTTAGAGAATGTATTTATACCCTAGAATGAGTATATCATCCCACATAGGAATACCAATATTAGATCTCTTATGTAGTCCATAATTTTGAATGGATAATTGGCACTCTTGGGTTGCAACTTGGAAGTAGAAGCATCATTTGTGACTTGAGTGACTTATAGAATGAATGGACTCTTCTACTACTACCCATGTACTTGAGATGTCTACTAAGTTAGAGAGGTATTATTGACTATAATTTTATTATTAATCTATTGATTCACTTGGGGGTGTGTAGGAGAAACCTTTGACTACCCCAAGTTATCATCAATCATTCTCCTTTTAGCCCTTGTGTGGACTAAAACTGAATCATCTTGCTTTGGTGATTCTACCCCAAGTTTGTTGCCAAATCCTCAAAGGTGTGCTCTCCTTATTGTAAGTTTAAAAAGGTGGTTTTATCAGGTGATATGTTCACATTCCCTTGTTATTGGTTTAAAACTTCTACTAGTGTCATGACAGGCATGTCACCATGAGGCATTGTAGGACCTTATGGTGGAGAAGGCATGGTGTCATGATCTTGAAATGTAGGAGCTTGTTGCAGATAAGAATTTTGATATGTTTCTCCAATTTTAGACATCACCATCTCATTTGATTTCCCCCATATAGTAGACCATTGACCCTCTTATGCAATTTTATTTTTTGTTGGCACCAATGCCCTTGAACTACTTGTAGCATTGGGGTTGTAGTTGTTATAGGGTTTGGCTTGTGTGATCTAACATTAGGATTATTGGTTAGGTGGATAAGAGGGTATGTTGTAAGGATAAGATGGGTATGGAACCTAATTATGGGATTGATATGGTCTGTAAGTGGTATGTTTCTACCTCTTTAAGGCTATAAATTTGATGTTTTATGCTTTTAGTAAACCTTAATCTTTCCAAGCCTATGTACTTGGTTGTCATTGGATTGGTCTTGATTATTTAGAGTAGGCAATGGAGAAATGGTGGGGGAAATAGGTTGGAACTTAGGAAATAGGGGCATGAGGGGTATAGGAGTCAACTTTCTTTCTTATATTAATTCATTCTCTGATCTTACAAAAACTATATATGCCTCTAGAAATTTGGTCCCACCCATGGATTGTATCATTATAGTAATATCATAATTTAAGGCCCTAAGGTAGTATAGGAAGGCATAATTGGGTGTAGGCTTGATAATGATAGGGATTCTGTCCCAAGTCTTTTTAAATCTATAGTTAAAATCAACCATAGATTCTTGGGGTACCCTCTTAATTGAGGTGAGTTGATAAACTAATGACACATGGTCACTTATGTCTTCAAAGTGTTTACAAAGGCACTCACCAAATTCATCCCAAGTATTTATTGAGGTAGGAGTGAAACCTATATACCACTAAAGATATTTTCCTCTCAAGGAAGTTGCTAAGAGTCTCATGGCTATATTTTTTTAGCTAATGTTGTGCACTAAACATAGGTTTGTTATATCATCTATGTGTTATATAGGAGTGGTGGAGTTTTCCCCTAAGAAATATGGAAAAAAAATTAAGGAATCAGTTGGTATATCATCAAATTGGTTGAGGTTTAAAGGGTTGCCACCATTGAAGGGTACAAATGATTATAATCTAAGCCTTGCCATTAGGATTGGTGGACTTGTAATAAGCTACGTATAGATAGAATTGGCAGAAATAGGAGACTTTAAATAATTATGGGGTGTGGGGTTTGCATTAACTCTATGAACCCTAGTTATCCTTACTATGTCCAATGATAATTCAATAGACTCAATTTGCTTACCTTTTAAAAATGAGCTAGTGGAAACTTGGTGTATGAAACTGCCTTCCAATCTACCACTGATTGTCCTTAGCCCTCCAAATGTCTTGCAAAATTGTCAAGCTTGTCAAATAAAGTCTTAAAGGCACTTTATATTTTATCCCATTGTGTGTGCCATAATTATTAGTAATTTGGGTTTCACCCTTGTTGAGGATAAGATTGGTCATGTCTACCTCAAACCTATACCAACATTAGAGTGACCTATAGACTATGGGTTGCCTAATATTCAAGTCAAACCTCTAGATTTTATGTGGCTATTTCCCCTAATTTTTCAATTAAACTCTTTCTATGACATAATCTTATCACAATGAAAATAGAAAAGAGATGAAAATTGATGAAAGAACATACTCTAAGTGGTGATTCACCAATTGATTAGAGATCCACTCTTAATGACATCCTTTGAAATTCACTAATGAACTTGATGGACACCATGACTGATTAGACTTATTTATGGTATTCTAAGCATGAATATTTCATATGGAGGTTGAGTAGTATTCTATAACTTGAAGGACCAAGGCCTAGATCTGCACAAGATACTATAGAACTATAACACTTCAAGGACACTCCTACTTGCTAACACTTCATATAAACTAAAATATACTAAAAACCTAAAGTTAGGTACATGAAATTACCTAAAAATTATAAAATAATTCATACATTCTACAAATAAAACTTTCATAGAGCACACTAGTATTCAACAAGAAATCTGCAAATGTCTTTTATTGATTCAAAATAGTACAACAAAATTTTGGTAGAGATTTGCTACACCTAGTCAAGGGATACCAAAACAAGAGATCAATGCCTAATTAAATAGAAAATTTTAAGGATAAGAGTGAATATTCTAGGCATGGGAGAGGTTATGAAAGAGGCTAAAGTGGCATATGGTAGTTACAATAGGCTTATTCCTCATCCTCAAGCACTTACATGCCTTCAATGAGTCCACGTTGGCATTGAGATTAGACATGAAGTTTGTAAATCCAAATTTTGAATTTATTTATTCCTTAACCATGCTTAAAATAGCCTAAAATTACTTTCCATGGAAATTACGCAACACAAATAGAGTGTGAATAGACCTCAAAGAGGTGTTGGTAGCTTCCCTTCAATGTGCATGCAAAATGGTCCTTGAAACTATATTTAGCCTATCATAATGGCCTTCAATTTGGGGTATGCCCACCTTGAGGATATTTACCAATGATTTAATATGGTCCATCAATTATACCATGCCATTATTTTCCTACTAGACTCTTCTACTTGCAAGATAAGTAGGCATATTTTACTTGTCTTTTAACTTCCTACTCATAGTCACTATTTGAATGATCAAAGAACTAAATTAGGATCTCAACTCCTTGTAAAATACTTATAGCATTATTAGTTTCATCCCTTAAGTGTTTAAATTGATATCCCTTGAGTTTTATTCACCTAAAAACACATTCCTCTTCATGACTAGGCCACTTGAACTACTTCACAGACTAGCAGTATAGATAAGGATAGCAGAGACACTTTCAATCAATTTCATGGATCAAATTGGAATTTAATGAGTAAAATAAGTATTTATATAACCCTATCCATAGTTTATAACTTTTATTTAGGATTTGAAACATAATTTATGCCTAAATCCCTATAAACTTACATTTTAAAGAAGTGACCATATAGTTTTTATACCATCAGGAGCCATGGGCATGAGCCTCTCTGAGCTAGCAACATGATCCAAGTGTTGGATAAGCAATTTTTGAGCATTTAAATTCACTTTTCATTAAACTTATCTAGTTCATTAACTATTAGGGTTTAAAGGAGGTTTTTGAGTGTTTAGGGGTCTTAAGGGTGGTTCATAGAGATCATATCTTGGATCTCTAAACTAATTACACCAAATTCAAGCCAAGAGACTTCCCTACCTTATCCAAAATTTTGTACTCCCCATGCATAAAATACAATCTATGATGAGAATTTAAAGATGTTCCTTGTGATAAGAACATACCATTTGAGTGACTTCAGTGTGTCTACAAGTAGAATGGTCTATTGTAATGGCTTCTCTAGGGATCTAAATTAGCCAAAGGGTTTAAAAATATTGTAATGGCCTTTCTCAAGAATGTTAGAAGCATCCCTACTCCCAAAATTACATTCTTATTTACCTTTTAAAGGCATGTTCATAGTGGAGGTTGTGGATTGGTCTGTCTGTAGACTTGAATTATGAATATTGGCCTAAACCCTAAGGTTTAAAGGAACTAATGCATCACATATAACTTTAACATCACCTTAGATAACTCAAGAAGTAAAATCATTGGATTGATTATATCATTTAAATCCCTTTGGGTTCATAAATCCATGCATTCTAACACCTATACCTTTTTGATTGATGAGCAAGTCATGGAGGTCACTTTGGTGACTATTAGATTTATTTCTTATATGTTCTATGACTTATTCTTTCTCCCCAACTTTATTTTACACATAAATAATCCTAATCTCTTTGTTTTTGAGCTCAAACTAGCACTTTCAAGCCCATTTCATATATTTTTACCCCTTCACATACCAAAAAATGGGTCATTATGATGGTGAGAGGACCTTAGGAGACTTTAAAGGTCATTTCATGGTTAGATTATCCCATATATATGGGTTTTGAGGCCAAACTCCACCATCAGGTCACTTGTAGGGTTTGTGTAGGGTTTGAGACATCCACCATCTTAG
Source organism: Torreya grandis (assembly GCA_037957365.1). NCBI lineage: Eukaryota > Viridiplantae > Streptophyta > Pinopsida > Cupressales > Taxaceae > Torreya > Torreya grandis. The sequence continues at coordinate 2,140,890 of JARHVA010001001.1, read as the reverse complement.
TGATGGTTCATAGAGTATTAATTTCCAAACTAGAAACAAACTCCATTAATATATAGGGAACTGACTTCCTCATCTTTCATGAATGGTCTAGGTTCCCATGCAGACGGTGCTTAGAGATATTAACATCAGAAGGTGGCATTAGGGTTGTTTACAGGCAATTACTTATTTTTTTAAGGTTCATTAATAAAGGTTATCCCATAACTAACAACCAATATTCATGAATTTTTTGTCCATATGGATACTTAAACCCCCTATGATATTTTTCCTTTAGAATGAATGTGGTAGAGTGTGTGAGAATTTGAAGATGGTCCTTGAATTACCTGTGCAGGTTGACTAGCTCGAGCAGGGTTAAAGAAAATTTGATCAACTTTATCACCTTTTATAACTTGAAACCTTATTAAAAAGTCTTAATTATCCTCATACACCTCATATTAGCCATTCAAATTATTATAATAGCTTGAAATAACTTCAAGATGGCACTAAGGTCTATAAGTAGGATTATATGTTTGATTGTATTAGACTATCTTCAAGGCTATTATCTATAGTTCTAGGTGTTAGACCTTTGAAGGAGGTTTGGGGAAAATTAACCATCATACCTCATTGAATCAAAACCTTTTGTGGTTCCCAAACTACCTATAGACCCTTCATGGCATGAATGTACCCTTTCAACCCACAGACAACTGTCATAGATAAGGCTTGGTCTAAGACAAAATAACGGGTATACCCACTATGTTTATAGCCCAATTTAATATGTTATTACCTTTAATTTTTTCATTATGACCATTATTAATAATTTTTTGGGATTTTCCATGTTTATAAGGGCCTTAAACCACCATTTTAGGTCAAATTGGCAGTTAACTACCTGTTGACTGTGTGACTAGGCATGAAAGTTTTGAGTATGGATTTCAACATTATCTATTGAGTTATTTGGAATCATGAAAGTTTCCACCATATGCTCAAGTCCATTATTATGCTTGTATGATGTTTTTCAATGATTTTTCCTTGTATACCTTACCCTCTACTCAGACTTAGGTCTTATGTCTGCATATGCTTGTGTGGTTCTAAGTCTATTTAGGTTTCACTCTACCTTCTCAATGGTAATGGCCATAAAGTTTTCATTCTCACCCAATATTATGAACTTTACCCTCTCTTTTATGGATCTTTCCTTTTAGCTCAGTCAAGATGAAGACATTAATATAGATCAGTGATGTCACATGTATCCTCTTGTTAGTATGACTATCTACAGGAGAATGATTATAAATCATATATAAGAAGAAGGTGTTCTATATAGTTTTTGAAAATCCTATGTTAATATCTCATATCACCATTCAATTATTTGAGATGCACATTCCTTGATATTCATACCAATCCTCATAACTTGAATATTTTACATAGTGTCTCTTGGGGACCCTGTTATAGTAAGCCTAAAAGGGTTGGTTATAAGTGCACATTTGCATTCTCAATTCACTATATGACCATATAGGTCTAACACCCTAAGGTTTAATTGATTATGATGGTTCCAAGGGAGTATGGCAGTCTATGGTATGGTCTAGACTTAGAGTGAATAGTGGATAAATGGATGAGGATGGCAGTGGAGAGATATATGGAGTGTGGTGTATGAAAATAGGGTTAACACAATGTAAATGATAGTGACAACATAGTGAAACAATAGTAGTATGAAAATGACATGAAATGGAGGTTAAGAACCTTTCTAAAACCACTCACATGAACCTTGAAGGCCTTTATACACATTCCTAAGTAAATATGGAAATTTGGAGGCAGATATGTAGTGTACACAATCCTCAATTGAAACCTCAAAAACTCAAAAAACTCTTAACTTTTGTAAAAGACATTAAACTTTGATAAAAGGGACTGTGTGGATTAGTAGATAAGAGAGATGGTTTCTAGGCCTATGAGGCCACTAAGAAGGTTCAAAAAATAAATTCAAGGGCTTAAGGATGATCCATCATCAATATAGCTCCTCTTTCTATGTTTTGAGTTACATTTGAAGCTCTATATATGCCATTGAGTTGCACATAAACTTGTCATACAATGGTCTTCAAATGTGCACAAGTCCTTCTTCCTTAGGATATTTTGAGATTATAAGAGAAAATTAGACATTAAAAATAAGCATAGAGGCATCAGAAACATTTAAACACCTATATAAACTCTTCAACCCAACCCATAACCTCTGGTGAATACATCAAACCTCTACCCATTGCATAGATTTATCAATAGACCACATACATGAGATAGTCATGGAATTTTCCTAGTCATGTGAGCTCACACATGTGATTCAAGTTCTGAAATGATATATAAATATCCTTCAAGACCCAAGAAAATAGTATCCATGATTGTTTTGATTAGATAAGGAAAGAATCCCTAAAAATTGTTCAGCCTAACTCGACCTATGCAGATAAGGATAGTATACAAATTCCTTAACTTTTTAAGGAATGTTCATAAATATCATGAGACTAATCTCTAGACAAATTCCCATGAATGGAATCTACTTATATGTATATGTCTGTGTGTGTGTGTGTGTGTGTGTGTGTGTGTGTGTGTATACACACACACACACACATATATATACATACACATATGTATGTATATATATATGTATGTGTGTGTGTATATATATATATATATGTATGTATGTATGTATGTATGTGTACATATTATATATATATATATATATATATATATATATATATATATATATATATATATATATATATATGTATGTATATATATATATATATATGTATATATATATATGTATATATATGTATATGTATACATATACATATAAATATACATATACACATACATCTACATATATATATACATACATCTACATACATACATACACACACACACACACACACACATATAAGTGTAGTTTCTCTGGTTATGAGCTTGGGCCCTTATTCTCTCTCCTCTATATAGTACAAGCATTAACTTAAGGAGCTCTTTGATTTTGCTAATGAGCTCAAGGGAGAGATGGGATAGTTTTGAGCTTTCATGGGATTGAAAAACACTAATTTATTCTCCATTTGACATTGCTAACCTCCCTTTTCAAAAACATGACTCCATCTGAGCTAGTATGTACTGTACGAATCTATACTACTTTAGAAACCTCTGTAACCTACCATTTTATTTGTAATTCTCCTTGTTTCATACCTAAAACATCATTTTCAAATTTTATGGAGGGAAAATAGGAATCATATGGCACTTTGAATCTAATGATATGAATTGAGGGAGTTGAAAAGTCACTATTTGACATATGTGGGGCATAATTGGGAGGAATTGGGCATTGACCATGGTGTTAATGGATTCAATGAGGTATGAAATGGTCTAATAGTGGCTTGAGAGGTTTATGAGCCCCATTAGAGGAATTTAGGGTTATTTATTGGTCTATAAAGGCCAAATTGGGTCTCATTATGACTAGAAAATGTTGACTTTGCACACATATATGACATTAAAAGGGTATATCAATTGAATTATTATATCAAAACATATAGAAGACCCTTATGACATATGAAAAACCTCAAATTCACCTTAATACACCTTCCATGATGTTCCTTGAAAGTTTTAAAGATAACATAACTCATGTTATCAGGTAGAACCAATGTGTGTATGAGTCTCTATCAAACTACCTCCTTAGTCCACCTTCATCATGGCATCTTTTGACTGTTGGAACTCCATCAAAGTGATCAAAGACCATATAACATGCTTGATCATCATTATAACACTTTACTCAAGCTAGACATATAGACATATAAATATTGATAAGGCAAAGTTAGATCATGACAAGACCATAGACTATTTGGACAACCCTCACAACTCATAAGGACAAGATGCAATCATGAGACTAATGATGGATCAGGATTCAAGGCATTAGGTTCACCCCTTTCTAGGTCTGGGACTATAAATTGATCAATAAAACCATTGATTTGGATCACAATGTAAAACATATTAGGTAAAAATAAAGGCCAATAAGTCCCAAGATTGAACCCTTAATGAATAAAGAGCTAGCCAAGCTCATAAAGGCAAACATAATTTTTCCAATCAAATATTCCTCTTAGGTGGCTAATCTAGTTCCAAATAGGAATAAAAATGGGGAAATCAGGTTATATGTGGATTTTAGAGACCTAAATAGAGCATCTTCCAAGGACAATTATCCTCTTCCATCCATATAACAAATCCTTCAAATAGTGGCTAGAGTTAAAAGGTTTTCTCTTCTAGGTGGTTATTCAGGGTACAATCAAATCCTAGTTCAAGAATCAGATTAGTCAAAAATTGTTACAACTAAATGGGGGACCTATGCTTATAATAATATGCCCTTTGGGTTAACCAATGTTGGTGTAACTTTCCAAAGGGCAATGAATATGGCCTTTAAAGGTCTCATTAATGATATGGTTTTGGTTTATTTTGATGACATCACTATTTTTTAAAAGCATACAAGTGAACATTTGGATCATCAAGGCAAAGTATTCAACAAATATAAAGAATTTGGAGTGTTTCTAAATCCTAAAAAATATGTGTTTATTGTTCATTAAGGAAAAATATTGGGGCACATAGTCTCAAAGGATGGTATTATCATTGATGTAGAGAGGGTGAATGCCATTTTATCTCTTTCTCTCCCAAGACATAAGAAAGGTCTCCAAATCTTTTGGGGGAGGATTAACTTTGTGAGGACATTCATATTATATTTTAATACCTTGGTTAATCCCCTTACCTCCATGATAAAAAGTTATTTTTAGTTGGTCAAAGGAAGTAAGGATAGTTTTGAAAGTATCATTCAATAAATATCTCAAGATCCTACTCTTGTGAATCCTAACTATGATAAATACTTCATGCTTTATGATTTTGGAGGAAGTGAGAGAATTTACACTATCTTAACTCAATAAAAAAATGATCAAAAGGAGCAGCCTATAGCATTTTTCAATCAAGCACTAAAGGACTATGAATTGAAGTATAGTTTTGTTGAGAAATAAGTTTTCACTATCATAAGAGCTCTAAAAAAGTTTAGACACATGCTTTCTAACAATAAGATACAATTAATGGTGCCTCATCTAATTATGAAAGAGTTCTTTTTGAGTAAGGATGTCAATGACAAGAGATTCACATAGATTACCAAGTTCATAAAATATGACATGCATATCAAAATAACCAAGCTTGTGAGAGGTAAGGGATTGTTTGAATAACTTACAGCAGACTTAGAAGTTGGTAAGAAGACCAACCAATTGAAATGCTCCTTCGAATATATGGATTCAAGATATGATTTTTTTCTTAAAAACATGTGAGTATTCTCAAGGCCTTGACAAGGCAAATAGGAGGTATTTCAAGTTGAAATCCATTTCTTTTGTCCTTGTTGATGGAATTTTGTTTAGAAAGGATATAAATGGAGTACTATTAAGATGTATTAAGCATAACCAAGTTTCTAGAGTGCTTGAAGAGTTTAATGATGGCCTATCATGAGGTCATTTCTCATTATGGATTATTGTTGTTAAAATCATGGGAGGTGATTATTATTGGCCTGATTCATTCATATATGCCCATAAATGGGTGGTAAATTGTAACAAGTGTGCCTACTTCACAAGAAAACAAACGTTACCTTCCCTTCCTCTTCAATCTATTCAAATAGATTGCCCCTTTTCTCAATGGGGTTTAGATTTTATTAGTAAGATAAAACCACATTCTAGTGTTGGCCACAAATGGGTTTTAATATACACAAATTACTTCACTATGGGATAAAGTTATTTCATTAAAAGAGGCTAATGAGGCTTCCATATTGTATTTCCTTGATGGTATTGTTACAAGGTCTAGTGTCCCATTTATTATCATTTCTGACAATGCCAAAACCTTTATAGGCACTCAAATTAGTAAATGGGTAGTTAATAATGGGATTTATCTTAATACATATTGAAACTATCACCCTCAAAGTAATGGTTTAGCTAAGTCTATAAACAAAAACTTGATAATGATTATCATGAGGATAATGGAGGATAATTAGAGAGCTTGGCATACCAAACTCAATATAACCCTTTGGTTTGATAGAGTCACACCTAAGATAACCATTGGTAATTATCCCTTCATGTTGGTATATGGGAGAGAGAAAAACTTATTTTGTCATTGGAGTTAGCTTCTCTTGAGCTTGTACAAAAACTACAAATGTTATAAATTTATGTAATGATAATGAGATTAGTTGAGTTGATGGAGCTAGAAGAGGTAAGATACCAAGAAATGCATACCTATGAGGCTCCTCAAACCCAAGTGAAGAGAAATTTTGATAAGAATTTTTTTTTATAATCTTCAAGGAAGGATATTTGGTTTTGAAGTGGGATGAATATAGAGATAAATCTATAAGACATACAATATTTTATGTCATTTGGAGTGGCCCATACATCATCATAGTTGCAAACAAGCAAATGCCTTTTAGCTCTCAAAGTTGAATGAAGAAGCACTACCTATCCCAGTAAATGAGATACACCTAAATCCATACATTTGAGGTCATTTTCAAATCTTGTACATAGTAGTATAGTTTTTTTTAATTACTCAAAGTTTTTTTTGCACATTGATTATTGTTATTTACTTTTTTATTGCATGTTTTGAGGCTTTCTCAATTTGTATAAAGGTTGGTCGAGCATGTTTTAGTCATGGTTAAACTTATAGACTAATTTTTTTTTAAAATTTAGTGACTCTTATACTAAATGGACTTGCATGAGGCTAATGAATCCTTGCTTATCAGGCAAGCAACTCATAGAGGTCATTATTATCACTTAAAAGTGCACCCTTGCAAGAATGTGTGTTTGTTCTCATTTATGTTGACACAATATAAAATCTACAAGGTTTAAGTGGACTTATATTAGTGATAATATCCATATAAAGGGTCATTTCCCTTTGGTACACTCATCTTCTTCTCTCTAAACTCTTTAATTTAGTGATTTCTTGACTTGGAAAAGGGTAAAAGGAGCAATACTCAAGATAAAATTGAACATTAAAACTAAAAATCTGGGGTGATACACCAATTTTAAGGTCAATTATGCCTATATTTGACACACTTGAGAATCTAAATATCTTACACATATTCACTTCATCTTTATATAATAACTCTTTCATTAGTATTTCATACAGAAGTCTTGAAAAACATTCACACTAGTATGGAAGGAATGAACATAAGTTGAATTCACTTCCAAATTAGGTGGAAATCATACTTAGACACTTGATATGACCTAAAATAATTCTCATATGTTACATGAAGGTAAAAAATTTATACATAAACATAGGAGAACTAGTCATTCACTAAGTTCCATCAATGAATATTAGGCACACACTACATGAATAGCCTGAAAATGAAGGAAAAATTAGCTTCATATTGCTTCAAAGGTGATGTATTACAAATTTTGGTATATTTTCTCTATATCCAAAATCATAATCTGATAATATTGTCTAAAAAATAAACATACATATAGAAAAGGAAGGAAAGAAAGAGGATACAAGGCATCCCCAAACTAGGGATGAGTCATCATGCCTAGTCATCCTTCACTCCTATTTAAACTCAACTACCAAACTCTTATGTAGTACATATATATTTTAACCTTGTCTTATTGTAACATGTTGTAGGAGAGAGAGATAATCTTATTTGAATGTTTTTGAACAATTCCTAGTTCCTCAATCATGACCTAATTTTAAGGGATTTGGTCTTATTGCATGCTTTGATGGTCTTCAACGCATGAAAAGGTCTTTTTCATCTTCACTTAACTCCTTTTAACATATTGTTCAATCTCCTTGATACTCTCCATCTATCTAGTGACTAACTTCAGCTATATTCTATGTATTTTGGATTTTGACTCACCCATATACCTATATTCTTGCATCATGTTTCTTTCTCTTGACTTCCTTAAATTGCTCTAAGGTGGAATATAAGGGAGTTGTTTGCATTTTGATGTTGGTGAATAAGTCTCCTCCATGAAAATAGGTCCTCAAGGATTGATCAAGTCTTCAACTAAACTCTTTCGTTCTTTCATGTTACTTCTCCACCTTAATAGGGCTGATTGAAGGATTCTTCTTGTTTGCTTTGACTTTTTCCACAATTAGATCCAAGGGTACATATAAGTGAGATATTTAATTTTCATGTTGTTGAATACTCTTACCAAACTTTATTTAATTTTTAACACAAACACTTGACCTCTTCTTGATCTCTAGTATTAACTTCATCCTCCAAGGTGGAATAGAAGTGGGAGAGATTACATGTTTCATTTTTTTAACTCCTCATGAAATATCCTTGATAAGAGTGTATTTTATGATTAATAATCATATCTCTCTGTACTAGTACTTCTTAGATATGCTCATCTTCTCCATTTTGGCAAGCTTGTTAAATACACTATGAGAACCTACAACTTGATGAATTTTCATTATTTTAATATATAATTATTTTTAATATTATTTTAACATCATCACCATGGTGTCACAGACCTTCAAACAATTTTTTGTTTCCAAACACCACATATAACTCCAAAAAATGTTCTTTTGTACTTTTTAGGCCTCAAAAAACCTTGATTTGGATTTGAGGGTCTAAAATGAGTTATAGGCCTCATCAAACACTAAAAATATGTTAATTTTATAGGTATAAATTGTGCATAACTTTAAAAAAATTAAAATATAAAAAACTCTTCACCAAACTCTCAAATAAAAATTCATAAAAAAGTGCTTGCTTGATGCCCACAGGGTTGCCTGGAGATGTTTTTCAATGATATAAGCCTATTTTGCATTGGTTTTCATTATATAAGCATGGTTTAAAAATTTTAAATTAATTTTAAACCATATTAAATAATTTTATTCCCTTGAAAATATCTGAAACACTTGTTTCTAACTCCATTTATGACCAAAATTAGTCAAAACCATGATTTCCTTTATGGTGCAAACCTGTGTTTTATAATTTTATCTCTCAATAATAATAGTACATATATGAAAATAATTTAAAATATTTAATTACATAAAAATATACCTCCATGTAAAATTTTAATATATTTTACTGAGTAAAACTCAAAATATACACTTTTTAGTGCTTCTTAGCTTGCACAATCTCATTTCTAAATGCATATAGGTCTGAGTTTTGGAATTTAATAAAGTTTTATGAGGATTAAATACATTATTATTTTTTAATTATAACTTTTAATATCCACTCTAATAATTAAAACCATTGGATGTGCTCAAACCTCTCAAAAAATGTCTTTTCTGATTGTCTTTATTGCATGCTTGAAACCCTACGACCTGTACCTTTACCTTTATCCATTATTTGAGTTAAAAAAATTATTTAATATGGTTTATCAAGGTTATTTATTCCCCATAATATCTCACATAAATTTTTATTTGAAACAAATAACTCAAAAATATAACCATGTCTCCTAAAACTGAGTTATTGGGGTTTTAGAGCACCTTTCTTTCTTAACAATTATTCATAAATTTAAGATATATAACCTAAAAATTATTTATATAAAATTTATGTAATATTTTCCCCTATATTATCCTAATACCATTCTAACCAAATCTTCTTTTCCTTCATGAATTGAACATCTAAAAATTGCCCTTACTAGCTTGCTAAAGGAATAGAAGAAACTTTTGCCAAAATTTAGACATGTGAGTTATTATTGAGCATGGATTTGGATTTATTAAGTCTATATTATTTATTTTAAATCTTATTAAATCTTCACTCCATGAATTTATTCTTATTTAAAACCTACAAATAAGCAACCTTAATCAATGGTGGCAAAATTTATCAACATTCTTGGCAACCCTGTTGGGATATTTGCCTGCTAAACACTCAAGAATAGTAGACGTATTCATTGGAATATTGGGTTATGAAAACATCACCAAATTTTAAATTCCTTCTCAATAAACAATAACACTTGTGTAGAATCACTTGGAGAATTAAAAACTAATACAACTACCAACTAAAAATGTACATAACAGCATTTAGAGGAAAGTGAAAATATAAAACTAATATATACAAGATGACATTCCACATGGATCAAATCAAAAATATCTAAATTATTCTCCATATAGTTAAAAAAATGAGGAATAAACTATTTTTTGAATACCATTCGGGTTGGATCAACTTTTTTTGTGCTTGTCAACTTCTTTGACTTGTCTCCACGTGAATCAACTAAAACAAACATATCTCCAATATAAACAAAATATTCATGTGGTTCAATGCTCACCTAATGTTTCTATTCAACACTAATAAATATCTCCAATGTAACCACATTTCGATCCCTAGGAACAACTTCAACTTTAGCCTTTAATGGCTTACTAGAACATTGTTCTTGGCATTCATTTTGAATTTGAATTGCTAAAAATTGCTCAAGATCTTCAAGGGGCTCCAAATACTACTTTATAAATTCATCTGGGTATACTTAATATATTTTTTGATCAATATCTTCCTTACCATGTCTTCTAACCTTGGTTACCACTTTATCAATGTCTTCACAAGGAGATGTGGGCCTACAAAGATTCTCAAAGTCTTGAATCAACTCAAGGTATTGCTGCCATAAGTCATCAAAACATTCTTGATCCTCACTTGCATCTTATTAAGGTTCACTAAGAATCACCACATTTTCTTTTGTAACTTTACTTATCTCATGTCTAGGGTTATTACTTTATGAATCCATTTTTTCAATCTCACTAACTATTGACATATCATCTTAAACATCTTGAGGCTCACTTGCTTCAATTTTATTTTGATCTTCAAAGATTGAAACATGATCTTATTCTATGCCAAATTGAAGCTCATTTGACCAACACAAATCTTGATCATCCTCTCTTGAAAAATTCTCCTCTTCACCTAGATGTTCTTCTTTTACTTTCCATACAATAGGTCCTCCCTAAAAAAGGAAGATGGTGGGATGGCAAGAGGTTCTATTTGGTGGCATAGGAATATAATGTTTTATGGGTTGCTCTTGAATGGGCTTCAGGGTTGAAGAGGCATTAAGAAGACTTTGATATTTTAAAGTAGTAGATTCATTAAAAATTTCTTTGATAGGAGTTAAAAAAACTTATGTTAGAGATGTTTCATTATTCTCTTTCCACTCAAAAATCAACCTCTCACATTCTGATATCCCTTAATTTTCATGGACAACTTCAACTTGAGGATTAGATAAGGGGCTTTAAAAACTTGGAAATTTTCTTGGTTGGGGAGTTTGAGGGGCTTGAGGAAGAATGGGAGAAGTATGTAAAATCATAGGCTCTTTCATAAGATTAAGAGTCTTAAAACTTAAAATTTTGAAGCAAGTAAACTCTCTTGAAGGCTCAATGGGTTATTCTTGCTTCCAACTTCAGATTTTGGACTCAATTCTTTGTACTCTCATGGGCAACTACTTCATTTGTTCTCTTGTAACCTCATTATATCTCTTCAATGATTCTACCTCTTACTGATGTATATAGGCCGGATATACAAGTTCTTATTGATGCCTATTATATTCCCCTTCTCTATTAATGTCTATACATTATCTCTTAAAGTTAAGTTTTATCTCTTGCATACTTTTTTCAAGATGATTGGAAAAAACATGACTTTGCCAAGGCTAATTGAAAACATGAGTAGGGTGGGAGGTAGGTAAATATCATGAGAATACTAATATCCTAGTGGTTCAAGGCTATTTGAGGTGGATTCATAAATATTATTAGCTTCATATGGAGGATATTAAGGTATAAAATATGCATTTTCACAAAATGGAGGATTGAAATACATACTAATTGATGCTCTTAAGGTACTTCAACTGCTTAAACTAGTTGTATATAATTTAGAGTTACTAGATACTGAGTACTTGAGTAATTTATTTGATAAAATTTACCAAAACTAGTACCAATCTTTAGTAATCTTCTAATATATTATCACATCAAGCATGCCAATTATTATCCCACTGGGTGTGCCAGAAACTATTATCACTCAGAAGTGCATCCTTGCAAGAATATGTGTTTTTTATCACTAATATTTACACAATATAAAATATATAAGGTGTGGGTGACCTTATATTTGAGATAATACCTAGATGAAGTGATGGTTCATTTTGGTGCACTCACCTACTTCTCTTTAAACTCTCTTAGTTAATGATTTATTGATTAGGAAAAGGGTAAAAGGAGTAATACTCAAGCTGAAATTGAACATGAAAACTAAAAATTTAAGGTGATGCACCAATATTAAGGTTAATTATTCATATAATTGACACACTTGATAAGATAAATAACTTTCACACATTCGCTTCATCTTCATAAGGTCTTGAGAAACATTCACACTAGCATGAAAGGAATGAACATAGGTTGAATTAAATTCCAAATTAGGTGTAAATATGACTTAGACACTTTATATGACCTGAAAAAATTCTCATATGATGTATAAAGGTGACAAAATTAAACATAAACATAGGAAAATTAGTCATTCACTGAGTTACATCAATGAATATTATACACACACTGCATGAAAATCCTAAAAATGAAGGAAAAATTAGCTTCGTATTTCTTCAAAGATGATGTAGTAAAAATTTTGGTAGAGTTTCTATATAACCAAAATCATAATTTGATAATTTTGTCTCAAAAATAAACATACATATAGAAAAGGAAGGAAGGAGAGAGAAGACAAAGCAACCCCAAACTAGGGATGAGTTATCATACATAGTCATCATTCACTCCTAATTCAACTCAACTATAAAACTCAAAAATCCTATGTATTATATCTATATTTTAACCTTATCTTATTATATCATGGCATAATAGAGAGAGATAATCATGTTTGAATGTTTTTGAACAAGTCCTAGTTCCTCAATCATGATTTATTTTTAAGGGATTTGGTCTTCTTGCATGTTTTAATGCTCTTAAATGCATGAAGAGGGATAAATCATCTTAACTTAACTCCTTTTTAATATATTTTTAAATCTCCTTGACACTCTCCATCTATCTAGTGACTAACTTTAGTTATATTCTTTGTATCTTGGAGTTTGACTCACCTATGCACATATATTCTTGCATGCATGTTTCTTTCTCTTGACTTCCTCAAATTACTCCAAGGTGGAGTAGAAGGGAGAGGTTTTAATGTTGATTTTTTTAAAGAAGTATCCTCCATGAAAATAGGCCCTCAATTCTTGATCAATTCTTCAACTAAACTCTTCCATTCTTGCATGTTGCTTCTCCACCTTAATAGGGTTGATTAAAGGCTTCTTCTTATTTGCTTTGAATTTTTCCATAATTAGATCCAAGAGGGAATATAAGTGAGAGATATTTAATGTTCATGTTTTTTAATACTCCTTAAAATTTTGAGTATATTTTTAACACAAACACTCAACCTCTTATTGATCTCTAAATGGTAAAGAGAACATGAGTTTGACTTGGCAAAGTTGTTGAGGATTTTAATGCATTGATTGAGCTTATGGATTATCTTCTTCCTCCAAGGTGGAATATAAGTGGGAGATATTTCATATTTAATTTTTTTAACTCTTCATGAAATATCCTTGGTAAAATTCCATTTGATGATGAACAATCATAGCTCTCTATATTGGTCCTTATTAGATATGTTCATTTTCTCTATTTTGGTAAGCTTGTTGAGTGCACCATCAGAACCTAGAATTTGATGAATTTTCATAATTTGAAAAAAATAATATAAATATAATTTTAATATAATCACCATGGTGTTACATACCTTCCAACAAATTTTTAGCTCCAAACTCCACATACAACTTTAAAAAATGTTCTTCTATACTTTTTAGGCCTCAAGAAACTTGGTTTGGATTTGGGGCTCTAAAATGAGTTATAGGCCTCACCATACACTCATAATATTCTAATTTTATATGTATCAATGCTTAAAACCTATAAAAAATTTAAAATCTTTAAAACTTTTCACCAAACTCTCAAATAAAAATTCATAAAAAGGTGTTTGCTTATTCCCTGCAAGGTTGCTTGGAGATGTTTTTTAATGATCTAAGCCTATTTTTTTTAAAAATCATTTTAAAATTATGGATTAATACCTATAAATTAATTATACACCATATAAAATCATTTTATTCCCTTGAAAAGATATGAAACACTCATTTTTAACTCCAGTTATGAGCAAAATTAGTCAAAACCTTGATTTCCTTCATGGTACAGACTTATGTTTTGCCATTTTCTCTATCATAAAATATATTATAGAAATTAAATCACTTTTAAACATTTAATTACATCAAAACTGACCTCCATATCAAATTTTAAGATATTTTACCTAGTAAAATTCAAAATATGCACTTTTTAGTGTTTCCTAGCTTGTGCAATCTCATTTATGAATGCCTATAGGTATGAGTTTTGGCATTTTATTGAGTTTTATGAGGCATAAATACCTAATTATTTTTTAATTCTAACTTATAATATCCCCTATAATAATTAAAACCATTGGGTATGCACAAACAATCATTTAAACCTCTCAAAAAATATTTTTTTGACTGTCTCTCTTGCATGTTCGAAACCCTATAACCTGTACCTTTACCTTTCTCCATTATTTGTATTAAATTTTTGATTGAGTAATGTGTATAAGTTTATATATTCCCCATAATATCTCACACAACTTTTCATTTATAACAAATAACTCAAAAATGCAATCACTTCTCCTAAAACTGAACTATTAAGGTTTTAGAGCACCTTTCCTTATTAATAATTAGTCATAAAATCAATCCCCTATAACCTAAAACCAATTAATGTAATATTTATTTAATATTTTATTATATATTCCCATAATATAATTCAAACCATCTCTTTTTCTCCTTCATTAATCAAACATTTGAAAATTACCCTTACTATTTTGCGACTAGTTTACTAGAGGAATAGAAGAAACTTCTACCAAAATTTAGACCTGTGAACTATTCCTGAGCATGGTTTTGATGTAATAAAGGATATATGATGTTTTGGAGAGATTATTAAATATTAACTCCATGAATATGTCCTTCTTAAAAACCTACACATAAACAACCTTGACCAATGGTGGCAAAATTTATCAATAGTCACCAAAATGTTGACTTTTTAAGTCTTCTTAATCTCTTATCACCTCACATGTTATAAGCTAGAATTATATGCCAAAAAAAGCTAAGAAAGAGATATTTTAACTTTATGATTGATTTCCTTATCCAAAAATTATGTATTTTATGAACTAATCAAAATTTTCATACATTGGCATGTTTCATTAAGTCCTAACAAGCATTACTAGGTCATGGAGTCACATTAGTCCTTGTCAAGGCCTAGTTAATGACTAAAGTCATAAGATGTGATTTTAATGTGAAAATAGATAAAACGTTATTATATAAATTAATTAAACTATGAAAAAGTGGTGAAACATTCAAAAAGGGGCATAAAGGTCATCAAGAGATTTGAAACACTTTCACAAATCTTCTAAATCCATGCATCTTACTCACAGTATCTTTGAATTTATTTTTCCCCTTCTTTTTTGCATCCTCATGGATTATTTCAATCCTTAAACATGGTAAAACTCAATCAAGGCCATGATCAATCTTGTTTCACCTCTTCAAATTCACATTCAAGAAGATCTAAGTAGTTTCTATTATTTCCAAGGTGTTTCCATACAGGTTTTAGGAAAGTTTCTCAACCTTTTACTCTATTTGACATCTTAAAAAGGCCACATCAAGATTTATAGAGGTCTCCAGGCATGTAAATGAGTTTATTTACATGTATATTAAGACACAAAAAAATTTATTAACTAATCAAGGTCTATAATAGAGAGTCTAATCATGTTTTCAAAAGGTTTTAGGTTTGAAACATGTCAAACAAAAACTTTAATCAAGTTGTAGGTCAGTGGCATAAAGGCAAAGCCTTGCATAATGTCTATGAGCATGAAGAAGGATTTTAGAGAGGTCAAATGGTCATAAAGACCATAAATTAAGGTTTTAGACCTTCAAGGAAAGGATCTAAGTATAATAGCAGAGTCTTTTCATGAGAAAAATCAAGTTGTAGGTCTTCAATAGGTCTGCAAGGCCTTGTCAAGAGAAACCAAGGTTGAAGAGGTTGGAAAGAGTTCAAAGATATAAATAGCAGAGTTTTGAAAACTACAAGTTCTATATCACATATAAAATTAAGTTTTTAGGCTATGTGACAAGTGAAAAACTAGAGCTACAGGTCATAAAGAAGTTTGCTAGGTCTTGTTAAAGATCTAGAGCGAGAAATGGAGGTGGAGAAGGTCAAGCATTAAAGATTTTAAATAATTTACTATACAAGATTTAGGAGAGATATTTATTTTAAACCATCATTAAATCATAGATCAATTTACATATAATATAAGTATTTAAAGTGAAAAAATCTCCAAGATATAAAAAACCCACAAGTGATATTCAATGATTGTGAAACAATAATAACCCCCAATACAAATTATTTTTCCTTCTCACTTCTTCAATAGCCTTCACAAAACTCTATGTTCATGTTTAATTCATGATTTATAATATAATATTTCCACACACATTCATAATAAGGGTAAAACCCTATTTATCATGAAATGTGAAGGGATGTGACCATTGTAAATAATGGGTCCAACCATCCTAAGCACATTTTAAATTACCAATAATAATAAACAAGCATGTTTTATTTTTACCAATAAGTAATAAATAATTTATGTTTTATTATTTATTTATACGAAGTTATTAACCTATGTTAATAAATAATAAATCATTATTATTTAATTACTTAAAATGTACTAAGCGTCTTATAATTTCACTACCTAGACATTAAATGTTGAAACACTCTCCTTTAATGTTAAGTGGGGATAAATGCCATAGTCACCTTAAAAAGGGAATTATAGTATGTACAATATTGAAGGATTTAAAAATATCTATCATGATAAATATCACCTTTTGAAATAAAAATAATTATAATCCATAAAAAACTTGAAAGTAAGTTTAGGCTAGCATGATTGTGAGACTACATCTCACAATTTCTCATGAATAATCACTAAGCATATTTGGAGTCTTTTATAACATAAGGACCTCCATTATAAAGTATGTTTTTAATGTATTGGAGTAAAAAATTAAAAATTCCACATGAAGTTTATTTAAATTACAAAACTTCCACATGAAGCTTATAATGCTTTTTAATAAGAAGTATAGATAAGGAAAAGAAACACATGGTTGTTAGGAAGTGACATTGTCATACACACTCCCCTTCAATGATAATTTTGAGAGACATGAAACTACTAAAACTTGGTACCACCAAGTTGATTTGTGAAGATATTTTCCACTAGTTCCTTCATAGGATAGAACTACATATCTATATCATCATTGAGTATTTTTTCTTGGATAATATGCATGTGAACTTCAATATTCTTAAATTTTTAGTGTTGTGCACCTACACAAAACTTAAAAACATATTCATAAATAGATTCATGATAGAATAGTATGGTTAGCATCATAATAACCACAAACATAAAAATATGACATATGTTTTTCTATGGTAAAATACATTTAAAATAATCAAGTCATATTTTATGCAAATAATTTCACTACTTTGATTACAAAATTAGTGAAAAAACATAAATTATTATATGAAATTCATTATTGGATGTCTCTAATATTGACAAGATGAGCGTCCCCAACTGTCATGTAATGTGCATACAATAATTTACTAATAATATGATACTAAGTTTAAACATTATATATCCTATTAGAAATAAGTCATTTTATCATTTGAGTTTTATCAAAACTTTTCAAGTTTAATATGTCTCAACAAAATATTGAGGTATAACCTCTCATACATCAAATATGGATAATTTTATCATGAAATTCCATCATCCAATCAAACAGATATGAGGCTGAAACAAATAAGTTCAGAGATGTATAAATAGAATGTATAGTAAAGTAAATAATGAAGATTTAATAATACAAACTCAATCACCAACCACATCTAGTGAATGTTAGTTTTTTTTCTCTACTAGGATTTTCTCCATGAATGTCATTGAGTCAGCCCTTAGTTCCTCATTTGTTCATCCTTGGTTTATATTGCAGCCTTTAGCACTTGCGAGACTTAGCATTAATTTTCATTTAGGGTTTTTCGCCTTCGAGTGAGGCTAGTCTTTATAATATCCTCCCTCATTCTATCTTGACTATTTTAGTTAAGAAGAAGAATAGAGGAGCACTAAGAAATGGCCCCTATAAGCACCTGAGGAAGTTTATCTTGAAAGTTTACCATGAGGTAATGTTTTGAAACCTAATGTTATACTATCTATTCTTGAATTTAATTTTGCATGTCAATGGTTAGAGCAATTTTTTTTAATAGGTTATTTTGTTGGGACAATCCCCTCTAAAATTATGCTACACTCCTAGGTTCAAACTCACTAGGCATCTCATAGCATCAAGCTAGAGATCATATAAAAGATGACTAAAGGTTTTTTCATCTTTATCTTCTCTAACCCATCCCATGCTAGAGGAATCCTCCATAAGTCTACCACTTGGTATGTTATGAACTCACTCATGGTCCTCTCCCCTAGATATGAGACTTTATGGTCTCATATCACACTAATTTTAAAGTCCTAGTTTGGATTGAATTCCCAAGCCTCCCACTCCCATGTTGGTACTTTATTCACAAAATAGTGTCCTCCATAAACCATGTGGTTTGTCATGAACAAAACTAGTTCTACTCTGCTAGACCACAAAAAAGGGTCTGTGTAAAATTAGACCTATCTCAAGACCTCAAGGAGTGTGTGGAAATATAAGTCAAGGATGTGAGTCACTCTTTACGAGTCATCTAAATCAACTTGCCGGATACTTGTTTTTGCTACTAAGCCATAGACCACAACATATAATATTTTCCCCTTTAGTTGGCTCCCAATAATTCATCTAATTTCTCATCCTCACTACCCAAGTCCTCTCCTGAGGCTAGCAAAAAACTAGCTAAAGATATATAGACAATGGTAGGGAAGAATAATTCACATCCCAAAGCATCTAACATGGCTACTACCCCTAAATGGGGAAAGACATCCTTGAGCATTGGCATATAGGAGTATGCTCTTGTTGATGAAGAACCTATGTTGATTGAAGCCCTAAAATTGGTTGAAAAGCCCAAGGTGTTTAACACCCCTCTAGTTTCAAACATTTTGTCTCAAGGTCTCGAGGCCTTTGTGTCTAACTCTCTCAAATTTTCACACTCGTAGGTCACCACTCTTCTAATTCATTCTAGGTGGGATCTACCCAAATTATCTTATATCCTTCCTAGGAGGAATGATGAAATAGAGGAAGGAGAGTTTCTAGCTGACCTTGATTTGAGGAAATAATATAAATTCTTGAGTGCCAATAGTGGGCATTTTTTGTAGAACTAATACGATGCCATAGAAGGTATGGACTTGGAGGACATGTCCCATGACTCCTATCATCTATGAATTGCTTTTCATGGAATGTTTAGGGTATCATAAACCTAAAATGTAAGTTTTTCATGCATGGTTTTAGAAGAAAGTTTATCGAGATGGAAATTCTCTATTTTTAGGAAGTCAAGGTGGTGGATTTTTTATTGATCACTATAAGTAATTCCATCTAGCATGATAGTATCATTTTACATAATCACCATGTTATGAGATGTGGAGGGGTGATCACATTCATTTCTCCAATGTGGTGGCCACACTTAGTGCAATTTATGTAGACCCCACCAACTAGTTAGTATAGGATCTTTTTAGCATTAAAATCCATTCTTTTGGTTTTATTAATATTTACACCTTAAATGATGCATTAGAGCATACCCATTTATGGTAGTGGATTATGGATGATCTCCATAATGCTCATTGGGTATTATGTGGTGAATTTAATATGGTAGTGGCTCTTGATGATGAAATGGGACACTTTCCCATGAGGTGGGAAGATGGTTAAAGGGAGTTGTGGTTTTACATGTACACTAAATGGGGTCTTTATAACCCTAATACTTTAAACTAGCCTACAAATGGAGTTTGGTACACCTAGAGTAATTTTAAGGGAGGCCCCACTCAAATTCTAAATCACCTTGATATGGAAATAATGTCTACCTATTTGTACTTCTCTTTTGATAATGGCTTCTTCCTTCTAGTGTAGGTGCTACTAGATTTTGCACTTTTCAACCAATCCCCCATTTGGTTTCATGTGACTTGGTAGTTCATGAAGCCCAAGGTCCACAAAACACAATTTTTTCTCAACACCTATCTGCTCAAACATGGGCCCATGATGGCACACATTATGAGAGTTTGGAATTTAAATCCACATCCTTCCCAAGAATATGGTTGGATTATTTGATGGGATGATGTAATCCAAAGGACCACCCATTTCCTATGGATCTATGGCCACCATCTTTCCAAAATTTAGAGACACTCCTACTCTACTACTTCCTTAGAGTTAGATCTATGTAATCCATAGATAGTGCAAGTGTTTGTTCACCACTATCATCAAGTATTCAAAGGTTAAGCCTCTTTGACTGAACAAGAAGCTGCCCTTCAATAATGTCTTTTTGTTGTGCTTTACAAACTCACTCCTACTCAATAAGTGATTTATGATAGGCCACTTACTATAGATGATTTACATGAAGTAGTGACACATATGGCTAATGACAAAACCCCTGACATTTATGGATTTCATTGTGAATTCTACAAAACCCTTTAGGATCTTGTGGGCAATGATTTGCTCAAGGTCTACCAAGAAGCATTTCACACTCACTAGGTTAAAATATAAATAAAGGAAATATCAAATTCATATCTAAGTAGGGAGACCTAGAGTTGTTCTATAACTGATAACCCATCACCCTCCTTAATGTCTCTTATAAAATCATAGCCAAGGTATTGGTGATCCATCTACATAATATGTTGCCACACATTGTGCATCTAGAATAAATAGGCTTCATCAGAAGCTGCTACATCCTGGAAAACATCATTATTTTTTGGGAAGGTATGGATTGGGCCAGATGATCCAAGCAACAAGCATTATTCATCAAAATTAAATTTAAAAAATCTTATGATCACATTGAATGGCCTTTTATCCTAGCCATGCTTCATGCTCTAGGATTTAGACCAATTTTCATTCAAACCATTCAAATTCTTTTCATAGATGCCTCAACCATTCTCTCCTTTAATGGAATCACCTCTAAGAAATTTGGCCTATACCATTCCATTCACTAAGGGTACCCTTTAACTCCATCCCTTTATGTGCTTATATCTAAGGGTTTTGGATACCTCCTTAGCAAAACCCAATCTAGTGGCCTTTGTAAGGGAATTTATCTCCTACCCAATGTATCCAACCCTCATGAGGACATATAATTACTTAATGGTCATTTTGTTGATGATTCCTTTCTTACCCTCATTGAAGATGAAGCCAATATGGACAATTCCCTTCATTGTCTTAACACCTTCTACCTAGCCTCTAGTTCTAGCATCCAATGGTAGAAAACTCATTTATAAAACATTCATACCTCCCTCTACCTCCATGGGTAGCTAAATTTAGTTGGAAATGGATCTTTCATGATGAAATTTTTTAATTCCTTGGCATCCACTTTGCTTTCAATGCTTTATCACCTTTGTTGTGGTAGTATGTTGTTGATAGAGTTGCTAAGAAGATAGATTACTGGATGACCAAGTCTCTTTCATTAGCATGGAAATTTTTAATCTACTTAAAGATCTTTTCATCCACCCATGTATACTACTCATCATGATGGGTTCATTAAAAACAAACCTACCAGAATTTGGAGAAATTCCTCAAAGATTTCTTTTGGGCCAATTCTTCCCAAGGTAAAGGTTTCCACAAGGTGGCTTGGGATTATTGTTGCCTACCATGTGAAGCTGGAGGGATGGGACTTGTCAACATAGCTAGACAAGGATCTCCTTATGTACTAAATGCATTTTGAGGGCCAAGAAGCTTGGAAGATGTTATTCAGATACTATATCTCCTCAAGCTTTCCTAAGGGAAAGAAATCTTGGAAAGGACTTGGATTCCCCAATTTACTCTTCATTCAATCTCTCATTTATATCACTAGGTATTTCATGGCCAAAAGCATCTAGAAATCTTGGGAAAAGATCAAGCCATGGCTTCTCTAGAATGGCTCTAGTATTTGCAATGGGCTCTCTACTAATTCCCACTCTCTTTGGTGGTCCTCTATCTTTTCTCAAAATAGGGTTCCTTTGGCAGAGGTTCCTTAGATCAATGCCCTTAAGTTATACCATAGAGTAATCCACTATATCTAGTATATCCTCTATATACACTCTTTTACTTGACAACCCTAGGAGGATGTGAAAGCTAAATTTCAGCTAGCCAATGTAGACCAATAATCTTACCAAGAAATCCTTAATGTTATCCCCGCTTCCATGCTCCATAAAATCTTGGTCAAATATATTAGACCATAGTGGATGGACTAGAAATGGTATGTTGAAACCCCCTTTCATAATTACACTCCTTTGGCTTGGCTATAATCTGCTCACCTCACATTTTCCCATGGTTGACAAAATTAACAACTATTGGGGGTTACAATCATCTATGAAAATGTTGATATTTCACTTCAACACTATTTGGAGGGGATATGTGGAGCCCAAGCTTACCCATTTTTCTTGGTGTATATTGCACCAAGGCTTACCTATTAGCAGAAGGCTCATTCAAATTAGAGTCCAATTGCCTACTTGTCCCTTCCATGGGCATCTTAAGATGCTTCTTCATCTCTTCTGGTACTATCCTAAAGCTCAAAGGGTTTGGTCCTAGATCCATGATATTTTTAGGCCCTTCTAACCTAACTTTTACATTTGGAAACACATCCTCCTAGGAAATAAGCCCATAATGACCATCAAAATTGCACAAGTTTGGCATACTTTTAGAGTGGAGATTCTCTTCTAGATTTGGAAAGAAATAAATAATTATGTTTTCAATCATGTTTATTTTGATTTTAATATTTTTTCTTTGCATAAATCTTCCATTATCTCCAATGTTCTTTTGTAGATATAAGTCCAAGCCAATAAAGTGGCCATGGAGCTTGGGTATCTCTAAGACCTCCTATTTCACTAGCAAGATGCTCCCTGTGTTATGACTCAAGATCTACCTTCTCCTCATATGGATCCCAAAATGGATGATATAGTGCCTCAATCACCTCATGGTGGACATATTCATAGTCACTCTAGGCACCACTCTCATAGTGGCACCCTGTACTAATGTGTTTCCCCTCCTGGGTAGTAGCGAGGGTGGTAACCACCACTTCCTTCCCCTATTAGGTTAGATGGATAGGACACTCCTCCTCTTCCATAATTAGATGCTTGGGGGTACCACTTGGAGGTTGTGCTGACATGTTGGATAAGTTTCCTAGGCTCTCATTGGCTATCTCACCCACTCAAACTCAAGTAGATGATGAAATTAACATGGCTCAAGCTACTAGTTGGGAGCCTATTTTAGGTGGCAATGACTTGCCAAGTTTGGGTTGGGGTTTGAATGATATGGATCCTCCACCTTGAGGACTTGTTCTTGCTTCTTGATAGTTTTATCTTAAGAATTTTTTTTGTGACTTCCTGATAAGCACTACCTAGATTTGATAATTTGCTCCTAGGCTCTGCTTAGTGTCGTGGCATGCTCTCATACCACCTTATTTTTTTATGAATTATTTTTATATTTATATTGAGTTAACATATGGATATATTTCATCAAAATAATAATACAAACTCCATTTATACATTGCATTTCATAATATATCTTATTATAAAATGAAGCATATAAGAATATTAGCATAAATAATCAAATGATAAAATAATCAAATTAAAGTCAAAACCATGCAAGTCAAAATCATTTTAACAGTTGAAACATAAAATATCTAAACTTACTAAGCATGATCTTTTTACCAAAATGTAATGACTAAACATGATAATTTTGTCAAATTAAGCATGTTGTTATGCATATAATTTATTTTGATGTAGAAAAAACGCAAAGATTAAGCATAGATTATATTCAGAATATGGATGATAGTATTCATGGCTTCAACCTATAAGAACTAGAGGAACTATTGACCAATTTTGACTTTTAGGTCAAAATAGGGCACCCCTAGTAAAAAATTTCATTTTTATGAATATAATGGGGTATAATATATTTTCATAAGGTGTTTCATAGGTTAATTAATGTCATTTGATGTTATAATAACTTTGGTTATTAGTTTTCTAGGTCTATTTATCATTTTGAGTCATTTTAAGGGGTCTAAATAGTGCATTTAATGCTTTTTATGAGTTTATTGGGAAATGTGCAAATGTCAAAGAGTTGTATCACATTCCATGTGTCTTAGGAGGTCTTTAGTAACTGTTAATAATTGTAAATTATTAGGTTAATCAGAGAAAGGTAGTTTTATTGAAGAAAAGAGTGAGTTTATGACTTGTACAACATCCTTGGGAAGTGTGCCACTTAGAAAATGTGTAAATGTGACTCTTCACCTTCCCAATGCTCAAATACACATTTGGTTTTATCTAAAACTAATATTTCTTACTCAAACCTTTCATCTCCTTTCTTTCTCTTCTTGGTAGACTGAAATGACTTGCAAGTTTCCACTTGGTACAGTCAAAAGAAAGAGTTTTAGGTAGATTGCTCTTAGGAGGTTGTTTTATAATCAGATACATTTAAATCCATATATAAATTTTTATAAATGGTAAACTGTGCTTCATGAACCATCCATTTGAAGTGGATTATGCAAATATGCTTGTCATTTTGTGTACCCTTCATGTTTTCCTTTGGTTTGAGTGATTTTGTATAAACTAGTTGCTCATTTTTGCTCTAGAAGATGATGGATATGTATCCTTACATCTCCAATTATTTTTTTCTTGTTTTTATTTTTTTTATGAGCAAATAACCTTGAAATTATAGATTGGTATTTTTTAGGGGCAATGGGTAGTTTTCACTAGTTTTAGGAGCTTGGTACTTTATCAATAGATCCAAGGGAATTTGATAGTTTCTTTATTATGTTTTAGATGTTATTTTCATCCCATATCTCCTCAATTTTTTTCCTTAAGGTATAATTCATCAGATTTCCTTCACAAGGATCATGTTGCCTATCTAACCTATAACTGCCACACATAGTCAGCCTTGAGAAATCATATGTTTGAAGCCTTTATGCCATGATCACAGGGGTATATTTAAGGTTTTTGGGGTATTTATATGTCCTAAAATTTCATAGAGTGGTGAATAAAACCTTCAAATTTATTTCAAATAAGAGAGATTGGGCGGTCACATGAGGCACCTCCTCACTGTCTACCATGAAATGGTTATCCACAGGTGTTTGAGAAGAAAAAACCATGTGTAAACTAGTATCATGGTTTTGGGATCCTTTTATAATTTTATAACATTAATTTTATAACATTTAAATGGGCCTATAATCTATTTCAAGAGAAAACTCATACTCACTACATATGTTTATAGTTTGCCTACACTTGCAAATAGCCACCTACAAGTGGTGTTGACAAAGAATTGAAGATGTTTGATAGAGAGTTTAGATGAGCTAGAACATATTTTTGAGTATTATAGATTGAATATACCATGATTCATATTATTGAAACCATGAAGTGAATAAACTAGAATGATAAACCATGATCATGGGATGACTGTAGATTTAGGTTTATTTTTCCCTATTTTGAGCAAATAGAGGTCCAAAGGTTTTTAGTTGACCTCTTTAAACATAACTCCTAAAGTTTTCAATGAAATTTAAGTATTTTATCATGAAACCTCTATAATTTAAAATACTTATGATGAGTTTGGGAAGGTGAGGAATAGTGGAGAAGGGTGACTTGAGGACTCAGAGTTGTAAAAAACACTAAATGTAGACAGTGATATCTACAGGACTAAAATCAAAAGTGACCTATATTAACCCAAGTTGAAAATTAGGCCTATGAAATATTTTGGATTGGTTAAAAAGGATATAATTGACACATATGCTCATAAAAATCATCATGGAAGAATGATAATTTGTGTTTAGATCCCTCTGCCCATCCACAGTCTGTATAACAGGGTTAACATGTACCTACAATTGAACATGAGGATAGAGTTGCAATCTTGGTGATTGAAGTGGGGTTTATCTCCTTAAAATTAAATAAATTCATAGGTAATTAATTAATGTATCTCATTCTCATAGGTGACTTCATTCCATCATGATCAATACCAAATGGCTTAAGCACTCATGTACAACAAGTAGGGGTCTCGATAGGAGAAATAGCTCAATCTAAGCAAGAGGGTATAGTTTGTGTTAATTAAGAGCATATTGATGATGAAAATATGAATATAGGTTATGTGATGTAAAATTAAGGTTAAATATTTTTTTTAAACTAAGCTCTAACCCCTAAACATATACCTATCTGTACAAGTTACCCAAAGAGACACCTACACTAAGTAGGGGTAGATAGTGAGATTCTTGAGGTTGTGATGATGTTTAAGGAGAATTAAAGGCATAATATAATGAAAAAATAAATTTTTTAACTTGATTTAATTCAAGGGGATCTAAAAATACTATAATAAACCCATTTTAAGCCCATGAAACTTAAAAAAAAGTTGGAGAACATGATTATCTCAATCAGCTAGATACAAGTAAGACAGTGAGCAGATTAAGGTTTAAGGTGATAGATAAGATCTTAGTAATGTGAATAATGGGGTTAAATAAGGAATAAATTGATTCAAGATGATTTTATGGAGGTTTATAATCACCCATCATAAGTTATATCATATAAAACACACCTACAGTTTCAGTCTAAGGTAGATCACAGTCAAAGGAAGCAAGTAGTTAGGTCTAGGCCAGTCAATGCAAAGCATAGACAATGAAAATTTAGAAGAGGCATGATGTTTTCATGATAAAAATTTAATACATTAAAACTATGAGTGTTCTTATAAACTTTCATGATTCACACAAACATATAAAAGACTCAGTCAAATGCAAAACTCGATCCATTCCTAAAAATCCTACACTTTCTACTTGTGAAGGACCAGTCTTAAAATTGGACATTTTGAAAGGATAAATGAGATTACATAAGCCTAAAATTTTATGTTGGAGGTCCTAAATACTATATTAAGTCCCTAAAATTTTCATTTTGTCTAATATAAAAGGGTAAGTACCCCCTATTTTGTCTCAGATAGGGGGTACTTCCCCTCATACAAACCATGACAGTTTTGTTAAGAAATGATCAAAAGATGATCTAAGGGATAAATATAAAATTTAAGGAAGGTTTTTTAAGCTATATAATACCCAATAAAATTTAATAGATACCTCATAGAGATATTAGTGCCATAAAAAATGTCCAAACACCATAAGATACAGTTAGACATAGTTAGGCATGGTCAAGCCCAATTCCCAAATGGAAGACCATGTTCAATCCTAGCATAAAATGAGAAATAACATAAATGGAGAATTTTTTAGGAGGTAATTTTATATTTTTTGAAGCTATTAGGACATATATAATATATTCAAAGAGTCATTTTGGGGTCTAGAATGCAAAAAGGCCTATCGAACAAGATGTAAACATAATGCCAACTGAGGGGTCACTCATAATTCCAAAATTAAGTGAGATTTCAAACCTATTGAAACATTACCTTGAGGTTAAATATTAGGTGATAAAACCATTGAATTGAAGTAAAGATGTCAGAAAAGATCATTTTAAGCCTAAGCTTGAAATAGGCCTACTAGGCAAGGATTAGGCCTATGCTCAAATTGAGGGATTTTCACATTTTTAGACTTGGAAATACTTTAAAACCTATTGAATAATGTTTTGGGGGCTTATACAGAGGTTTTAAGGCTTTTGGAGTATACATATAACCAAATAAACTCATATTCAACCCTGAAACCCTTTAGGCATGTAAGGAAACAAGAAGACAAGCTCGAATGGCCATTTTCAATTGTTCATATCTTTTATGAAGCTATGCATGGGAGAAAAAGGAGTTATAAGGTGTTATTAGGGGTCTCATAGGCCATATTTTTGTAAATTTTTCTCAATTTGGATGTCCCAACTTTATGAATAATTGTTAAGACCAAAAATAAGCCTAAACCCCTATTAAACCCTTGCTAAGGACCAGTCTTGGAAAATGGAGTTGTAAATGCCACTAGATGGACTATTGTGATTAGTAAACCTATTTTAACTTGGATGTGACTCACCCAATATAATTCCCATGCTAGCTATTTGTACAGACTTGTATGGATGGAGGCAAAAACAAGCTTATTCTCACTATTTTGTGTGTTATGTAGGCTACATGAGGAGTTAGGAGATGAAACAAAGTTTTATGGAAATATTGAGACTTTTAATAGCTCCCAATATCCATTTAATTTCCTTAAAAAACTCCTAAGTGTCTCAAATAGGTCCTTCAACTTAGCTAATCAAATCTAGCATATTGGACAAGCTAGAGAGAAGGGAAGAAATATTCAAGTGAATCAATTTTAAGGTGACCCTGATGCTTCCAAGGCCATGTAGGGTCTTAAAACATGTCAAAAGCTACCTTTTAATAATTTTAATGGGAAACTAATGCTAAATTTGAAGACAAGTGTGTTAGGTGCATGAGAGGGAGGTTTCCTAGAGTACAGGTGATGATGGCTCTCTTATAGGTGATTCCAGAAGAATAATCATGCAACCAATGCATGGAGATGATTTTTTTAGATCCTACCCTGCCATTCCAATCATTTTACCTACCCTTGATTAGTTATAAGTCACTCAAATAGGCCTAGTCATGAAGTTAGTTTTTTGTGCAAGAAAAGGAATTTTAGGCCACTTTGCATTACTTTGATGACTTAGATTGACATTTTTTGCTCATAAAATTACATGGTTAGACCCATATATTATTCCCATGCATGAATAAATTTTATTCTCATCTTTATAAATTTCCTTATGACCCTTGGACTTCTGTTTCTCTCTCCCTCTCTCAAACTCTATAAGAGTTGGCCATTTTGGCATTGTATTGGATGCTCCACCTGAGTATGGAGAATCCCTGCTCATTTATATACCTTTTGATAAATAAATTACTAATTTTTACATCTTAATGACTATTTAAAAGTGTGTTATACATGGATGATGAATCTTGCTTAGTGAAGACTATGGATTCCTAACATGTGTTCTCATTCTTTCACCTTGTTTGCAGCTAGAAAACATCTTTTTGCAAGGCATATAAAGTGTTTTAGGAGATGTAAAATGTTGATTGAGTTAGTATTTTCACTATTTAAATTAAAATACTCTTATTTATTCTTCCTAGCTTTGCACATCCATCCATGACCTCACAATGTAACATTGATGTGAGAAGATGAAGATTGAAGGAGTGTAAGTTTGGTTTGTCTTTTGGTCTTAATTGTATGATGAAATTGGTTGTAATTCATCAAATTTATTTAGTGTATCACCTTCTTAGTTTATATTTTATTTTAGTTATCTCTCACCCTTTTTTCCCCCCAAAGTTAGTAGTAGTAGTAGTAGTCAAGTGGTACATTAAGGGATTTAGCCCTATCTAGAGACTTA
Organism: Torreya grandis; assembly: GCA_037957365.1. Taxonomy (NCBI): domain Eukaryota; kingdom Viridiplantae; phylum Streptophyta; class Pinopsida; order Cupressales; family Taxaceae; genus Torreya; species Torreya grandis. Next base: position 2,111,447 of record JARHVA010001001.1, on the reverse strand, counting down.
CTCTTTCTTCAGGCTACCCACAAGCCTAGAGGTGATTCCATTGTGCCACTTGGATGAGGATAACTTTTTATCTCCTCAAAGGGTGCAAATCCAAGTGACAAAAAAATTTGGCACACCCGGTGAGACTCATGTTCCAAGAGTTGGAGGATTTTGGGTGTTGTCCTTCAACACATTAACCTTTGGAGGCATCTTTTCAAGAATTAATGGTGACTCTAAAGACATATCATCTGGTCAAATAGCCCAAGTTGTCCTTTGAATATTTATGGTAACATATTTCTTTGTGTTCTTGTTTTCAATGAAGATTCATGACTTACCTTGGATTTGAGCTTTGTCCTTTACAAGTTGGTGAAACATTTCCATCTTGTCCCATTCCCTACAAATATGAATAAGTTCTTGGTTAATATTGTTATGATAATTATCAGTCCCAATATGATCATATTCAGCCCTATCATGAGTTGTATCAGTCCTATAACCAGCCTTCTCAATGTCTTATTCCTAGTTAACCTAATCCTTTCTCCAATCAACTCATTTCCACCTTCAAACAAGCACTTTTGGGCTATGAAAGGTATATGTTGTATATTGATACTCAAAGGGGATGTGGTCAAAGGATTCCTAATCATTCCATCCATCAAGTGATAAAGGCATTAGATTTAGTCAAAAAAGAGTGGATACCTATTGAGAGATCCAATTAGCAAATACTCACAAGTGAGATGCTTGATGTGAGTGGTTGAGTCTCTTCCCTAGAGGATAGGCTAGAAGTTCATGAAAGGCAACCTCATCATACCTATCATCCTTCATATCCATTTTCCCTAATTTCATACCATCCATACATTACCCCTACTCATGAGCCAAAACAAGCATATCAAAGTCATCTTCTTCCTAATCAGTTGGAGGAGAGTATTGAAAAAAAAGTCTTGTGGTTGAGGCCAATGTTGATAGGTATATTGAGTTAGCTAACATGCATATACAGTAGTCTATGTTGGAAACAAAGGAAGTGGAGTTCAAGCCTAACTTTCCCTCTCACATACCATCCTTACCACCTAAAAAAGAGACTCATAATCCCAATGTCCTAAGTTAGAACAAAATATTGGAATCATGCAAAAAGGAGGAGAAAAGTCTTGACCAAGGGTGTAAAAAAGAGACTCATAATCCTAACATCCTAAGTTGGATCAAGATAATAGAGTCATGGGGTAAGAAATAAGATGGAAAAATTGTCCAAGAGTGTAAAGTGAAAAATGGAGATGATCCTTTTCAAGTCCCTCCTACCCTTCCTCAAGAAACTTCTTTTATTCCATGGTATCCTTCATGCAATCCTTATCCCCTAATGATTCCTATCAAATTCAAGAGAAATGTTTCCAAGAGAACCTAGCCAAGAAAATTGAGGAATTAGAAGAAAATATGAGATTGCTAAGTCAAGGTGAGATGTAAATTTTAGCCCCAAAATAAGATCCAATGTCTAAACACACCCCATCTCCCCTTCCTCAAGAGCTTCCAAAAGAATCTCTTACCTTGCATTCTCAATATGAACTTGAGCTCTATATTCCACCAACTACTTCCTCTTTCCCTCATCCTATTACTCTTACCTTGATGTAATTATGGTGTGGTAACCAAAGGAGGATCAGCTGGTTGATAAAGAAGGAGAACTCTTACTTGAAAAAAACCTACCTCCTTGATAGCCTAGTTGGGCTACATCACATGATTTCACGATGCGTAGTCTTAGCATTACCATGAAGGAGGTTGAAGATCATGTAGCCCTTGACCAAAGAGATTATATTATGATATATAAAGTTCATTTTTAAATCCCTCAATAAGTCTTTAAGTAATGAAGAGAAGGTGAGTCCTTATGTTGAATCTCTTTGTTTGGTTAATGACGAGGAATTTTGTCTTTGTGTTGAAGAACCTATCTTGAGAGAGGAAAATGAAGAGGAACATGCTCAATTAATGGATGATAAATAAGACCCCATTAGTGTTTATGAGGAAGAAACCATCATAGGGATTCCCTTTGCTAAACAAAATGATAATTCACAAATTTTTGCCTCCATATTTGATGAGGAAGAAATGATCATTAATTCTTTTCTTACCTTGCAAGATACCATAGATAGACTAGGAGAGGTTCTCAATCAAACTTTGGGTGAATTTTTTGACGTCATTGGAGTAGGCTATACTCCTCTTCAAGGAGGATATCAACTAGTCAAAGATTGATAAGGTAGAATTGGTACACAATTAAGTATGCAAAGGAAAAACATCCTCTCAAATCTATATTTTCAAGAAGAATATGCATTTGATGATGACATGTTTGAATTAATCAAGATGGGAAATCACCCTCTCAATAAATTGGAAGAAGCATATCATCTCTTTAAGGATGAAACAAACTCCTATTGGCCTCAATCTTCTATGTAATAAGAAATCAATCCTCTCAGAGACATGCATATTAAGGAGATACAAGTTAACCATGAGATGAAGAGTGGGCAGCAGCATGAAGTGTGTGAATATGTTTAAGAGGAATATGTATTCATTGGAAACCTATTTAATAATGATCTACTTGATATCAGATCAAGTGAAGTGCCAATGAAGAGATCTGATCCATAAAGCATTCAATTCAAAGAGAAGCATGCTTAGCACTTTGTTTCATCTCACCATGAAGATTATTCAAGAGGTTTTCATTTTGATCCTGGAAAGGAGGTTTGTTTAGTTTTTAGTTGTGCATAATAATGTGTTTCCCATTTCCCCTAAGTTCTTATGCACATGTGTGTGTCTTGTGTGTTTTTATTCTTGGTTATGTGTGTTCTTTTCCTTTGTGTGGTTGAGGTAGTCACTAGTTGTCTTATGTTGATCAAATTTGAGTCAGTGGTCAATGTTTCTTTGTTTTTCTCAATCCTTATATGACTCTATAATCCCAATGGACTAATAAGGCTACTGGTCTAGTTAGTATAGCAGGTATACTACCCCTATGAGTCACTAATTTGTTGACCATTGTTAACTTTTAGGTCAAAATAAGGTAACCATAGTAAAAAAACTTCATTTTTAGGCATATAAGGGGTTATAATATATTTCCATAAGGTCTTTCATAGATCAATTGATGTTATAATAACTTTGGTCATTAGTTCTCTAGGTTTATTTATCATTTTGAGTCATTTTAAGATGTTTAAATAGTGTATTTAATGATTTGTACAAGTTTATTAGAAAATTTGCAAGTTTCAAAGAGTTTTATCACGTTCCATGTGTCCTAGGGGGTCTTTAGTAACTATCACTAACTATAAATTATCAAGTTACTCAGAGAAAGGCAATTTTATTGAAGAAAAGAGTGAGTTTAGCACTTGTACAACCTCCTTGGGAAGCATGCCACTCAGAAAATATGTAAATGTGAATCTTCACCTTCCCCATAATCAAATACATATTTTTTAATCTTAAAATTACATTTATTTCTCAAAACCTTTCAAATCCTTTCTTGTTCTTCTTGGCAGACTGAAGTGACTTGCAGGTTTCCACTTGGTACAGCCAGAAAAAAGTGTTTCAAGTAGAATGATCTTGGGAGGTTAGTTTACACTAAAATAACTTAAAATACATATAATAATTTTGATAAATTGTCAATGTTTCTTCATGAACCATCCATTTGAAGTGGACTGTACAAATCTGCTTAATATTGTGTGCACCCTTCATGTTTTCCTTTGGTTTGAGTGATTTCATGCAAACTAGTTGATCATTTTTGCTTCAGAGGATTTTGGATATGTATTCTTACATGTCCCATTATTTTTTTCATGTTTTGAGGTGTTTTTAATACCAAATAACATTGAAATTTTAGATTGGTCTCTTTTGGGGGCAATGGGCAGTTTTCACCAGTTTTAGGAGCTTGGTACTTTGTCAATGGATCCAAGGGAATGTGATAGTTTCTTTATTATGTTTTAGATGTTATTTTCATCCTATATCTACTAAATTTTGGTTCCTTAAGGTACACTTCAAGATATTTCCTTCATAAGGATCATGTTGCTATCTAACCTATAACTCTCACATATAGGCAGCCTTGAGAAATCATATGTTTGAAGCCTTTATTCCATGATTAGGGGTATATTAAAGGTTTTTAGGGTCTTTATGTGTCCTCTAATTTCATAGAGTGGTGAATAAAACCTTAAAAGGGCTTGCAAAAAAGAGAGATTAGGTAGTCACATGAGGCACCTTCTCACCATCTGCCATGAAATGGTTATCCATAGGAATTTGAGAAGAAAAAACCATGTGCAAACTAGGATCATGGTTTTGGGATCCTTTTACAAGTTTTGAAAATTAATTATAGATCATTTAAATGGGCCTATAATCAATTTGAAGAGTAAACTCATACTTACTGCATATATTTACAATCTACCTACACTTGCAAATATCCACCTATAGGTGGTGTTGATAGAGAATTGAAGATGTTTGATAGAGATTTTAGATGAGATAGAAATTATTTTATATTCTTATAGGTTGAAGATACCATGGGTCATATGCTTGAAACCATGAAATAAACAAACTATAATGAGAAACCATGATCATGGGATGATTGTAGATTTAGGTTTTTTTTTCCCTATTTTGAGCAAATAGAGGCCCAAGGGGTTTTGGTTGATCTCTTTAAACATGCCTCCTAAAGTTTTCAATGCACTTTAAGTATTAGACCATGAACCTCAACCATGGAAAAGACCTATGTATATTTTGAGAAGGTGAGGAATAGTGGAGAAGGGTGACTTGAGGCTCAGAGTTGTTACGAAAAACACTAAATGTAGACAGTGATATCTACAGGCCTAAAATCAAAAGTGACCTATATTCACCCAATTTGCAAATTAGGCTTATGAAATATGTGGGATTGGTTTCAAAGGATCCAATTGACACCTGTGATCACAAAAATGATCATGTAAGAATGATAATTTGTGTTTGGATCTGATCCAAAACATAGAGGTTTTAGTTGAAAGATAATTCAAGAACATAAAATAACACAATCATATAATGCTATCTCTGGGAAGAGATGTCTTATTGATCACAAATTATAGGAAACATATGCTTATCTCTAAGAATAGATATTTAATCCACTTATTGGGATACATATATTTTTATACATACTTTGAAGGTAGGGGAGGATGTGGAAGGTCACCAACCTTGAGGGAGATGAATTAGTTTGACTTATATGATTTACAACACAGAATTGAAGAAATTACTATTTCTAGAATCTTTCTACTTTTAGATATCACTATTAAAATTAAAATTATGGGCACTTACAATGGGTTTTTAGGGGTAAAAATTCACCAATCATATCTTTGTGTCATCTCATCACATTCTCCTCATTCTTGGCTTTCCAACGGTTTGAACAAGGAGTCAAATAGAGATATGGTTCAAAAGTTATGGCTCCCAGAAGTTCTACCACCAATTTGGGTAGAACCATCACCTAAATTATCACTTGAAGTGTCACCCTAATTATCACCTAAATTTTTTCCTATATCATGATCCCTCTACCCATCCACAGTCCATATAATAGGCTTAACATTTACCTATTATTTAACATGAGCATAGAGTTGCAATCTTGGTGCTTGAAGTGGGGTTTAGCTCCTTCAAAGTAAATAAATGCATATGTAAGTGATTAATGGATATCATGATCATATGGTGACTTAATTCCATCATGATCAATACCAAATGGCTTAAGCACTCATGTACAACAAGTAGGGGTCTTGATATGAGAAGTAGCTTAGTTTAAGCAAGAGGTATAGTTTGTGTTAGTTAAGAGAATATTGATGATGAAAATATGAGTTGAGGTTATGTGATGTAAAATTAAGGTCATAGAGTTTTTTTAAAACTATGATCTAACCCATAAACATATACCTATCTATACAAGTTTCCCAAAAAGACACCTATAGCAGGTAGGGGTAGAAAGTGAGATTATTGAGGTTGTGATGATGTTTAAGGAGCATTCAAGGCATAATATAATGAAAACATACATTGTGTCACTTGAGGGAATTAAATTGGATCTAAAAATACTATAATAAACCCATTTTAATCCCATGAAACTTACAAGACAGTTGGAGAACATGATTGTCTTAATCAGCTAGATACTAGTAATATAGTGAGCAAATTAAGGTTTAAGGTGATAGATAAGATCTTAGTAAAGTGAATAATGGGGTTTAATCAAGAATAAAGTGATTAAATAGGATTTTATTAAGGTTAATAATCACCCATCCTAAGTTATATCATACAAAACACACCTATACTTTTAGTCTAAGGTAGATCACAGTCAAAGGAAGCAAGCAGTTAGGTCTAGCCCAGTCAATGCAAAGCATAAACAATGCAAAGTTAGAAGAGGCCAGATTTTTTCATGATAAAAAGTGACAATAGTATAACTAAGAGTTCTCTTATAAACTTTAATGATTCACATAAACATAGAAAATACTTAGTCAAATACAAAACTCAGTCCATTCCTAGAAATCCTACACTTTCTACCTGTAAAGGACCAGTCTTGAAATTAAACATTTTGAAAGGATAAATGAGATCACCTAAGCCTAAAATTTTATTTTTGAGGTCCAAAAAACTATATTAAGGCCCTAAAATGTTAATTTTTTCTGAGATAATAGGGGAAGTATCCCCTATTTTGTCTTAGACAGGGGGTACTTCCCCTCATACAAACCATGATAGTTTTGTTAAGAGATGATAAAAATATTATCTAAGGGATAAACATAACATTTAAGGAAGGTTTTTGAAGTTATATAATACCTATTAAAATTTAATGGATACCTCATAGAGAGAGGAGTGCCAGCATAAAGGTCCAAACACCATAAGATATAGTTAGACATAGTTAGGTATGGTCAAGCCTAGTTTCCAATTGGAGGACCATGTTCAATCCTAGCATAAAATGAGAAATACCATGAATGGATACCTATTTAGGATGTAATTTTAAATATTTTTAATCTATTAGGACATAGATAAGATGGTAAAAGAGTCATTTTAGGGTCTAGAATGCAAATAGGCCCATTGAACAAGATGTAAACATAATACCAATTGAGGGGTCACTCATAATTCTAGACTTAAGTGAGATTTCAAACCTATTGAAAAATGACCTTGAGTTAAAATATGAGGTGATAAAACCATTTAAGTGAATGAAATATGTCATTAAATATCATTTTAAGCCTGAGCTTGAAACATGCCTACTAGGCAAGGATTAGGCATGTGCTCAAATTGAGGGATTTTCACATTTTTAGACTCAAACATACTTTAAAACCTATTAAATAATTATTTTTTGGCATAAACATAGGTTTTAAGGATTTTTTAGTAAAGATAGAACCAAGGAAACTTGTATTCAACCCTGAAACCCATCAGGCATGCAAGAAAATAAGAAGACAAGATCTAAGGGACATTTTCAATTTGCTCATATCTTTCATGAAGACATGCATGGGAGCCAAAGGATTTAATTGGTATTATCAGGGGTCTCATATTCCATATTTTTTCAATTTATTCTCAATTTGTATGTCCCAACTTTATGAACAATCATTAAGACCAAAAATAGGCCTAAAACCCTATTAAACCCTTATTAAGGACCAGTCTTGGAAAATGGAGTTGGAAATGCCATTAAATGGACTATTTGGATTAATAAACATATTTTAACTTATATAGGATTCACCCAAACTACTTCCCATGCTAGATAGATATACAAACTTGTATGGATGGAGACAAAAACAAGGTTTTATCACTATTTTATGTGTTGTGTAGGCTACAAGAGGAATTAGGAGATGAAACAAAGTTTTATGGAAATATTTAAACTTATAATAACTCCTAATATTAATTCCATGTATTGAAACAACTCCTAAGTGTCTTAAATAGGTCTTTCAACTCAGCCAGTCAAATCTAGCATATAAGGCAAGCTAGAGAGAAGGGAAGAAATATTTAAGTGAAGTGATTTTAAGGTGCCCCTAATGCTTAAAAATACATGGAGGGTCTTGAAACATTTTAAACACTACATTTTACATATTTTTATGGGAAACTGATGGCAAATTTGAAGACAATTGTGCTAGGTGCATGAGAAGGAGGTTTCCTAGAGTGTAGGTGATGATGGCTCTCTTCTAGGTGATTATATAATACCATGCATGAAAATAATTCATGGATAGGTATTTATAATATTATCCCCTTCCATTCCAATAATTTTATCTTCCCTTTATTAGTTACAAGTCACTCAAACTGGCCTAATCATGAAGGCAATTTTTTGTGTAAAAAAAAGAATTTTAGGCCACTTTGAATAGCTTTGATGACTTGGATTGACACTTTTTTCTCCTAAAATTTCATATTTAGACCCATATACTCTTCTCATACATGTATAAATATTATTATTATTATCTTTACAAGTGTCCTTGTGACCCTTGGACTTCTTTTTCTCTCTCCCTCTCTCAAACTCTATAAGAGTTGGCCATTTTGGAATTGTATTGGATGTTCCACCTAAGTATCATGAATCCATACTAATTTATATACCTTTTTATCAATAAAATGAATAATTTTTACCTTTTCATAATTTTTTACAAGTGTGTTATACATGGATGATGAATCTTGCTTAGTGAAGACTATGGATTCCTAACATGTGGTCTCATTCTTTTACCTTGTTTACAATTGGAAAACATTTGTTTGTAAGGAATGTGAAGTGTTTTATTATATTTAAAAAAATTATTGAGTTATTATTTTCATTATTTCCATTCAAGTCCTCTTTTCTAGTCCTCCTAGCTTTTCACATCCATCCATGACCTCACAATGTAACATTGATGTGAGAAGATGAAGATTGAAGGAGTGTAAGTTTGGTTTGTCTTTTGGTCTTAAGTTTATGATGTAATTAGTTAGAATTAATCAAATTTATTTGGTGTATCACCTCCTTAGTTTATATTTTTTTTAGTTATCTCTCACCCTTTTCACCCCCCAAAGTTATTAGTAGTAGTAGTAGTAGTAGTAGTAGTAGTAGTAGTAGTAGTAGTAGTAGTCAAGTGGTACATCAAGGGATCTAGCCCTATATAGAGACTCACCTCATTCTTTAGGATACCTACAAGCCTATAGGTGATTTAATTGTGCCACTTGGATGGGAAGATATTTTCATCTCCTCAAAGGGTGAAAATACAATAGACAATAGGAACATTTATAGAATGCAACATTGTTCTAGCCATCATAATAATGGTGCAATTTTTCTTTTTAGCAATACCATTTTGCATAGGGGAATAAGGAGTTTTTAATTCCCTTTGAATATCATAATTAATGTAAAAATAATCAAACTCTTTACTAACATATTCAACACCATTATTAGTTTTTAATCTTATAATAAAAAAATCAAATGTATTTTCAACACTAGCTTTAAATTTCTTGAATTTAGACAATACATCAGATTTATTTTTAATGAAAAATGACCAGATCATTCTAGAAGAATCATCAATAAAAAAAAAAGTATATAAATAACCATTAAGAGATACAACTTTATAGTTCATAAAACATCACTATGAATCAATTATAAAATATGTGAGGAATTAGCATAATGATTCTTTTGAAAGGGGTTAGTATGTTTCTTTCCATGTAAAAAACCCTCAGAAATTTCAAGATGAGAAGGTATAAAAGGAAGTCCAACAACAAGATTCTTAGTAGACATATCATGTAAACCTCTAAAATTAACATGTCCTAATAATTCATGCCATAGTTTAGACTCATTCTTACTATGTGATGAAATAAAATATGCATAAGAGATAAGATATATAAACCATTATTTTGAACACCTTTAATAAGCAAAGAACCAGATTGATTTCTAATGGACCAACTTTCTTTAAGTAATGATACAATAAAAAATTTATTTGTAAGTTGAGAACAAGATAGAAATTTTTTTAAGCTTGGGTACATAGAAAACATCATTAATAATATCATTTGAAAATTTTATTTTTTCCTATTTAGTTGCTTCTAAAAATTAATTATCTCCTAAGTAAATTCTTTCAAAGATATTGTTATCACTCAGTACACCCTTGTTGAGAACGTGTGCTTATTCTCACTTTTGTTAATATAATGGAAACTGTCTAAGATGTATGATCTTATAATTGGAGATAATATTCATATTAATGGTGGGTTACCTTTGGTACACTCACCTACTTATATCTAAACTATCTAATTATGTGCTTTCTTGACTAGGAAAAGGGTAAAAAGAGCAATGTTAAAGCTGAAAATGGAAATAAAAACTAAAAATTGGGGTGATACAACAATATTAAAGGCAATTATACATATAATTGACATATTTTTCAATTTAAATAACTTTTAAACATTCACTTCATCTTCAAACAATGACTCTTGCATAAGTATTTCACACCCAGGTCTTAATAGACACTTACACTAGCTTAGGAGGAATGAACAATGGTTGAATTCACTTATAGATTAGGTAGAAATCATACTTAGACATTTTATATGACCTATATAATATTAATTTGAGTTATAAATGTGATATATTCATACATAAACATATGAAAATCAATTATTCACTAAGTTTTATCAATGAATTAAGAACACACTTAATGAACGGTTTAAATATGGAGAAAAAATTTAGCTCTTTATTGCTTTAAAGGTGAGGTAGTATAAAATTTTGGTAGATTTTAAGTATTTCAAAGGCATAATATCATCATAATCATTGAAAAATTAATGTAAATATAGAAAATAATAAGAGAGAGAGAGAAGACAAGAAGTTCAGATGAGTCCAATGCAAGTCCTAGTTCACTCTTGCTTCAATTGAAAATTTAACTCAAAATTGAACTCCACCTTCAAATCCAATTTTAGTTCCACCTAAAATACAATGTAGAATTTTATTTTAAACATTATTTCATATAATATGGTGTGTTATGATATATGGAGGCTATTCTTGCATGTTTTAAAAATTAAAGGGCTCTTCATACATCTTGAATATTGAATTAACTTATTATGATCTTGCATGCAACCTTTGATATTCTTTAGTTAACTCTTTTTGTTCTTTATTTAACTCCTCTTGGTATTTAATTAATTTTAAATTTATACTTAAGTTAACTTCACTTGTATTTTTATTTGACTAAACTTATCTTGATTTCACAATTAGAGTTCAACTTGAGTTATCTTGCATGCAACTTGCATGCATGTTTGGCCTCATGTCTCTTCTAAAAATAGCCCAAAGGGGGGCATAGTAGAAGTTAGATTCATGTTTAATTTTTAAAGGTATATTTTACATTAAAATATGGATCTAAATTTTATAAATACCTTAACTCCACTTATTCACCTTAGCATATTTTGGAACTCCACTTTAGTAGGGCTAATTGGAGACTTCTTATTGTTGACTTGTAGTTGTTAAATTTAGCCCAAAATGGGGTACCATAGCTAGAGAGGGGGGATCATGTGGATTTTAAATTATCCATTTAATAATATTTATATGTATGTACTTTGTGATGACCAACGTAATTTTCCAAATTGCTTCTTCTTCTATATGCCTAACTTGTAAAACTTTGATAAGCTTCTTGAATGCATCGTGAGAGCTAAAAAATTGATTGATATTCATAATTATAACATATAAAGATAAAAAATAATTATTTTAATATAATCACCATGGTTTAAAAGACCTTAAAATAAAATTTAAGTTTTAAATTCTAAGTACAACTCTAAAAAACACCATTTTATGCTCTCATGTGCTCTCTTATTCTCAAGAAACCCTAATTTGGATTAGGGAGTCTAAAATGAGTTACAATCCTGAACAAAAATTATTCATATGTTTTTTTATATTTATCAATGGGTCAGACTTTAAAAAAAATTAAAATCTCCAAAATCTCTTCACCAAACTCCCTAAGAAAAATTCCCAAAAAAGTGCCTACTTGTTACCCTGGGGATGACTTGGAGATATTTTTCAATGATCTGAGCCTATATTTAATTGGTTTTCATTACATGATAGTTTATTTTAACATTTTAATTAATTATACACACTTTAAAATTGATTTTTTCCATTGGATGGACCTGAAACACCTATTTCTAACTCTATTTGTGAGTAAAAAATTGAAGAAACCTTCATTCCCTTCATGATCAAATTTTTAAATTGGTATTTTATCCATAATAAATCATATTTAATAATTTAAAACATTTATTTATATTAAAAAAAACCCTCATGTCAAATTTCAAGAGTTTTCATTTAATAAAACTCAAAATATGCATTTTTTGGTGTTGACTAGATTGCCTAATTTCATTTATGAACGTCTGTAGGTCTATATTTTACCATTTTATTGAGTTTTATTAGGATTAAATACCTAATTATTTTCTAATTAGGACCTTTAATAACTCTTATTATCATTATAATAATTTTATGTTCTCAAATAATCACTTAAATCTCTAAAAATTTTACTTTTCTTATTGTCTCTCTTGCTTGCTTAAAACCCTAATGCTTGTATTATCCATTATTTTCCCTAAAATTTTGATTTATTAAGATGTAAAAATTTATTATTTTCTTCATAATATCTCAAAACACCTCTATTTTATATCAAATAACTCAAAAATTCAAACATACTACTTAAAATTGAGTCATGAGGGTTTAAGAAGGGTTTTAGAGCACCTATTTTTATTAACAATTCTTTATAAAGTTAAGCCATTATAAAATAAAAATATATATTTATTATTGAAATAATATGGGATCAAAACTAATCCTAATACTATTTTATCTAACTACTCTTCACCTTCATGTACCGAGCATCTAAAAATAGCCCTCACTAGCTTGCAAATAGCTAGTTAGGGGAATAGAAGAAACCTCTATCAAAATTAGGACTTGTGAGTTGTTATTGAGAATTATTTGGACCTGATGAATGTTTTATGATATTTTTAATACTTTTATACCTTTATCCCATTAATTTATTCTTCTTAAAAATTGGTACATAATCAACTTTGACCAATGGTGGTGAAATTATCAACATTCTTGGTGACTTTGTTGGGACATTTACCTGTTAAACACTCAAGACCAGTATCTCTATCCATCGGGTTATGGAGTCATGAAAATATCAAAAAATTTAAAACTAAAAATTTATTCCTCAATTAATTATAACACTTGTGTGTAATCACTTATTGAATTGAAAACTAGAACATCTACCAACTGAAAAATGTGCAAGATAACACTTAGAAGAAAGTGAAAAATAAAACTGCTAACAAGTCATGTGCACAATATCTCTTATTAAATGAAACTTAAAAACTATTACATACAAAAATAAATATCCACCTAGATCAAAACAAAAACCTCTTATTTCCTTTCCATATGGTTGATGAAGATGACTAAAAGTTGTTGTGTGAGTGCCATTTTAGTTGAATCATCTCTTTTCCTACTTGTCAACCTCTTTGGATTGTCTCCAAGTGAATCAAATGAAACAAAAATATGTCCAATATAAACAAACTCTTATTTTTGTTTGATAATTACCTCATATTTATCTTCAATATTTATAAAGTTCTCTGATATAACCATATTATGATCAATAATAATAGATGTAATTTTAACAAATAGTGGCTCATTAGAACAATGTTCTTTATTTTTTGTGACATCTTTAGATATGCCATCTTGATTGTTAACTTATAAAAATTATTCAATCTCTTCATCAAAATATTATTTATCCTTACTTGTAGCTTCTTCATCTTTACTTAGTTCATGCATAGGACTGCTACCTTTTGAAACCAATATTGTAATCTCAATAGTTGTTGCCATATCTTCTAGAACATCTTCATGATAGGTTTATTGAGGTTCACTTTTTTATACAATTTTATTTTTAATGGTTCCTCAATTTTTGCAACATGATCTCATTCTATTCCAAATTTAAGATCATTTTACAAACACAACTCTTGATCATCCTCTCTTGACAAATTTTCCTCTTCACCTACATGTTCTTCTTTTGTCTTCCATATGATAGATTCTCCTTCAAAAAGAGAGATGGTGGGAGGGTACGAGGTTCCATTTGGTGGAATAGTAAATTATGTCATTAGTGGTTAATCTTTAATTGGTTTTGTGATTAAATAATAATAATAAGTCTTTTATTCAATATTTCTTTGAAAGAAGGGAGAGAAACTTGTGTTAGGGCTTCATACTTCAATGCTTCATACTTCTCTCTCCACTCAATAATCAACTTCTCACATTCATATTCATGGACAAATTAATTTTTTAGGATAGGTGGAGGGCTCAATAAACTCATAAACTTTCTTAGTTTGGCTTCAATGACTTTTTCTTTCTCTTGATTTTGTATAGGCATGGGAAAAGGTTCTTTCTCAATAGTATCCATGACATAATCAAGGGTATTAGTCCAAGAAGGCTTCCAATTTGGAATAGTCTTAGGCTATTTCATAGGATTAGGAGTCCTAAACATGAAATATTAAGTCTAGTAAACTTTCTTGAAGGTTCAAAGGGTTTTAGTTCTTGTTTCTAAATTGGGATTTTGGACTCAATTCTTTGTATTATCATGGGCAGCTATTATATTGGTTCTCTTGTAGCCTCATTGTATCTCTTCAATGATTTAATCTATTGCTAATGTAAATAGGCTTGATATTCAAGATATTTTTGATTCCTAATGTATTCATTTTCCCTATTAATCTCCATATATTGTCTCTCAAAGTCAAGTATTATCTCTTATACACTCTTTTCAAGCTGAGTAGAAAGAACATGATTTTGTCAAGGCTAATTGGAAATATGATTATGGTTGGGAGAGGGGTAAATATCATGAGAATATTGATATCTTTCTAGTTCAGTTCTACCTGAGGTGAATCCATAAATATTCTCATCTTTATATGAGGGATATGAAGGTAAAAAAGTTACATTATCACAATATAGAGGACTAAAATACTTATTAACTAATGCTCTTTAGGCACTTAGACTACTTAAACTAGTTGTATATAATTTGGAGTCACCAAATGATGATTACTTGAATAATGTATTTACTTCAAGTTATTAAAACTAGTACCAATATTTATCAATATTTTGTGTTATGGTCCTATTAGCACTCCAGATTGTACCCTAGCTAAAAGGAGGAGTGTTCAAGTCCTACCCTCAAACTTGGACTAACATGGGAATGGTTTAAGGTCATGAATTGCCTATATATAGACCAGACCTCTAGGATTTTTAATGAGGATAGCTCCTTTGATGCATCATTTTGAACCTTTGCTTCTAAAACCTAAAACTCATTGGGGTGAAAAGGGAGAAAGAGTTGCATAAATGGAAACCTACTCTAAGTTATGGTGATGCACCAAGAATTTAATAGATCCACTCTTGAACTTGGAATATTTAATACACTAATGAAATATGAAAGAAAATAATGCAACACTCACTATTATTATATGAAACATTATTTCATATAAATATTTGTTTGATGCACTTAGACTAGGGAGCAATGAAAATAAGGTCTAATTGAAGACATTTAAGTTCGGTTGTCCATTATATTTTTGAGATATCAATGCTAAGACACACTATATGACTTATAAAGAAGTTTTTTAGCACCTAGGTTGAGTTTGGACATACAAAAGGAAGATAAAATTAACATTTTCATATTAAACAAACATAGAATACTAAATATAGATTAGCAAATGATTAGCAAATACTCTATTCACTACTCCAAGAGGTGTTGAATACAATTTTTGTAGAGTCTAGTCATACCAGCCTAAAGGATCCATTTTAAGGCTCAAAAGCCTATATATATATATATATATATATATATCACAAAGGGATGAGAAAAAATGGATAACCTTGTATGGGAGAGTGGAGAAGGGGTCATAATGACCAAGATTTCTACAGCGTCTTTGAGCTCCTGATTACATTAATGTCACTGGGACTGCAAAGATAGAATATTTATATCTATAGGCCATGATTAAGTCTAATTTAGGTGATTGTTTATCAAGAGTATGGCTTGAGATGATCCTCTATTAATTACATATATCTACCTCTACTTTGAAATGTGAACCTGGGCTTATTATACATTGAAAACCAATTTAAATTATTAGTTTTCCAATAGTTGGTATATCCACCTAGACATATCTATATATATATATCATATAAATAGCTAGTAACCCACCCTAATCTATATTAGGTCTAAAAAGACTTATTTTATCCCTATAGAGTTTTAATGGCACAGTCTGATCCCAAAATATCTGCTCCTAGCCCCAATTAAAACATGTTTGAGCTTAGCTCCACCATGCTTATTGTATACACCATAAATTGGTTAAGAAAACACACATATCATGTCTTTTCATATTCCTTTCACAAGAGACTCTGAATGGAGAATATGAGCTTTAATTTACATCTATCCATATCCTTTTGTTTGACTAGTCTTAGTCTTACTACATTCCCTAGACATCTTTTTACTTATCCCTAGCCATCCATAGCTTTCTATACTTAACCCTTTCAAACCCAAGAATATTTTATAGGCCTAACCCTATACCCCTAGGTCCCATATCCCCTATACAATATTTCTCAAATAGAACTACAGTGCTGAAACTTACGGTGTCTAATTTTTGGCGTTATTATCTAAGTGCAAATTTGGTCCCAACAGTTAGTTTCTTCCATAAGATGAGTCTTACCCTTCTTGTTTTTTTCATTTATAAGTTTTATAATGTCAGGAAAATATGAATAAATCTCCCAAATTTTAAATAATGAGTCTCCTATATAAAGGACTACACAATTCATTTTATATCTAGCACTTACTATTTTAGCACATTAGACATAATGAAATCAATCAATAGTATAGCTTAGCTTCTCTGAATCACACATAGATTTACAAGATTGATCAAGGAATGGATTAGTCAAAATTAATTCTTGCATCAATTATGTGCATTGATTATGCACATTCCCTAAGGGAGAACTACATCTAATCTAATACCCTAGCTTGAGGGTTAATGTAGGTAGCAGTCAGGATAACAAGGGTTCTAAATCATGTGATCATTCTTACCCAACCCTATTTTCCCCTTTTAATTTTTATATATTTTTGTTTCCTTGTGTGTAGATGAATACAGGTACTAAAGATTGAAACAGACCTACAGTGAGCTCTAGTGACTCCCAAGACCTAAATTTGGTACACAAGGTCATATTGAGTAGGCAAACAAAACCCAAAAAGCTTTTAACCTCAGGAAAATAGTGTCAGGGAGGAATATAACACTAGATACTAGGTCCTATTTCTATTGATCTTGTCCAATCAAAAAATAAAATCCAAAGCTAGATTTTGAACACTATCCTAGTCCTGCTCCTCAAATTCTAGACTCAGAATCTTTTGTTTCAACCTAAATCCAGCTAAGTTAATTTCTTTTTGTCTTATATAATTATTAGTTAAAATATATATTTTTCCCTATTAAATTAGATTTTTCCTATCATTCTAAACCCTTATTATTTAGGATCTAAACACTATATTACCAAAAAAAACATTTGGTGAACCTAACTTACTTTGAACAAACTTAAAACCCTAGTTACACTTAAGGTTTTTCCTTCTTGTGCAAAATTTTAATTTTCAAAATTATGATATTTGTATTTATTTTTTTACATTTATCCTATTCAAAACTATTTTTAGAATTTAAAATTATTGCATAATTTTCAAAAATTCTAAAATAGTAGTTTAAAACCCTAGATTTCAAAACTAGGTCATCAAACACCAAGCCTTTCCTCCTTTCCAATTTTAGAAAACTATTTTGAATTTTTTGTAAATTAATTACCATGTCAAAAATTATTTCAAAATTATTAGTTTGTTGTGCAAAAATTTAATTTCCAAAATTCCAATTTTTGTATAAATTTTTGTGCATTTATCCTATTTCAAATAATTTTTAGAATTTAAAATTATTTCATAATTTTCAAAAATTCTAAACCCCTAGTTCAAAACCCTAGATTTCAAAACTAGGTCCTCAAACCTCAAATTTCCCTCCCTTACAATTTTTAGAATAATAATTTAAATTTATTGTAAGCTATTTGAGGTTATCAAAATTAATTTTTAAAATTTTATATTAGTAGTTCTTTGTGCATTTATTTGCTTCATAGTACTTTTCAAAATTCTCTTTGGTGATAAAATGGACACAAAGGCAATTCCTCCTCATCCCATAGATCAATTTCTAAAAAAAAATTACAATTATGACAATGATTGGACAAATTTGCAAAATTACACTAGCTAAAACTATAGAAATTGTTTCATTTAAAGTGAAGATAATGACTATTATTGTAATGAAGGATATGATGATATGCATAATGAGGAGGGTGAATCACAAATAGATGAATCTTTTTCTCTTAAACCCATCTCTTTTATTCCTTCTTCTCATGAAAATAATTTTGATAAATGGGAAAGATACTTCTCACCTCATTATCCTAGGCACAAAGCACCAAATGCACAAATTAGTCATGCACTTCCAAGTGAACCTCTTATTGGTGATGATTTACTTCCATGTGAACCTAATCTCTCTCTCCCTTTTGCTACTACTATGTTCAAAATACAAAAATATAAATGCAATAGAATCAAAATACCAAAGCATATTTCAAATGATGTATTATGTGTTCCTAACTCTACTCTCTCAAAAGAATTTTTAAATGATAACTCTCCCACTCTTACTTCTCATGTTGAAAATGAAGAAAATACATATACTCCATCCATGGATAGCATAGATACACATGATATTCCAAATTCTAAAGATAACTTATTGCATATTAGAAAGGAATTAAATATTTCTCTTACACCTCTCCCTAGCAATGATGGAAGTGATAGTGAACATGTAATTGAATATGAGAATCAAAGTGAATATGAAAATGATACATCAAATTCTTCTATTTCAAATGAATAAAATTCATATTGTGATAATGCATGGAATAATGATGATTACTATGCATATAGTGAAGAATAAAATGCATCTCATGCTTATAACCCTTCTCTCACTCCTCTCAAATCTCATGCATTTCAAAATATTTCTCCTAATTTTATTCATTATTATATGTCAAATGATGCACATGATAATATTAACATCACATATTCTACTCAATTAAAATGTGATTCACTAATACATAAAGATACCATTGAATCCCCCAAACCACCCCTCACTATGGTAGAACCTAGTTCTCACCCTTCATCTAAATAAAATGGTAGCCCACATCCCTCTAGTAAGGTCCAAGTTACCATTCCTCTAAAGGTTCAAGTGAGCACACCCCCTCTTTATGATCCACTTACTAAATTTAGCATTCCCATGATTAAAATTAACAATAAAATTTGATGATTAAATGAACCTCTTCAAGATACTAATGTACTATCTCAGGAGATCATATCTTTGATGCATGTAGTTGGTGAACTACAGCACCAAGTACATCTCCTTACCTTGGAAAAAAAATCTTATAAATCTTAGATGGATGCCAATGATCTACATGGTAACCCTATTCCAAAGACATTCATAAAAGCTTCATTGCCTAAGCATTTCCAACCACCATTATTACCTCACTTTGATGGAATTGGAGATCCATTCACACATCTTTAGGCCTTTCAAAAGGCTTTGCCACCTCATGTAATCCCTTTGATTCTACTCAAGTTGTTTTAGTAGATATTAGTAGGGGAAACATAGAATTAGTTCTTTCATCTACTTCACATCGGTTCATTACACACATATGATGACTTAGAGGAGGCATTTCTCAAGAACTACATCATAAACATGGGCCTGTGTTACATATGAGAAACTTACCACACTACATCAAAACTATTTAGAGCCAATTAGCGAGTATATCTTAAGATTCAAGGCTCATATATTAAGATTGATATATAAACCAGTAGATTTAAAGATTCAACATATCTTCATCAAGGGCCTTTGCCAACCTCTCCTAGAGCATCTATTATATCAGATAGAGCCTTATTTCAGACATTTGTGTTACACAATTCTAGCTTTGGAAAATAAACTGGGATTAATTGAGGTAGATTCAGTTGATCTAATCACTCTAGATTTTATAGTAACATCTTCAAATATAGCTCCTACCACTCAACATCCACCATGTCCTAGACAAGATGGGAGACCACAACTAGAAAAGCAACTAGTAAAGAATAAAGAGCTAGTTTTCATAACATAACCTATATAATGTACTACATATAACAATAATAAATCACCACTACAGTTTGATTTAGAGCAAGATATCCCATATATAATATTATTAGCACTACTAGATAGGAGGTTAATCACATTACCTTCTATTCACTAACAAGATTCACATCTCTTACATAGATAGCCATATCATCTTTTTTGTAAGTATCATCATATCCATGGACATAGAGATAATGATTGTTTTAGACTCAGAGATTACATTACTCGATGTGTTGATAATAGTATCATAGCATTCACATAGGGAGCATAGAGATCTCCTCCATTATGGCACCCTAAACCTCATTCCTCCATGATTGATTCATCCTAGCACATTCCTTTACAGGAATCATCAGTCACTCATCATGAGCACAATGAAATTTTTAAGATAGACTCTCATAGGAGATCTCTTATTCCAACTATTCAGAGGGTATAGAAACTGGTACAGCATAAACAACCCACATATAGCAATGTAGTTTGTGGAATACATAGTGCAGTTTTATATACATATCCAGCAGAGTCATAAGCACCATAGTAGAGTACTATTCTAGAGAGATATTCATTATAATTAAGCTTTCAAGGTCCTATCTCACATAGCAATCTGCTATGATTAAGACTAGTTGAACCCAAAGTATAGAGTAATACTATTCTAGAGAAATATTCATTACAACCATGTTTTTAGAACCCTATCTTATGTAACAACCCATTATGTTTAAGATTAAATGAGCCCTTAGCATATGTTTTAGATCCATCTCTGTATATTACTCAGTCATGTACATCACAACAAAGGTGATAGGGTATTTGGTTATAGATAGATTAACCTTATTCATAATAGATGATATCAGCTACAGAGCACATTCTTACATAGCATGAGCAATATGAGAACTTGTTCATGTGGTTGATAGGGTTCAGATAGTGATATAGCATAAAGTGATACAACATATATTCATTTTAGTGTCAGTTCATAACGTCACTTAGCAGGGAAACTATAGATCTAAAGGTCTAGCTACCCTTTGTATTCTTGAGCCACTCTCAGGGAGGTAATATGCACACAGTGCTAGCTTACTTTCCCCTCCTACTAACAGCTAACATTCTTGATTCCAAATATCCATCCCTAGTCAAAACTAGATTATCAAAGTCTAGATATTACCGAACCAAACTTATCCAAACTCTTTCCCACTCAAACCAAATCAAACATATCTAAATCCTACTTTACCAATCCCAAAAACTAACTCAAATTTATCTAAATAGATTACCAATTACCATAACAAACAAATTTTTATCTACATATGATTAAAATTTAAAATCAATAATCCTAACATCATAATTATCAAAACATCACATCCAAACATATCAAAACATCAAATCCCATATCCCAAGTACTATTTACCAAGCACATGCAAATTCAGAATCAATACTAGATCAACCATTGATAAAATCAACCTCTTACAATCAATAATCAATATACCAACATATTCCAAAATCCATAACATAAATACACCTGAGTTCAAAATCAAACCAGCATCTATATATATATATATATATATATATCATGAAGTTTTCAAAACATATACATCATGTCAAAGTAAAATTGATCATGAATGGGCATCATGCCCTCTCTCTCAGTCTCACTCTCTCCTCTAGTGCTAGTCTCATAATCTTGCCTAGCACTCGATGACCCTATACCTCCTCGAGCTCTTGAATGCCTCTTATATCAACTATCCTACTCTAAAAATTAACCATGCTCTTCACACAAGTCTGTATATCATCACAAAAGATCCATATAGTCATCTACAATCTTCATGCTCACCATGCCACAATCAGATGGATGCATCCTACACCTATCCAGCTCAGCTCTAAGCTCATCCCTCTCTCCTGATACCCTAACATATGTAGTTTTAGATATATGATTCCTATCAAATAAGTGAGCATAAACACTAGTTGTAATTGTCACTCTCTCTATCAAACCTTCCTCCACAGCATCATTAGGAACATGTCATGTAAGTTCACAAAGTGTCGACTTAATGATGGTCTCCCAAAACTCATCATCTCCCCTGGCCACCCTAGAAAGTGCCTCATCATGTGTACCTCCCATCCCACTTGCACACATAATAATTAAAACACTACATTATATATATACTTTAAAATCCAAACTAAAGCACAAACATACGTATAATTCAAATACAATCACTGATTACTTTCCATCATCTGAATTGGCTCAAGCTCCTCATATGTAGGAACATCCCTCCATCCATAAGATATAATGGATCCCATCATTTCCTATCCCACCATGTATTATATGCCTTAGTACATCTCATCTCATCTACATCAAGAATATTTATAATCGCATCTCGTGCATCTAAAGGTAGTGGTGCCAACTCAGCCTCAGTTGATCTAACATGAACCCCTACTCTTATTGGTGCCTATACACTCCTTAACCATACCCATGTTATAAGAGGAACATCCTGTTGAACCCCAAACTACCTAGTCACATGCTCATACTGAAAGTGCTCATATAATCTAACCTAATGATCATGCAATCAACAATTGAATTGCATATACTATAATTTCTCTCCATCCTCAAGCCATCCAGGGAATCCTCTATAGGGCCTCCATATGATATCATGGGCCACCAATCTATCTAGCATCCTCTTATAGTGATTTATCCCAAGAGATCAGATAGCCAACTCACTCATCCTTTTCTCACCAAATAACTAAGGTTATGCCCAACTCACCCTCAATAATCCAATAGGTCTCACAACTATTATGTGCTCATAAACCCAGCAATGTAATAAAGTGGTCATGCCCACACCACCATTGAATGCCTCCTATGTAAATCTATATAAATGTCTATATAAGTGGGCAAGTATAGTCCTACCCCACAAGAATAAAGTACCATACATCTCAATGCTATGAACCACCCTATGCATCCTATAAGCAATAGACACTCCACTTCCATTCACTATAATAAAAGAAGCCAACAATATAGCTAACCACTTTTGCAAGCATAGAACACTCGACTACACAATCACTAATAATAGCACATCACTATCACTACCTCAGTGATGTACTCCTGAGGGTACCCATAAAATTATATATATGCACAATCAATGGTAGTTGTACCCATGTCATCCTATAATGTCACCCATCACCCATTAATCAACAAATGCAAAATATGGTATACATCTTCTAGAGTAATAATGATCTCTCTAATAGGAATCCAAAATATGTAGGTATTATCATTCTACCTCTTGCATAAGGTGGTAATCATGCACCTATACCAATGCACCATGCCTAGGTCACATACATGACCCGACCTAGCCCTATCCATAATAACACACTCATCAACAAACAATTGTAGCATCCTCAGTGTCTCCATCACCTGACCCTTATGGAACTCTCACATCTACACCTCACCCTATAAACACTAGAAAACAAACTATATATTAGATAACCATGTCAAGTAAATAGCCAAGCTATACAATAATAGATAATAAATTAGAATCTCAAAAAACCATCCATAGTGGACAACAACACTACAAAAGGACACTAACATTGGACTACAACATTGGAACTTGGACAGTAATATTGTATCCTAGATAGTAGCACTGACTCCAAGACAAGAGTTCTAAAACTAGTCAAAAAATTTCTAGACTAATTAAAATAGCTCAAAAATACCCAAAATAGGCTTCTAAAAAGGTACAAATAAAGTGTTAATCATATTCACCAGGATAATCTCCTTATTGGCCTCAATCTGGTTTGCCAACTACTTAAATTGGGTCATGGAAGGTGCTCATCTCCTAGGCATTTTGAACTCTAGAGCTCTAACATCTCAAACTAGTCACTACACAAATGAACCCAAAGTCAATCAAAATGCCTATATCAACCAACTCTTCTATTCAAAGGCAAAACACTATTTTGCTCATAACTAGAGCCCTGTAGCTTTGTTTTACAAACCGTTTGATTCAAAAAATTCATGACAACAATACCTTCAACATCACACAACCTTTACTCTTTCACTACATCATTTTCCTATTATGGAATTCACACATCCCTATACCTCTTTTGTACCTCAACAATACACATTGGTACCTACTAATCAAAACATTCATTCAAAACATTCAAGCAACCCAACCTATTCAAGAAATCAATCTTTCACTTGATTTAATCTATTACTACCTCATTTGAATACCATGGTATAAACATTTCTATATCTCTACTATACCCAAATACAAGCTTTAATCCTAATCAATTAAAGATATCTTTCACTCCCAATAATTCAATCTTACCCATTAAACAATATACTTTCAATCTATTCAATACATACCAACCAAGTTCCTTTACATTCCACCACTAGTCATCACTTTTGTCTTAACCTCCTCTATCACATATTTCATCCCTCTCCCCAAAAAGATGGCATCATTCCTACTATTCATATTCCTACACTTATCTAACACACCTATCCACTTGCACAGATAGATACACCATGGTTCTTACACCTCTAGCAGTCAAATTATTAGATTTAGCTCAGATCAATTGAAAGACACAGTTATTTAGACTATAAGGGTCATTTAGCATCACTCATCTTAGATTTGTTAAGATTATATAGTGGTTCAGATTATATGGGTCACTTAGCATCACTCAATTCAAT
The DNA here is from genome assembly GCA_037957365.1 of Torreya grandis. Classification (NCBI taxonomy): domain Eukaryota; kingdom Viridiplantae; phylum Streptophyta; class Pinopsida; order Cupressales; family Taxaceae; genus Torreya; species Torreya grandis. The sequence continues at coordinate 2,086,744 of JARHVA010001001.1, read as the reverse complement.
TTGGTCAAGATTATATACTGATTTAGATCACATTGGGTCACTCCGCATTACTCAAGACATTTAAAGAGATACACCTTCTATTTACAAATATATAGACTATCCAAATACTAGATTTAGGGGCATATATATTACTACACAGCTCACACATATAGCTTCATACAGCATGACATAGTTATAAACCAGATAGCAGATTATAGTCATAGTACAGAGCACATTATTTTGATCACTAGTTTACACATGGGACATAACATGACAGATCATATCACATGTGGTTATATAGATTTCTAAATTATCCAAACACATCATTCACATACCAAATTTAGGGGCATGGCATAGATATTCATGTCCTTTATCTTCTAGGATTATACAAATTAAGATGGTAAGACATGCCATTTTCTTCTTACACATTTACCAGAGTTTTTAGTTTACACCTAGGTATTACTCAATTTGTCACTAGGTTGGTCTATATAGTCATCTGTAGTAATTATTCCATTGTATTACTTAGACTCAAACCCAAGATTTTGTGCAAGATAGAGGGTAGACATTGGTTTTGGACCTCTGAGCACTTCTCAAATCTAGTTCAAATTATTTAGATTCAGTACATGAGGCATCTATTACAGGGATTCTGTCTTTCTCCAAGCACTATTTTATTTCCTCATCCACTTCCCTGGCCAGGAAGTTGGACCCTTTTTTAGCACACTTATCTTTATATAGGTAAGTTCAGGTACGCATCTTCTTTCTTTCTTTTACTCAAGTACATCATTTCATTACATCACTAGATTGAAAGGGGGGAAAATATATACACCATAAATTGGTCAAGCAAACACACATATCATGTCTTTCCACAGTCCTTTCACAAGAGACTCCGACTAGAGAATATGAGTTTTTATTCACATTTAGCCATGTCCCTTTGTCTATTTGATCTTAATCTTACTACATTCTCTAGACATCTCTTTACTTATCCCTGGCCATCCATATGTTTTTATACTTAACATTTTTAGACCCAAGAAGATCTTATAGGCCTAGACCCATACCCCCAAGTCCCACACCCCCTAGATAATAGGACTACAACACTGAAACCTAGGGTGTCTAGTTTCTAGTGCTATTATCCAAGTACAAATTTGGTCACAATGGTCAATTTATTCTGTAGGATGAGTCTTAACCCTCTTCATTGCTTTGTTCATAAGTTTTCTAATATCAACCAAATGCAAATAAAGCTCCCAAATTTGAAATAACAAGTCTCCTATATAAAGGACTACACAAGGCATTTTATATCTAACACTTACTATTTAGACATAATAAAATCAATCAATTGTATAGCTCAGCTTCTCTACATCACACATACATTTGCATGCTTGATCAAAGAAGGGATTAGGTGAAATTCATTCTTGCATCAATTGTGTGCATTGATTATGCATGTTCCCTATGGAATAACTACATTTGATCTGAGACCCTAGCTTGAGGGTTAATATAGGCAATGGTTAGGGTAATAGGGGGTCTAGATCATGTGATCATTCTTCCCCTAACCTAATTTCTCCCCCATTTTCTTTTGATATATTTTTATTTTCATGTGTGTAGATTAATACAGGTACTAAATATTTAAATATACCTATAATGAGCTTTAGTGACTCGTAGGACCTAAAATTTGGTACACAAGGTCATATTAAGCAAGCAAACAAAACCTAGAAAGCTTTTAGCCTTAGGACAATATCACTAGGGAGGACTATAGCATTTTTTACTAGGGTGTCCTATTTTTGGTGCTCTTGTCCAATCAAAATACAAAAGCTAAAGCTAGATTTTCAACATTGTCCCCGTCCTGCTCCTCAAATTCTAGACTCAAAATCTTCTATTTCAACCTGAATCCAGCTAAGTTAATTTATTTTTGTCTTGTATAATTATCAGTTAAAATATATATTTTTACCTATTAAATTATATTTTTCCTATCATTATAGGCCTTTATTATTTAGGATCTAAACACTATATTACCAAAAATAATAAAACACTTGTTTGCCTTGGTTGAAAATTGACCTTTCAACCTTTATCTATGTCATTTAGGCTCACCTTCATCTGATTGGTCATTGATAACTGGTTCATATCATTGATCCCATCACTCATCTCACTCTATTGATTTACTTATGCATATATGCCTATGAGCCATCGATCTCCTACTAGTTGAATGCATCTTTGAAACTTGTCATGCACATATTCACCCTTGAGATTCACTAACCCCTTTGACCTTCGATCACCATTGATCTTCAATATAAGATTGATTACACACCATTGGATCTAATTGGGTCCACTAACTTTGTCCTTTATCATGCACTATTAAATCTAGACTTAATCTCCCATGATCTTACCACTTGGTAGTACCACGTTAATCCCTGGGACATTTGAATTTAAATAGTTACTTTCTGGGGCTTGAACTTGATGTTCATGCACCTATCCAGATCACCATTCTAAGTTATTTCTTTCAATATTTTTTAGTCTTAGCCACTTACTTGCTTTGTATTTTCCTTGAATAACTCTTAGGATCTCTATCTTAGGTAAAATGTTTGAAATAATCCATGTCTTGGTCCTTTGTCCTCTGAAAAGTGCCCTTCAAAACTTTGACTTGGTCTTCCTTGTTATATAAAGGTCCTTCAGATAAAATGTGGAGGACACTTGCCTGAGAAACTAGCCCTTTTAACTTTTGAAAGTGCCCTTTTTGAAAGAAAAGTACCCTTCAAAAACCTTGAAGTGGACCATTTCCCCAAGAGACATATCCTTCAGAATTTTTGCACTGGACCATTTTCTTGAGAAATTACCCTTTAGGAAAAATGTATAGGACACTTTTCTTAACTAATATATCCTTCAAGCTTTTGCAAAGGTCCACTTTTTTTAGAGTGATCCTTCAAGAAAAGTGTATTGGAACTTGGCTCCAAAAGTGCCCCTCAAAATAAATGAAAAAGACCTCTTTGAAGAAATGACCCTTCAGGGAAATTGTTTCAGACAAAATGTATGAATTCCTGATACTTGAACAAAAATGCTAAAACAAAACTCCCAAAATAATTCCAATACTTATTCAAATGAAGTGGGATAAAACTTCTTGAAAGAAATAAGCCTTGTACTTTTGTCATATTTTTGTGTGGAACACTTCTACTGAAGAAAATCTAAATGTTAACACTTGGCCTAAAAGTTTAAGATGTGTAAACTTTGGATTCTTCTAGACCTATCCCTACAATTGTTCATCACCATGAAAACTTCCCTGGAACCCTTCACTTTCAAAATTTGAGCTTGCTCATAGCCACCTGATCCATTCATCAATTGGGACCCTGCTCATATATTCAAAATAGGCACAAGCTTGGTATGTGGGCTAAAATGTCCAAAACTTTGGTGATTTGTAGGGTTTTCATTCCTACCTATGCTTGGGTAACCTAAAACATATTTCTAATATTGATATAACCTCTTAAAACAAAACAAAGACCAAAAAAGGATCAAAACAAAATAGAAGGGGGAACCTGAACTACTAACACAAGGACCACTAACATACTAAAAAAATAGTGAAAAGTGGAGCAGATGTTGCATGTGCTACTCACTTATTGAAAAATAAAAACCTAGAACAACTAACCTAAGTTAATAAGCCTTCTTCCAAGGTCAAAAGGGAATTTATTTGATGTAGCATGGATCATTGAAACATGATTGTTGATCCTTGGACTCCAAGTGGCTAACAATCATAGCATCCTTGATGAGGTTTTTCTCTTCAAGCCTTGGTGATGAAAAGATAAGGCATATAAGTTTAGGTACAAGTCTTCTAAGTCTTCCCAAAACAAAATCTCATTTTCATTAATGTACAAACCACAAGGCTCTTTTCTCCTTCTACCATCTATTTGTAAGGCATTAGGCTAATAACCCACTTCTTTTTCTTAGACAAGGTCATCATAAGGCTCTTGGCCAACTGAGGTTTGTTCATCTTCTTCATCAATAGAGAGGGGTGATAAATCATAAATCCACTCAAGCAGAAGCTCTTCTTGAATTGGTAGCTCTAAATTTTCACTACTTTCCTCATCTAAAACATTAGTTTGTTGTTCAATCTCATCACTTAAATCTACCACACTCAATTGTTTAATCTTGCCTAAAAATTCCAAACACAAGTGTTGCCACTGGTCTTCCAATGGATCCTTGACCCAAATACCAATAACATTATTATGAATGCTACCAACTAATTGATCTCCTAGGAAAATATTAGCTTATGTTTCACTTGCCTTAATTGCATCATTAATACATTATAGCTACACTTTATCACTCAATTCCTACTCATGCTTACCTTCCAATCCATCAAGGTGCATAGCAGCTCTAATTTGGATATATTCCTCATAGACACTAGGAGTGTCTTCTCCAACATGCTCTTGATGCTCAAATGCAACCATGACACTATCAATCTCCTGAATGACTGGCCCCTCATCCAATAACTTTGATAATTTGTCCACCATGCTAGAATGATCCAATTCTAACTTTTGTGTACTTGATTGCTCTTGAAAAGAGGAGGGGGTGGGTAAGAATTAGATAACATCAGGTTGTTTGATGTTTTAAAGTGTATTTTTCCAACTAGGGATCTTGAATGCTATTTTGGGAAGCTCTTGGGATTGAGGAGAGATGTGAAAAGCAGGAATAGGTGTTTGAGTAACAGTAGATGAAGGATCAATAATAGATTTTACACCTTCTCCTTCTTTCTTATCCTCCTTGTCAAGGGTGGTCATGATGAAATTAGGATCCATGGCCCATGAAGGCCTTTATATGGGTATCACCTCCAATTATTTGGTAGGTATAGGATCTTGAGCATAAATGGATTATTTGAGAGAAAGAAAGTGAAGGCAAATTTTCTTTTGGGTAGTTATGGGAAAAGGCCAAACATGGAACTTAAAGAGTGGCTCAGACTTGATTTTCACATCTACACCATGTTCAATAATGCACACCATATGAGACAAGTCTTTGAAAAAAGTATCCTCCAACTTTAGTCATGAAGTTACTACCCAAAAATAAGGTATAATGAGGTAATAAATCTATTACCATAAGGTGTTGTATAACTAAAAAATTAGGGTATGCATGAAAAGTAAGTTGGAAGCTTCTAAAAACACCAAATACATTCATAGGAGACCCATTTCATTGTAAAACAACAATAGGTATAGGTTCATACTTTAGATTCAAGTGGTTTGCTACTAATTTAGGGATAATAGAGAGACTTATCTTGTCATTAAGTGAACAATTATGGACCAAGAAATCTTTTATGACCAAGGAGGCAAGGAAGGGAGATGGGGTAACCAATATATCTAATTATCATTGGTTTGTATGACTATTTTGGTGAGGGATAAGATTTTGGCATTCTCCCCTTTTCTTCTATCTAAGGCTCTCTTGCAACCCATCTCTTTCTTTTCTTAGTCTCTCAATCTCTAAATGTGGGTAGTCATTATTTGATGCAGGTAGATTACAAGGGGCATAAGGTTGATAATAGGACTGGTCATGAGGATGAGGAGGTTGCCATGAAGGTAGAGGGAGATAAAAGTATGGTAGATGCTCTTGATAATATGAAGGATGTGGATTATATGGGTCATATGGGCTATAGTAAGGTGGATATGGGGGTAGATATGGGGGTGGATAATAGAAATATTTATCATAGGACATCATGGCTCCTTATGCAATATCTAAACTAAATTTAGAATAATGAAAAAACTTTCTTACCTCTACAACCATAAAACAACTGGTACCTTTGAACTTGAGGTTGATTGCAAACCTCCCAAAGATGTTTGAATATAACCAAGATGTTTACAAATGGTGTTATTGATGTCTTTAGCTTCCAAATTCCCTCTAATGCCTTCAAAATATGCTTCAAGGTGATTGAAATTGGTCCCACTAAATATTCCAAAACTATTAGCACTCCAGATTGCACCCTAGCTAAAAGGAGGAGTGTTTGAGTCCTACCCTCAAAACTAGACTAACATGGGAATGGCCTAAGGCTGTGGGTTGCCTATATCTACACCAAACCTATAGAATTTTTAATGAGGGTAGCTCCTTTAATGTATCATTTTGGACATTTTCTTCTAAAACCTATAATTCATTAAGGTGAAAAGGGAGAAAGAGTTGCATAAATGGAAACCTACTCTGAGTTGTGGTAATGCGCCAAGAATTTAATAGATCCACTCTTGAACTTAGAATCTTTAACACACTAATGAAATATGAAATAAAATAATGCAACACTCACTATTATTCTATGTAATAGTATTTTTTACAGAGGTCTGTTTGATGCACTCAAACTAGGGAGCAATGAAAATAAGGTCTGGTTGAAGACACTTAAGTTCAATTGTCCACTATATCTTTGAGAGATCAATGATGATACACACTATACAAACTATAAAGAAAGTTTGTATCACCTAGGTTGAGTTTGGACATACAAAAGGAAGATAAAATTCATAGTTTCATATTAAACAAACATAGAACACTAAATATAGATTAGCAAATGACTACAAAATACTCTATTCACTACTCTAAGAGGTGTCAAATAAAATTCTGGCAAATTCTAATCATACCAACCTGAGGGATCCATTTTAAGGCTCAAAATATTATATATATAACATAAAGGGATGAGAAAAAAAGGAAAAACTTACATGGGAGAGTGGAAAAGGGGTCATAATGACTAAGATTTGTGTAGCCTCCTCAAGCTCCTAATTGCATTAATACCATTAGGACTACAAAGATAGAGTCCTTGTATCTATGGGCCATGATTGAGTTTGATTTAGGAAACTATTTGTTAAGAGTATGGATCAAGATGGTCCTCCTTTAATTACATATATCTACCTCTACTTTGAAACATGAACCTGGGCCTACTAAAGATTGAAAACCAATTTAAATTATTGGTTTTCCTATAGTTGGTACATCCACCTACACATACCTATATCGTATGAAAATCTAGTAACCCACCCTGATCTATATTAGATCTAAAAAGACCTATTCTATCCTTGTAGATTCTTAATGGCACCATTTGATCCCAAAATATCTGCGTTTAACCCCAACTAAAATTTGATTGAGTTCATCTCCATCATGTTTGCTTGCCCTAGTTGAAAAACAACCATTTAACCTATGTCTACATCATTTGGGCTTGCCTTCATCTGATTGGTTTTTGATAAGTAGCTCAAATCATTGATTTCATGACTCATCTCATTCTATTGATTTTCTTGTGTATGGTTGCTCATGAGTTGTCAATCTCTTACCAGTTGAATGCATCTTTGACACTTGTCATGCACACATTCACCCTTAAGATTTGATGACCCCTTTGACCTCCACTCATCATTGATCTTCAATGTAAGATTGATCATGTGCCATTGGATATACCTAAGCCTACTGACTTTGTCATTACCTACGTGCCATTAGATCTAGACTTAATCTCCCATGATCTTGCCACTTGGAATCACCATGTTAATCCTTGGGACATTTGAATTTAAATGGTTATTTTTTGGGGCTTGAACTTGACATTTGTGTACCTATCTAGATCACCATTCCATAGGCTACTTATTTTGGGCTTTTACAGTCTTAACCACTTCCTTCAAAGAAAATTTATTGATTTGTCTTTACCTTGAATAACTCTCAAGATCTCCATCTCAAGAAAAATGTCCAAAAGAATCCATGTCTTGGTCCTTTGCCCTCTGAAAAGTGCCCTTCAAAACTTTGACTTGGTCCTCCTCATTGTAAAAAGGTCCTTTAGAGAAAATGTGAAGGACACATGCTTGATAAACTAGCCCTTAAAACTTTTGAAAATTACCCTTCAAAAACCTTAAAGTGGACCATTTCCCCGAGAGACATATCCTTTAGAATTTTTGCACTAGACCATTTTTCTAAGAAAGTACCCTTTATGAAAAATGTATAGGACACTTTTCTTGAAGAATATATCCTTTGGATTTTTAAAAAGCTCCACTTTTTTGTATAATGATACTTTGAGAAAAGTGTATTGGACTTTGGCTCCAAAAGTGCCCTTCAAAAAAAATGAAAGTGACCTCTTCAAAGAAATGAACCTCCAACAAAATTGTTTTGAACAAAATATCTGAAATAATTGTTGATACTTGAACAAAAAGGCTGAAACAAAAATATCAAAAGAATTCCAATACTTAGTCAAATGAAGTGGGACAAAACTTCATGAAAGAAATAATCATTGTAAAAAATTCATGAAATAAATACGCCTTATACTTTTGTCATGGGTTTTATGTGGAACACTTATGTTGAAGGAAATCTAAATGTTAATACTTGGCCCAAAAGTTAAAGATAGTCTGCTCATAGCCACCTGATCCATTCATCAACTAGGACCTTTTTAATCTATTCAAACTAGGTAGAAGCTTAGTATGTGGGCCAAAATGTCCGACAAGTCCCACCAAGCATGCCATAAACTTGATATCACTCAAAAATGCACCCTTACTAAGAATGTGTGCTTATGCTCACTTTCATTGATTCAATGAAAACTCTCCAAGGTGTGAGACTTTATAATTGGAGATAATATCTAGATGAAGGGTTGGTTCCTTTTGGTACACCCACCTACTTCCATATAAACTATCTAATTTTGTGCTTTTTTAACTAGGAAAAGGGTAGAAGGAGCAATACTAAAGCTAAAAATGGAAATGAAAATTAAAAATTGGGGTGATACACCAATATTAAAGTCAATTATGCTAATAATTTGCATGATTTGGAAGATAAATAATTTTTACATATTTATTTTATCTTTATACAATGACTCTTGCATAAGTCACAGGTCTTGACAGATATATACACTAGCTTAGGAGGAATGAATAATGGTTGAATTCACTTCCAGATTAGGTAGAAATCAGACTTAGACACTTTGTATGACTAAAAATAATGTTTATTTTCTACATAAAAGTTAGATATTTAGACATAAATATATATAAAAAATAATCATTCACTAAATTCTATCAATGAATTAAGAATACACTTCATGAATAGCTTGAAGATGGAGGAAAAATTTAGCTCTTTATTGTTTCAAAGGTAAGGTAGTACACAATTTTTGTAGAGTTTCAATAATCCAAAGGCATCATATCCTCATAATCATTGAAAATTTAATTTACATATATAAAATAAGAAGAGAGATAATATAATAAGTTTCAAATGAGTCCACATGTAAGTCCCAACTTACTCCTGCTTCAACTCAAAATTAAACTTTACCTTCAACTCTACTTTTAATTCCACCTAAAATCTAACATATAATTTGAGTTTAAACATTATTTCATTGAATATGTCATGGTATGAGAGAGGTATTTTATTTTTTCATGTTTTAAAAGTCAAAGGGCTCTTCATGCATCTTGAATCTTGAGTTAACTTATTGTGATCTTACATGCAACTTTTGATCTTCTTTAATTAACTCATTTTGATATTTAGTTAACTCCTATTGGTAATTCATAAATATTAAATTTATACTTTATTTATCTTCACTCTCACCTTGAGTTGACTAAACTTCTCTTAACTTCACACTTGGAGTTCAACTTGAGCTATCTTGCATGCAACTTGCATGTATGTTTGGCCTCATGTCTCTTCTAAAAATAGCTCAAAGGGGGGTGTAGTAGAAGTGGGATGAATGTTTCCTATCTAAATGGATATATTTCATAAAAAAATAGGGCTCTAAATTTTATCAATACCTTAACTCCACTTATTCACCTTTACATATTTTGGAACTCCACTTTAGTAGGGATAATTGAAAACTTCTTGTTGTTGGCCTGTAGTTGCTAAATTTAGACCAAAATGAGGCACCATAGTTAGAGAGAGGGTATAATGTGTATGTTTTATTATCCATTAAATATTATTGATAATTATTCACTTTATGAGACCAAATCATCTTTCCAAACTATTTCTTCTTCCATATGTCTATCTTGTACAACTTTGACAAGCTTCTTGATTGCACTATGAGAGCTAAAAACTTGATGGATATTCATAATTTGAATATATAAAGAGAAAAATGATGATTTTAAAATAATAACCATGGTTTCACATACCTTCAAACAAAATTTTAGATCCAAACTCTATGTACAATTCTAAAAACCACCATTTTATGCTCTCATATGTTCTCTTATTCTCAAAAAATCGTAATTTGGATTGGTGGGATATAAAATGATTTAAAAGCCTGAAAAAACACTCTTTATATAGTTTTTGTATAGGTATCAATGGATTAGACCTGTAAAATTTTAAAAATATTAAAAACTCTTTATCAAACTCTCTAAGAAAAATTCACAAAAAAGTGTTTGTTTGTTGTCCTCAAGATGACATGGAGATGTTTTTCAATGAGATGAGTCTATTTTGAATTAGTTTTTATTGTATGATAATTTATTTATACATTTAAATTAATTATACACAATCTCAAATTAATTTTATCCATTGGAGGTACTTTAAACACCCATTTCTAATTCCATTTATGAGCAAAAAAGTGAAAAAACCTTCATTCCCTTCATGATTAGATCTATATATTGAAATTTTCTCTCTCTTTAGGAATAATAATTAATTTAAAACAATTTTAAAAATTCAAGGATATAAAAATATACTCTCATGTAAAATTTCAATATTTCCCATTTAATAAAACTCAAAATATGCACTTTTTGGTGTTGACTAGCTTGCCCACTTTCATTTTTGAACGCCTATAGGTCTATTTTTTGTCATTTTATTGAGTTTTATGAGGCCTAAATTTCTCAATATTGTTTAATTATTACCTTTAATAAATCATCATAATTTCAATAATTTTATGTGCTCAAACAATCACTTAAACTTCTCAAAAAAATGTCTTTTCTGATTTTCTCTCTTATTTGCTTAAAACCCTAATGCTTGTACCTTTGTTTTTCTTCATTATTTACAATGAAATTTTTATTAATTAAGGTGTATAAAGGTATTATATTCCTTATAATATCTCACAAAACTTTTATTTTTTAACAAATAATTCAAAAAATTAAACATACTGCTTAAAACTGAACCATGGGGGTTTAAGAAGGGTTTTAGAGCACTTATTCTTCTTAACAATTGTTCATAAAATTAATCCACTGTAACTTCAAAATAATTTATATAATATTTATTTTATATGGTCTCAAATTAATCCTAACACCATTTTACCTAACTCCTCTTCACTTTTATGTATCAAGCATCTAAAACTTACCTTCATTAGCTTGCAAATAGCTAGTTAGAGGAATAAAAGAAACCTCTTTCAAAATTTGGACTTGTGAGTTGTCCCTGAGCATGATTTTGGCCTGATGAATGTTTTATAATATTTTTAAGACCTTTTTTACCTTTAATCCATGAATTTACTCTTATTTAAAACTTTCACATAAGCAACTTTGACCAATGATGGTAAAATTGTCAACAGATACCTCTAGAATCACATAAAATATTAGATATAAAAGTCATATGGTATGATGCACCACTATATAAAATTAAATAATTTTTATTTTAATTAAATAAATTAACATATAAATCAATAACATTCTAATCTTGATTGTTATTCTAATTAGGGTTTTTATTCTTCTGCTTATTTTGATTAGATTTCTTCCCTTTGTTATTTTTACAAGATTGATTGTTAATTTTATCCTTTTTTATAATATGTTTCCTTTCTATGACCAATTTTACCACACAAAATTTTAAATTCTATTAAACTTAGGTTTATGATTCTTATTACTATATTTCTTGTTCATGTTTGAACTAAAAGTAGAATTAGGGTTAGATTTCTATTTTTTATTATTATTTAAAATAGGGTAAAGAGTGAGAAGTGTTTGAATGGTATTCTCTTTATAATTAAAATTGGTCATAACTTGATCTTCTTTAATTAATAGATCAGATAAGGTGGTAAGGTTAGGGATATCTTGCTCATTTTGATACATAAAATTTAAAATTGAAATGAAATTTTTAAAATTTTCATGAATATTTAACTAAATGATAAAATAAAACAATTGATCCTGAATCAAATTAAAACTACATCCATCTAACTAAGTTTTATTATTTTTAATTTTATCAAGAAAATTTATAACCTTTTCATCACCTTTCATAGGTGTAGTAAGAAATTCAAGGATTAACTTAATGATTTTTTAGAGATGAATGCCCCTATGCATGGACTCAAAGAGTTTTCAAGCATCGTTATGAGACTCTTGATTACCAAAGTGGAGATGGAATTCATTGTTAACACTCTACAAGATAATAGAAATAGCTTCTCGTGATTTCTATTGAAATACATTGGTAAGCTAAGGGGTCACATGTCATCTAGAAAGGGATTTTTTAGTACCAATGACAATATTCAATAATTTTTGAGCTATGAATTATGCTTTAATGTAAAAAATTTAAATATTATAGTTATTTTTGTTAAGCATTTGTGATTTATTTAAAACAAAATTAGGTGAAGCCATAGCTTCCCTTTAAGAATGTAGTAAACAAATACTTAAAATAAATCCTTTTTAGTGTGAATTTTAACTTTATTTAAAATTAAAAATAGATTTCAAGTGTAAACACACAATAATCATTTAGTTTAATCTTAGACAAAGCAAAAAAATATATAAAAGAATGTGACAAAACAAAGTGTCATAAAAATGCACTAGTGTAAGCATAATTATTAACAAAAAACTTTTAATGAGTTTGTGAATTATTTTCCAAAATAAAATGAATCACATATGCAATTATACTTAATTAAATAATTTAGATGCTAAATAATGCGAAAATTTGAATTAGAATTGCACTAATATAGGTGTCAAAAGAGTTGCACTCAGAATAACCACCCAAACACTATTATTAAAAAAGTTACAAAATTAATAATAGGGGTCTTCAAAACATAAAATGGACCACATGTATGTATCTATAAAATGTCAAAACCTAAGGATTGATTGGTTACATGACTATGCTTGTCTAGGTTTTGACTGGGTCAAATATCAAAATAAAGTTGATAGGTTAACTAAAGTTTTAAATGCATAAATATTCGCACCAAAACCAAGAAGGAAATTCAAATAACTTAATTTGAAATTAATTTGACAAATTCCAAAAAATAAATAAAAAAGTTTCAGGGAGGGATTTAAACATAGGACCTCCCTTGATGTAATCTTTTAACAAAGAGAAATTAACCAACTCTTTTATACTAGAGTTTTAAATAATGCATGCAAAAAATTATATTTAAATTTTACCTTTTTATATTATAAAATTTAATATATATATATATATATATATATATAATATATATATATATATATAATATATATATATATATATATATATATATATAATTTATTATGCATGTAAAATCAAATTAAAAACAATTTCCTTTATGTAAAAAATGAACGTATAAAGTGTGGGAGCCACAACAAATTAAAGGATAATTTTTAGAAATTAAAAAATATATTATTTTTTAAATACATTCAAAGTTTGTACTAACTTTTATAATTTCCTATAGCAGGCATGGCACTTAGGTGAGCTTTGAGGAAGCACAAAAACTAGTTTAAGCCACTAAATCTCTTAAAATTTTGTCAAGCTTCCTAAAATTGCCTACTGATGATGAAATAAACTTAAAAATTGCATTTTGGTTGAGAAATGATTTTTTTCCACCTTCTAAGCTACACTATGGCACCCCACATAGAGAAAATAATTCTTCATGGTTGAAAAAACCTTCAAATGTTCTAAAAATGCTTTCAAGTTGCTTTTATATTAATCTCTTCCAACAATAATCAAGATCAAACAATGTCAAAATAATTGTTTTTAAAAAAAATTCTAGCACTAAAGTTGTACAAAGCCATATAATGGTGCTTGGTAGGAGAAAGAGAAATTAGAACCAGCTTTACCAGTCCTTCTCAGAGTCTAAAGAGGATCTTAAATGTCATATCTTCCTGATTTATCTCTTTCAGACCATGTAAGGATCAAATATATGTGCAAAATAATTTTTTTGTAGATTTTTTCCTCTCACATGCCATATAATGGCATCTTTGTAGTGAATAAAAATCAAAATATTCAAAAAAATGCCTTAGAGGCTTTATGGAAGCTATAAGAGGCTAGGAGAATGATATTTGATAGATTAAATACCAAACCAATAGTAAACAAACTTGAAATTAGTTTTTTTACCAAATTCTTAGGTAGAGGCCATACCATAGCATTAATGGCATTCTAGGTAGATTTTTTTGTTTAAAAAATAATCTCTGAGAGATTTGAAGAGATATCTTAGTTATTAGAAGGATGAGAGATCACAAATCTGAGAAGCTAAGCTCCATGATGATAAAAAAAACTTCTTGAGGTATTTTATTTGTCCAAGTTATGATGTGTTGTTTCATGAGATAATTGAATTTTTATTTTATATATCTAAAAAATAAACTTGCCAATCAATTTCAATCAACTAGTTCTGATTCCATGAAAGATTTTAAATACTATAGTGTACATGATCTAGGAGAGAGATTGATTGCAAAGTATAATAAAATCATAGATTAATCTATATAGAACATAAGTATTTAAAGTAGGAAAACCTCCAAGAGGTAAAAAATCTACTAGTGATATTCAATGATTGAGAAATAGTAATAACCCTTAGTATAAATTTTTCTAATTTCTCACTTCTTCAATAGCATTTTTTAGTCATATAAAATGCAAAAATTGGTAACTTAAGTGTGGCTAATGACACCCAACCCTTAGGTCCCGCTTGCTTACTTTCATGACCCTCTAAGGCTTATTTTCACTAATTCTCAATTATCTATAGACTTATAGACTTGGTCCCAACTCACCCAAATTCCTCTTTCTAAGACAAATCAATCCCCCTAAGTCCCATCTACTCAGGACAGTAGTGCCACACTTAGACTATAGCACCAGTGCCACTCATGTCTGCTTTCAACATTATTGTCTAAGTCCATTTCAGGCCCCATTGGTCAATTTATTCTAGTTCCCCATCCTTATCCTTGTCAACCTAATGTGAGTAAATTTAATCCATGACCAATAGATCCCTATAAAATCCCATTCAAAGATCATTTAGAAAGGGTTGGAAATTATCACTAAACAAGAAAGACTACTTAAGAAATCTTCCCTATTCTCTACATACAGCCAGCCAACACACTTAAAATCTCATTCAAATCATTACACCAATCCCTAGCCACCTCAAGCACATCCATTTTAGCATTCTGCACTTTCATATACACAATTTCAAAAAGCACATCAAGTGGGAGAACTACATATGGCTTGATCCCTCTTCAGAGTATTGGTATGTAGGCAACATGCCCATATATGGGGTATGATGCACGTCTAGTATAGCTTACACAAATTAACCCCCTTATTGTTAAAAATTGGTCAAAGTATAAAGGAAGATAGGGTTTGAATAAATAATCTACTCTACAGGGAGCTATACAAACTTTTAACTACCAAAACGTTGTAGACAAGGTCACACAGGCATAGTGAACAAAACCCAGAAAGATAAAATCCTTAGGAAAATAATGGTAGAGGTGGACTATAGTGCTTGTGCCACTATTGTCTAGTTTTAGTGCTCCTATCCAATCATAAAATTAAGTTCAGATCTCAATTTGTGACAGTGTCTCAATCCTGCACAGTAAATTCCAACCTCTATCTCAATTAGATCAATCAATTTCCAACTAAGTTTTGTTTTCTTCTCCTTATTACTATTTTTAGAAAAGTTTGAATTGCAATTAATTTACACAAATTAGTAGATTAATTATTATTTATTTATTTATTGATTTTACTACTCAGACACTTTAACTAAATTAGGAATAATACCCCAATATTCCCAAAATTATTAAATCAGCTTCACAAAACTCTTTATTCACGTATAATTTGTGATTCATAATATAATATTTCCACACAATCATAATAGGGGTAAAACCTTATTTATAGTGAAATGTGAAGGGATGTGACCATTATAAATAACAAGTCCAACCAACTCAAGAACATTTTAAATTATCAATAATAATAAACAATTATGTTTTATTTTAACTGATAAGTAATAAATAACTTATATTTTATTATTTATTTACATGAGGTTGTTAACTCGTATTAATAAATAATAAATTATTATTATTTAATTACTTAAAATGTACTAAAAGTCTTAAAATTTCATCACTTAGATTATATGACAAACAAAAAACTAGATCTACATGTCATAAAAAAGTTTGTTAGGTCTTGTCAAAGATCTAGAGTGAGAAATAGAGGTGGAGAAGGTCAAACAGTCATCAATGGTGAGCTTCAAGTCCTCAAGAAAGAAAAATGAGGTCTATAACCTATGAAATAAGCAAAATGCTAAGTTTTTAGGGTTATAACTAAAATTAGTCAATGTCATATCTCATTTCTCCTCATGCATGATGTTCCAAATGTTTTGGATGACCCTTTGCAGGCCTTAGCGTATCCTTTAGTGATTTATATGTTTCACAATAATGAAAAAAATATGTGGATCTACTAAGGAGATTTCAAAACCCTATAGGGAGTCTTAAAACTACTAAAACCCTAAATCGTGATAACATATTTTGATAGTTTTAAAGGATTGGAGAGGCATAAAATAAGTTGTAAGCCCCTTATTAGCAAGAATCACAAGGTTACATATATGTAAAATGGTTTACATAGCCTTTCAATGTCTCAATCATCGTTTAGAACATCAACATGCATGCAAGGTAAAGAAACATGAGGTTTCAAGCATGTACAAGAACATTTACAAGTCTAAGCGTGATCCAAGCTCCTTTAGGAGAATAAACATGTCTATAATGAAGTTTTCAAGGTTTCCATGGTTTTCATAATGCCAATCCAAGGCTTTATGGTATCAAGACCTTATAAGAAGTTTGTAACAAGGTTTTTTGATGATGGAAAAGATAATATAAAAACCATCACATGATTCAAGAATCTAACAAAGTTATTACAAGGCTTTCAAATGATCAATAATAATGCAAAAGAGTTTTTGAACATGAGTTTGTAAAGGGTTCTCAAAAATATCTTAAATAAAAAATAACAAGATATAGGTTTATAAGGTAGATGTCTAAGGTTTCATGATGATATGATACTTATACAAGGTTTTAGAGCTTGTAAAATATGATTCAAGTGTTAGAATAAATTTACCATAGTAAATTTGTTACGTTAAAGTGAGGTTATTAATTTATAAAACAACTCATGTAGTTTTTAGTTAGTTTGTTAGTTGTTAAATAGAATAAGTCAAATAAAACTATTATGGTCCTATTTCATAATTTAGAAGATTAACGATTATTATTTGGTTATTGTTTGTCTTATTTTATAGGACTATTATGATCATATGTAGGGCTTTATATACGTCTCTATAATTCAAATTATGTAAGCTCAATAAATCATACCAAATTTATGCTCAAATTTGGTATTAGAGTGGAGCATTTATAGAGTAAGACTCTGTTAAAATACTTATTGTGCAAGTTAGATTGCACTTACAGATATTCTAGTCTGTTTTGGTATCTTTGAATCCAAAAAATTCAAGCTAGTCATACAGGTCTTGCTTCACACCAAGCCATACACACTCCACATAAATGAGATTACAGTTATAGGATATTATATAGTATGTTTTTTAACATTTTAAAAATATTTTCATAGTCTAGGACCTGACCATACATTCATTTTGGCTCTTAGAATCCATTCGATCAAATTTATGTCAAGTTTTGCTCATTAAGCCTATAGCAGATCGATCTTTCTCCATATAATATAGTACATGCATTTTTAAAATCTAAAGTTTTTTTGAGAATTTTTTTGCTCCCATGTGCCCATTCTAGACATGGGTCATATAGTTTGTTATCAAGTCATACAATCATTTGAACTCTTGAGATCTGTTCTTTGTCATTTTCTATTGTAGATTAGTTTTCCTTTGTTGCAGACCATATAGACTAAATTTTGAAGATCTGATTTTTGGATAATATTATCGACTCAGGATAGCATTCTCCCATACTTGGCCATACACATGTGCAGGTCACCATATATATATTTAGGAGCATTCAAGTTACATCAAATGATTGAAACATATTTTTAACTTGCAGATCATTTTTTTATTATGTAATTTGTATAGTCAAAATAAATAAATTTGTCTTTTGTATAGTGTTCTCTGATCAATGTTGGACCATTAAAAAAATTCTTGTATAGTTTTTCATGATTTTGTATAGCTATTTGAGAGATTCAAAGGTACAAGAGTGGATTTGATTAGCTTTTTCACATATAATTTGATTTTCTTCTCTTTGGTCATATGGACCTATAATTTTAGATATGATTGCTAGGCATGATTCTCCTCTACATATTCTTTCACATAAAAGTATAATGTACACTTGGGGATAATGCTGACAGTTGTTTGAGTTTTTAAAATTTGGTGTTCTCTCCAAGATTTCTATGTGGAGCATGAACATGAGTTTCATTTGATTTTTTTTTCCAATCAACCTAAAAAATTTAAAGTGTTACAAATCTAATAGGTGTGTTTTTAAGCATTTAAATATTAGTTTTGTCCTTTGTAAACTTAAAATGATACATAAAGGAATTGGTAGGTTAATTTTTTTCTAAAACCTAGATAAGTGGGAGGTTTAGATTTCAAATCACCAAATG
Source organism: Torreya grandis (assembly GCA_037957365.1). Lineage (NCBI taxonomy): Eukaryota > Viridiplantae > Streptophyta > Pinopsida > Cupressales > Taxaceae > Torreya > Torreya grandis. The sequence goes on along the minus strand of JARHVA010001001.1, from coordinate 2,068,192 downwards.
ATCTTTTTTAGTCAAATTTGTACTTTTGCAAAAAGATAAAATATGCATATGACAAATTTGAAGGGATTTTTCTAATTATTTTCATTTACAGAATTGTATTTTCCATCTTATGTACTTGCAAATTGTAATTTAAAAGCATTTTTAAAAGTTTTTTTATTTTTGACAAATCAAATCAGTGTAAAGATATCAAGATTATAAAAATATCATTCATAGTCTTTGGTATCAATGATGCCTCTAGTTCACATTTATAAGTAATGTCATCATGTTTTAAACTACTACATTTATAGCCTAACATAGCTACAAAAATGACATATAGGAATCGACCCTTTAAATCATTGGAGAGTAATAAGGTTCAATTATTTTCCTAAAGCATCCCTTTTTTACCCATTTATTACTATCGATAGACATACATCCTAACAGTTGGAATTTCTATGTATATAGAGAATTTATACCCACATATGTAGAATTACTTATAAGTAGGTTTTAATGATAGAAAGAATCTCTTTCACATATTATTTATGTACCCAATACCATTATTCTCTCATGTGCATTAAAGTCTCTTTCACGTAATGATGGGTATATCAAAAGGGTGAGCTCTTCCAATACTGACAGGTATATAAGAAGGTACACATATAGACAGGTCTAGTATATTGGTCTAATAGTATATATGGGAAACATTTGTATTTATAAAGCACCAATCCATCTCCCTTATACAATTTGATCATATTTGCACACATGATCAGATGGACTATATTTTATTCTTCCAAACACTCAATTTCTTTGAGGTGACAACTATGGAAGCGTGAAAAACTAAGGTTATAACCCACTTGTAATTTAAACACATGTGGATATTTATTGATTTCACATAGACCTGATATGCTACTGACATTAATCAGTAGTGTAAATATGATAAATCTAATTAGAAGGTTAAGCTTATAGTTATGTTCATAGTCTTGGATGAGGTAAAACCTCATATCTGTAATGCCACTATAGCTCAAAATGTTTGGAATAAGCTTAAAAATATCTTTAAGGTAAAGAATCAAGACCATATTCTTCATCTATAAAGCCAAATCAATAATTTAAAGTTGAAATTTGAGGAAAAAGTGGAGGCTTTTATTTGTAGAGTTACAACCTTGTCGGCTTTACTTGAAGCATTAGGTGAACCATAAAAAGATGACTCTTTGGTTCCTATTGTCCTAAGATTTCTACCCCCCATATATAAAAATTTTGTGACCATGTTGAATGTCATAGGTCAAAAACCATCCTTTGTCTTGTTGGTTAACATGTTAAAATAATAATAAGCCATGAAAAATATAGAGTAACCTGATGAAGAGCATGCACTTGCCTCCTCTCAAAAATGGAAGAATCCCATGAGGACTTCTAAATAGAACCCCACGTAGAACAATCAACAACACCAACAAGGGAACAAATCCTATTCATAGAAGTTTGTCTTATTTATGGAAAGATAGGACATGACCTCAAACATTTTTGGTACAATGGATTCACATAGGGCTCATCTAGTAAGAATCTCACTTCATAGAATCCACCTCTATCACTAAAACCTAAACCCCACTCCAAAAATCATTGGAAGAAGAAACAACATGGGAATGTTGTTAAAGATGATCACTCTTCAAAATAAGATCATGTATTTACTACACATAAACATGAGGAACCTGGCTCTTCAAAATCTATCTGGTATGTTGATTCTAGTGCCATAAGGCACATGATAGGATAAAAATAATGGTTTTCCACTTTACACCAATCAAGATCTTAGGGTAATGTTTCTCTTGATGATGAGTCATACACTATTTAGGGTAGAGGTGATGTTTATTTATAACTTGGTAATCACACTACTACAATCATAGATATCCTATATGTTCCAAAACTCACTAAAAACATGTTGTCTATAAATCAACTTCTCATTCATAATCTTAAAGTTGAGTTTGATCACAACCATGGTCAGAATTTTTTGACTTATCAAGAATAAGTCTCTAGGCTATAAAATTATTACATGAGCATCAAATATAGGAAAAATGTTTTAGTTTGATATTGTACATAATGATAATCTAAAACTTATTGTGAAAGGTATAGACAAATCTTAGTTATGGCACAAAAGATATGGTCACTTGTGTTATGGGTATTTGCTTGCATTAAGAAAACACAACATGGTCAGAGGTCCTCCCACACTCAAATAATATTTTGACATATGTTTTATTTTCTTAGTTGGTAAACAATGAAGATCTCAATTTGGCAAAAGTGAATATCAATCTCCTTATCCATTAAATCTGGTGTACACTGATCTGTATAGACCTATGACTTCTAGCTTAAAAGGATGTAAGTAATTTTAAATCTTTATTGATGATCATTCCTACAAGATGTGGGTTTTCTTTATTAAAGACTAAAGATCAAGAATTTTAAGCCTTCAAAGAGTTTAAGGCCTCTATTAAATATGAAATTTGTTATAAAATCAAGGCCCTCCACTCAAATCATGGGGGAATACACTAGTAAAAATTTCACTACATATCTTGTAGAGCATAGAATACATCATCAACATTGCACCTTATACACCACAATATAATGGTGTTGTATAAAGGCATAATTGTGTCATTTTAGATATGTTTTAAATCATGGTTGAGGATGCATAACTTAATCATTCATATTGGGTACAATCATGTCTCACAGTCGTATATCTGCTAAACAAGTCACCCACCAAAGCTCTTAATGAAATTACACCATAGGAAGCATGGACAAGGCCGAAGCTAAAATTATATAATCTTCAAGTTTTTATTTATAAGGCATATGTGCATGTCCTAAAGAATAAAAGGAATAAATTAGATAATAAAACTCAAGAATGTCTTTTTTTTTTATAAATAATGATTCAAAATCATATTGGCTCATTGATCTAAAGACTAAGAAGATACTTATCAACAGTGATGTAATGTTTGATGAGAAAGGTGAAATCAATTCATCTTCCACATAGACATTTGATACAGGCATCAAATATGTAAAATTTTCAAATTAAAATAGTGATGATGGTCAGTCAGAAGCTCCAGTACCACCACTAACTACTACTCAACATATGCCTAAATGGTATATGAGTAGAATTCAAGATGTAAAACTAGATGGACCTCCAAACACTTCATCCACAAGATTAAGGACTCATAGTATGGCTTATATAGAGGTAAATTTGGCCTTAATGAGAATTATTATAGAAACTTTTGAGCCATCTACAATCCATGAAGCTCTAGAGTCCAAACCTTGGAAAGATGCCATGCATGTAGAATATCAATCTCTCATGAAAAAATATACATGGCAACTTGTTGATATTCTACTAGGAGATAAACCTATTAGATGAAAATGGTTATTTAAGACCAAATACAAAGTATATGGTAGTATATATTATCACAAGGAAAGACTTGTAGAAAATGTATATGCACATAAAGAGGGTATAGACTATGAGGAGACTTTTGTTCCTACAGCTAAGATAAAGATAATGAGAATGATGGTTGTAATGGTTACATAGTTTGAATAGAGTTTTCATTAGATGGACATTAAAAATGCCTTCTTAAATGGATTTATATAGGAATAAGTTTACATGACTCAACCAAAATTTTATGTCACACCATGGGAATATTAGAAGGTGTGCAAACTCATAATATCCCTATATGGTCTCAAAAAGGCTCCTAGAGCCTGGTATATAAAAATTGATAAGCATCTCATGAAGCATGGATTTTAGAGGAATCCATATGATGCTAATCTCTACATTAAAAATCAAGGGGGAGATTATTAGTATTATCATTTATGTCAATGTTCTAGTCATCACTATAAGCTCAATGAAGATGATTGATGCAACAAAGAAAGATCTCAATTGATCATTTGATATGACATATCTAAGGCTACTAGACTATTGTCTTGGATTAAAAGTATGGAAAAAATAACATTGAATATTCATGTCTCAGATAAAGTATAACAAGATATTGCTCAAGAGGTTTCAAATGATGGATTATAAACCAATCTACACCTATAGAGACAAGGCTTCAACTATCTCAATTAGATCCATCATTGCTAGTAGATGCCATTTTTTATCATCAATTGATTGGGAGTTTCATTTATCTCACATACACTAGGCCAAATATCAGCTATGATGTCAGTTATCTTTCTTAGTTCATACAGGAGCCAAAGTTAAGCCAATGGAAATCAACTAAGTGGGTATTATGATATATTCAGGGAATAATGGATTATACCCCAACATACAAGAAGAATGATAAGTTATTATTGATAAGATACATCGACGTAGATTATGCAAGTTCAATTGATGATATAAAATCCACTTGGGGTTTATATTCATTTTGAGATCTAGTCTGATCTCATGAGGGAGCAAGAAGTAGAACCTTGTTTTTAGGGTTTTACTAATGTAAATCCTATGTTAGATTAAAGGTAAAGTAGTCTAAATTAGTGAAATAATATGCATAAAATAATCACTAATTTATTACATATTTTGACTATCTTTGACTTTCTAAAAATAGTAATAAATATTTACAAATAAATACTTATTTGGAAAATACCTAATATGAAAGATCTAAGTGCTAAAAACTGAGATACGAATAGGTCTAAGTGTTTTCAATTGAATCACTATGCCATAACCCCTCCTAGATAGTATCACCATGTGGTTCTAGTATCTTGAAAATGGTGTTAGTGTCCTCTGTGTATAGCTACTTTGAAATTTTGGGTGTACTTATGATTGTGTTTATGGGTTTTGTTCTTACACGCAAAAAGTCTAAAACTCTGTATTATGCCTATAATAGCTTATTTATGATGAAAATCTTAATCTTCCTTGTAAGTCATGACCTGAAAAGTGTGTTCATTAGTAGGATAAGTTGGACATCCTTAAAACCCAATTATGAAGAGAGTTACCTACATACCAATACTCTAAGGAGGGATCAATCTCAATGTAGTTCTCCTCACCTAAGTATTGGTGCAAGTGAAAGTGATGTTAGAATGATAGTGGTCTTGAATGCCTTAAGTGTGACTGAGATTGGAAATATAGAAAATATGGGCTTAGGGAAGTTGTATATGGTAGTATGCATAAGTAGGGTAGAATAGGGACTAATAACCTTGATTTTACTCAACTTGTTTCATGTTTGAATAGGTATTTTACATCTAATTTACATCTAGTGGATAAAGGTCTAAAAATCATGTATTTATAGTGTTATGTAGCTTGTATAGATAATAAAATATGCTTAGGTTGACCTTAAGAGGGTTTTAATTTTGAAAATATATTTGTTCAGGAAAGATAGGGTAAAGGACATTAGCACCATTTTGGGGATGCTAGTGCACATGTCTCTAATGTCCTTAGTGGCACTAATGTCTAGTTGGCAAACTACTAGGCATGAAGGGATAGGATCAAGAAATGAGAGTCTGAGACTATGTTTAAGCTAACTAGGTATATTTGTGGTTCACATGAATGCTGAAAAAGTATGATAATAAGTTATAAGATAGGTCTAGGGCTAATCTAGGAATAGGTTTTCTCAAGTAGCACTCTCAACACTCAAATAACACTTTTAGGTGATTACATTTTCCCCCTTTATGCTAGAAAAGCAACAAATTGAAATGACTAGTATAAAGGAAAAATAATCATACCTAGACTTACCTAGGAAGTGAAGCCTATGAAGCTAAGTTTGAGTATGTGAATCTGGGTCTACATATGTGAAGCATGATCCAAATCATGACCTATAAATGAAACATGCATAAATCATTCCTTAAGAGATATCAAAATTAAAATACTATACTGAATAAAGAAGTAATTGAGTAAAGATATGGGAAAGAGGAAAGGAGCTAATACACCTCATTGGGTATGCAAACTAATGCATGAACCTAGTGAAAACCTATGTGTGTAGTGATAAAATCATTGAATAACTTGGACTTAGATAATATCTTGCTCAATCCTCATGTTTGGGTAGCTCAATAACTCAATTTGGTTTTGACTCCATCATTAGCCACCCCTACTTGGTGGATCATGACCTATGAATAGCTTGGATTGGACTGAAAGTATGTCCAACCCTCTCATGTGGGTGGCTTAAGAACTCAAGTAGGATATGAATCCATCATTTTCCACCCATGTGTAGTAGATGCATCTAAAAATTAATTACACAAAGTGATGGAAATATCTAAGTATATCTAACTATATATGTCAGCTCCATGGCCACTCAAGTACATTAGGCAGCTCTGGGCCACTCAGGAATGCCAACCACTATAGATGGAGTAAGGAATGGAACTAGTGACAACATAGAATATTATGTCAATTGTATATAATGTATATAATTACATGAAGTTTTCCATTCTATTTGATCAACCTATATGTAACAGAGCATATGGAAACAATGTGTTGTGCACATGCTCCCAATCTGATATTTGAGTATATTAATTTTAGCCTGATTTGTAATAATTATATCTAAGTATATAAACTCAAAATAGGAATGATCATGACACACATTATACCCCCAATCTAAGTAATTGACATGAATTTGAGTTGAGCTAGTGTGAATCTGAGTAAAATCTTAGCATAATTGTCAAACCTATAGTTATATTTATGCAAACATGTACTATACCTGGTGCATTATTTTGGTCAATCTGAACTATCCTAAAACTGGGGCTACTAGATAGTAGTTCCACATATTATATAGTATAACCATGTGGTGCTAGTGTACCTATTTGGGCACTAATGTCTATTTGATCTAAATTTATTGATTCTGATCAGAGTATATGTACAGATAAAGACAAACATAGAAAATAATTTGATCACACAATAATAATATTCTCTTTATTCTATTATTTCATACACAAATTCCATGAGTACATATAAGCTATCAAACTCATATAAACTAGGATATAGCTATAAAAATACTCTCTACAATTCACTCACAAAGCTATATACGAAATATATTATTACAAAAATATATTCAAATAACTAAAATAACCTATAATAAAACCACTCATGTAAATACTTATTTACCAAAGTAAATACCAATTTAAATACTAAACTCTAACACTCCCCCCCCCCTTAGTGTTTTCATGGGGAGAATTTACATATTCAAGAGCTATCTCAAATAAAATCGTATGCCAATACATACTTTAAGGTTTACATATTATTGTTTGAATCTTGTTGTTTGGATCTTGATTCACATGACCATTACTATGTGAAGAATGCATCCTATATTTACTCCATGTGAATGCAATGGACATTTCATTGGATGATCATATTCATAAATAAGTATTATAATTGGAGTATCTTTACAGTCAGAGGGTTTTTGTAGTTAGTTGTGCTCGTATATAATTATTTCTATATTTCATGATATCTACACTCTCCTTTTCTGCAATCCAGTATGGGAATGAAAACACACATAATGATAGAAAATGAAATATTATGAAGAATAAATCCTCATTATCATCTTATGCATCCTTTTTTTATGTTTGTTTCCACCCAAATAAAAATAGTCTAGACAATTTTCACTGCCATTGAATATCTATCCTTGGAATTAGTTGATTTGGCATAAAACACACCATACTAAAAAATGAAAAAGCACACCACACAAAATATGTCACCAAATCATGTAGGCCCTATTTTTGATGACTAATGAGAGTTTCTAAAACCTCTAGCCTCTGTTTCCTTTATCCTCCACTATAGGAAGTTACTTACTCAGCCAATGTGTCAATGAATATCAACCTTTGCATGTCATTTTTTATGACAAGACCCCCCTCAATTCAAACATTGCATACAAGTGATAATTCATCCATTACAATTAAAGGTTTGACTAATGACATATTTTTAAAGACACATAAAAACTCTTTTTGATTTTTAAATCTTTTGATGACCATATATTTACTTTAATATCAACATACATTGAGAAATGACTCAAAACCTATTTTTGATAAATAAAATTAAAATAATATGCATTTAAAAAAATACCTAAAATATTTTAAGGCACTAATAACAACAAATTTCAACTTTCTATTAAAACTTAACATAGGTCTATTGATAAAAATTAATGCAAATTAAAGATTCAAATTGAGATAATTACCTCGTATAGTACTTCTCCTGGATTCCTAGTGGTCACCCCTAAAACTCTGTTATATCAGTTGCCTTCAAATATGGATCTAGAAATGACTTTGCCCACTCACATTAAATTTTATCTTATCCAAATCAGGAAAATGAATAATTATAGTTGCATGGAAATGGATAAACAAATAAGAGAGCATGTATATTCCTCACATTTGGAACATCAAATGGTAAGCCAATGACTGTATATCATAAAGATTTGTTGGTGGACTTAAATTTTTACAACAACCTAGTTTAAAATCATGTAGATGTCAAATTTTTATAATATGAAAAGATAGATATTATCTGATCATGTTGCATCCTTATCCTTCTTATCTCTGAATATAGTTTATGCCCGTATAGAATAAAAGAGCTATTAGCATATATGTCTTAGATCCATAGGCAAGATGAACAAATGGATCAAATGGATAAAAGTTTAGATCTCAATGCATAAATTCTATTATTGATCTAGAAAAGTTCATGGAAGTATGTTGATTATCAAATGATCAAAATGTAGATTTGAATTCACTCAGCATTCAATAATCCAGTCTTTTCTTTATTTGTAATGCATAAATAACTCTATGTGGAGTGAAACTTATAATGTTGAAGAGAATATGATTTGGTTAGATGAATACACAAGTGTATAAATTTCATAGGTGATTCAATATTTTACATAATCCTATCCAATCTGATTTGGTGGAAATCTATCAATGAAATCTATATAGGTACATGAGAATAATTATAACATGAAATTGTTTTTAAGCACCTAACTGCCAAAGCTATATCAATTATATGCACAATTATAGTACCTTAATCTATGTAACAAATACCTACAAATTTAATCTAGAGAGATTCATCAATACATGAATTCCATGCCACAAGGTAATGAAAAATAATAGTTGCCCCTGCAATCATATTATTCTTCCATCATAAAATACATGTTCTGATATCAGATAATGAGTTTGGTTTAGATCATAAATTAAACACAAAAATTGCAACAATAATAATCTTTTATTCAAATGTTTTGTTTATCATACGAGACTACAATATATAGGAGAGTGGTCTACCTTATACAAGGAAATCCACATCCCTCATATCTCTCAACCCCTCCTAGGAATCTCCCAATTTCTCTTTAAGACTCTCTTCCATGAGATATCTTATGAGAGTTTTATTTACAAATATCATATATTAATATTATGAACAATGTTCATACTAATATTTCCTAATATTCACCCCCTTAGTATGAATATGGGTAAAAACACCATCCTCTATCCAAGAAGCATACACATGTCTTGACCTTCCTTTGTGCTACTTCTTTGCACTTTGATTATAGGAATCAACCAAGAAATGGGAACACTATCAACCAATAATGGGAACCTCATCCAAGGTGGGAACATGTATCAACCACTTGGGAATATACTAACCATGAAAAGGGACCTATATCAACCAAATCTAGGAACATCAACTGAACCAATCAAAAAGTAGTGGGAACACACCCACCAACTACTTTTATCAAGAAAATTTGTTGCTTTATTAATTATGGTCTGGATCTCCTATACTATCACATTTTTAGGGGATTGCATTTGGAAATTCTCATTTATTACACTTTTATTCTTATTTCACACTATAAAAAATAAGATGAAAATAGAAAACAAAGTGCCACTACTAAAAAATGGTACTATTGACCAAATTTGACCCCAAGTTAAATTTGGGTCAACCCATACTATTTTAAAATTTTATATAAAGCTTCAAATGTCCTATGGGGTCATCTATTTTTCTACATGTCTCACTTACCCTTTCCCTAGTCCTTTTTGGAACCCATCCTCTTTGTACTGGCTCAGTCAACCAAAGTCAACATTGGTCAAACCTAGTCAAAGTGCCAAATTATATTGAAAATGTCCTAAAATGGTCTTTTAATTGTTTCAAGGTGTCTTCAAGTCAAAAATTAGCTATTTGTTAGGTTTCATATGGTAAAAGGGTCATTTGGCCACTTTTCTAGCTAATTAATTGACTAATACGGATGGTGGGAGTTACAAAATATATCATCAAGGTGGATATCAACATGGATAAAATCAAATCATGTTAGAATCAGTCAAGTGATAGCTACAAGTCTGTTATGATCAAGAAATGGTAGTTTTTCCTCAAAAATAGGAGTTTTTGGACACTTATATGGACTTCTCAAGTCTAACATCAATTAAAAACATGGTGGAGAGACTCTTCACCTCCCCACAGGGAATTTCCACATTTGGATTGTAAGGAAAATGCAAGAAAGTTCATCTACAACTTGTTTTCCTCTATTTTCATTTTGCAAGCAAAGAAAGGCTAGATTCAATCACTTGGCATGGGACATACAGGTGGAATTAGAAAGATTTCTTCTATGGGTGGATAGTACTCTAAGTGTACTTCACTTTCATAGCAAGAAGATTCAATTTTGTGTCTCCTTTATGAATAATCAGTTTGACTTCATGAAGAATTTTATGCTTGTGCATCTAAGAATTGGTCACTATTTGTAATTATTTCAGAAGATTTTTATTTAATCTGATAGGGGAAGTTATTCCATGTGTTTATTAGGGATTCTCTATTATTTTTCCACTAATATCTTGCTTTTTTAGGTCTCAATAGTTCAAGAGGATTCTTCCTAAGCTTGTTTTGGTCCAATTTCACTACCATTGCTCTATACTCGAGAATGTGCACCTACAGGTGCCATTGAAGGTGTTGTGAAGATTTTTATAGGTGTTATCAATGAAGGTTATTCAATTTAGTGCTATCAAATTCATTAGAGATTCTTGGAGAGTCTCATCCTTGTATTTTCTTGCGCTTTCATGTTCTTGCCTACATATTATAACTCAAGGATCATCTACAGTCCCTACTGATGTCATAGCAGCATATATGGAGATGTGATGAGATCTCATGATCAAACTCCACCTATTGATGAGGATCATGCTAGGATTTTTTAAGATGGATAATTTTCAAGAGGCTATGAAAGACACTTCAAAAGGGAGAATGAAGACTATTTTGGCCTTGCAGTCCCAAAAGGACTAAAATAGAGATCTTTGATCCTTTTTGAGATAAGATATGGCATGACAAAAGGGGTCTCTAATGTTCTTGATTATTTGACCTCATAACCCCATCCACAAAAAAGGACTATGCCAATTTTGAGGTCAAAAGGGTAAGTGTAAGATGGAGTTTGAATACCTTGAAAGTGCTTGCAAACACACTAAAAAGGGGTAGTGATGTCTATAAGAGGTTTATGACAAAGTGACTTTGCAATTCTTATGGAATATTCTAACTATGCCATCAATCTCAAACCATCCTAAATGATTCAAACATCACTCCTAAGCTAAAATTATAAATAAAAGGTGAAGTTTGAGGTTTTGATCACCAATGCACCTTCCCCTATCTGTACACAGGCTTGGGAAGGGTCACCTACAGCAAGGTTAGTAAACAATGAGTTGGAAGGTTGGAATTTAGACCTTGTTTAGATCCTTAAAGATTATATAGAGTTTTTTGTGATTCAAATACCTTTATAGGAATTTAAATCATCATATATAAATCCCAAATTAAACTCAAAGCCACTTACAGATAGAGCAGACATAGTCATAGTCCTGACAGAGTAAGCTTGGTCCTAGTTTCTAAAGGGCATATGTGATGTTTGTGAGATCAAAAAGATAGAATGATATTGAATCCATTAAAAACATGATAATAAACTAATAATATGCCTTTAAAAACAAGCATATGACAAAGTAAAGGTCCCCAAGCAAATAAAATAGTCATTATATCACCCCTATAGACAGTGTTTTTCTATAAGTATGTCTTAGGAATTTGAGGATTTAGAGGGTCAAATGATGTATTCAAAAGCTAAAAATTGGTTAAATCATCCTTGGGACCTATGTAACCTTTCCAAACATGTTTATTTTCTAAGATAAGAGGAAAAGATGCCTATGTTTTATCTCAAAGACAAGGCAGTTTTAAGTGAACAGAACTCTACAAGTCTTGAGGAATGAACTAAAATATGAACCAGGAAGTGTGAAGACTTTTTCAAAAATTTTCATGATCTATCTTACATCTATTCCAATTTATAAAACATTATAATAGGATCCAAATCCACTAGGCCTAGTCAAGAGATGTTGACTCCATTAGTCTAGCTTTAGACTCCTACAGCAAAACTATGGACTCTATTAGTCCAACTATAGAGTATGTATCAATTAGGGAGAATAAGGAGATACTAAGGCCAAGTGTCAAGAAATGTCTAAAATGAGTGATCACTATGATATATGATGATTTTTCATTTTCAAGAGAATACAAATTATTTGGAAAACTTCCAATGTAGGTAGAAGATTCCTTGTAACTTTCTCTTATTAGTGCAAAAGAGACACTTTCCCCTAGTCAGCTTTGGAATGCCTAATGAAGGCCAATGATGAAGGTAGTTTCATAGAAGGTGCTTAAAGAGATGCTATGCCAATTTTAGAATAGGATGATTGTTTGGAAGGGACACATGCAAATTAATTTCTAACTCCTCTTACACTTCACCTATATACATTATAACTGGTTTCTACCTTTGGACACATATCCTTGTGTTTATTGGACTTATTTTATCTCTCTCTCTTTCCAATTGCTATAAGTTTGGGCCCTTTTTTCCATTTTAGTAGGATTCCAACTCTTGGTATGGTGAATCCCTGCCAAAATTGTACCTTGATTTGTACTTAAGCTAATGAGAAGCAAGCTAGTTATACTCTAAGTCCATTTACACTACGTGTTGAAGTGATCCATCTTGAATGTAAAGTATAGATTGAGCTCATCTTGTTTTCATGCAATACTTGAATGTGTTGTTGCTTCTCTCCTAATAGTTTTCATGAAGTGTGTGCTACTATAATAGACTCTTGAAGTGTGTATGAGTTTGGTAGTGTCATATATAACCTTCCTTTCACTTGTCTTCATTTGTTGAGTTGTTATTTGCCTTCATGAGAAACACTAATGCTAGGGAGATCCATTAATGGTGTTGAGGCTAGTTTTCTTGTCTTATTTCATTATGCAATTTCCAAGTGTATGAATGGAAGCAACTCTTGGTGTATCACCTCCTAGTTTAGGTTTGTTTTATGGATCTTTCTCTCCCTTTTCACCCATAATAGGTAGTTTTAGTAGCATAAGCACATCAATTCATATCTAGGGAGAAATCCCTTGAAATCTAGAGGTTTAATTCCACTATAGGTGCCCCACACACTTATAAGTATTCCCATGTTGGCCAAATCTTGAAGAGGCTTGAACAAACTCTTCTAGAGTGCAAGATTTGGAGACAATAAGGTACCTCATCATCAGTGGCTAATGAGAGGTAAAATTGTAAATACTAAACTCTAACATAATTTTATGTCACTATAATATTTTTGATTCCATGTTTTTCCTCTTTATTTACATGTATCTGATTTCCTAAAACTGAGCCTGTGTGTTGAAAAAGGTTTTATGAATGCAATGTAAGAGCTTGATCTCTATGATAAACCCCTATGAATGCCCCTCTTTTGAATTTAGTTATTGAACCTATGCAAAATCTACTCTCAAGATAAATATCTCTACAAAATTTATGTTAGCTGGAGCATATATGATAATTGTGTGATAATCCCATACAATTTTCAAATATAACATCAAAATGTAAGAAAATTTGAGCATGAGTTTGTAATGTAAGATGTATGTTATGTCTAACATTACACAAGGATTTCAAGATAGATGTAATAAATGTATATAATATAAAATCTGAGTATAATTAGGTAGCTACCTAGGGGACTGGGTATGATGTCCATCATGGTACCTAAGAAAGAAGGGTAGATGCATGAGGTCCCTCATGGCATCAAAAATTGGTGTGTAACAAGCAAAGACAAGTGTCATAACCATGATGCATAAAAGAAATCATACATACAAAACACATGAGGCACACATAGTAAGCCAAGGAGCCATAATATAAGGGATATGGACAAATGTCACTAAATCTAAGAAAAGACATAAAAGGACATGTTTAAATGTCTACATACACAAGCAACAAGTAATTTGGCTTAGAGCCACATAAATGGACATGTTCAAATGTTTGGTTACATAATAATAAAAGCACACATAAAGGACATGGGAACATATCCAAGGCACACATGATTAGAAGTGGTGTATATCCAAAGAGCAATGGCATATTCAAATGCCCTCAAAATATAAGAAGCATAGGATATACAATCAAGTCTAAACTAGGAAAGCTAGAAATGAAAGCATGCATGAATGTAGTACAAATCTCTATAAGATCTATGATGTACGTATGTTGAGTCTAAACTAGTGATAGTCACACAAAAAATTGAGTATGAATATCAAGGATCAATATCAAGGTATATCAATGCAAAACCTAAAATGTAAAGAATGTAAGGATAGAACCTGGTAATAGAAACAGTCTATAAGATGCCCTAAAGTGGGTGGATGTGTAAACGAATAACCCTAAATTGGTGTATATTCCCCTAGATGGTAGATGATAGCAAGTCTAGATTATTTTAGTGGACCTAAATCTTATAAACAATATATAAGTACTCGATAAGAATAAGTGAAGCATATATGTATGATAAAACTAACTATGCTAAGATATCTAGCATATGTAGTGTCTGGAAAATATAAAAAATGTGAACATAACAATGCATAGTCTATAAATTTTGTGTTTTTTGAGTAATTGTTTGAATGATTTTGTGTTTTTAGAATATTGTATTATTTTTGTATTTCTAGATATAAGCTATGTACAAGCAATATGAAAATGAACTATGTATAAGGAGCAAGAGAGAAAGCAAGTATGTATAAAAGGGTAGGAACCATACTAACTGACAAGTCTTATGGGAGACTCACTATCACTATGACCTATGTCAAATAAGGGAACTATGATCATGCATGCTATGTGAAAGGGAAACTATGATCTTATAATATGTTTTATTAAGTAATCTATAGTTGTATCTGCCTATGTAGTTGTGTTAGGAATATGTGGAACTAATTGTGGTGTCTTATGAACTATAGGTAGAAGAATTTGAAGGTTACATAGGTGCCCTATGCAAAGACCCCTAAGAACCCAATAATCTTAATCTCAGCATAAATTAAGTGGAGAAATGCCTTCTATAATCTATGACATATCTCTAATGCAGGGGTCTCTCTAATAATGGTCTCCATGGGAGAGTACATGTACATGTCGATACAATAGGAGTAGACCTCACTTGCATTAGTGGATCTACTAAACTCCATGATGTCTCCATAGGAATTATACTCTGATTAGTAACTAATAACTATGTTATATTTGTTAATAGTGTTGGAATTGTAACTAGTGACTATGTTGTAATTACCTGTGGGATGGTAGAGGATACTCATATGGGAGACCCTCAAATTTGACTAATTGATTTATGTGTATGTATTTTAAGGATATGTGCATTATAAATGGGATAGATCATAGATTATATATCCATGGCCTACCTAATAACATATCAAACATGATTACACTAGGTACTAATAATAACGGAGTGGCTATGTCCTGGTCCAACCTATAATGGAAGCATAATCTCCCTGATGAAGCTCTGAACATGACCACTAAAACCACTAATGATTGTATCTATAGGGAATATATCATGTTCTAATTACCCTAAGTGTTATGAGAGTGTCCATAGTATACATGTTAATGCTTGACCTATTTTCAACCATAACACTCTAGATAGGATGATGATCTATGTATGTTCATATAAAGAGTGCATGTAAATATGTATCATCATCAATAATATCTTGCTCTGAGAAGGTGATGAGTGGTCTAGGTAGAACTATGGTATGGTACATGATAATTATATAATGTAATGGATGTGTCTCCTCTATAATAGTATGATATGAATCTGGTGGTGGATGTGCCTAATATGTGTAGTGCACACCTGATGTGCTCCTAACTCATTTGTTACGTAATTTGGAAATGGGTCTAAGAATATATTTAATGCCTTAGATTCTATTTGTTGTACTTTTGGTGCCTCTGTGGGTGTGCCCACATTAATAATATTAGCCTTAATCAAGTCTTATATCTTATGTTTTAGGCTTATACATCTATTTATTGTATGGCCTGGTGCCCTATGATACTTGTAGAATGCATTAGAATCACAGTTATTTGGAAGAGGTTGTGTCATATCAACCTATTATGGAAGGTAGAGATATGAAATTACATTCTAAAACTTGCTATAAAACTCATGTTTGTGACTCTAGAAGGTTGGTGAAGATTCAGCACTGAGGAGTGGATAAAACCAATCTAAGAGATGGCTCAGAAGCTACATTAATTGTGGCATTTTGATCACTCTTGTTCTCAGTGACCCTTACCTTGTACAAAGGCTTATGTGAACTCTTAATAGTTGATTATGATCCATTGGTATATTTTAGTTTACCATTGATAGAATTTTGACCTCTCTTTCTTTTACAATGTGGCACAAATCTATGAATGTAAGAAACTTCTTAAAAAAGATAGCTTCATGTAATGCTAATAAAAGACCTTGTTTAAAGATGTCCTAAAGCTATTTGTCTACCATGGGGCTAGACAATTTGGCTAATATAGTCTTATATCATAAGATGTAGTCTATGATATGTTCATTTGACTTTTATTTCAATTTTGTAACTTGGGCATATGATATCTTATCACTAATATTGATAGAAAATTATGTTAAAAACATGTCGGCCAAAGGATTGAATATGATGATAGATTGATTTGCTAAGTCTTAAAACCATTGTAAGGCATAATCCTTGAAACTACATGGAAAAAACTTCATGAGGAGCCAATCATTGGACACAATCCAAATATGCTACATGAAAAGCTCTGATAGGGTGCTCATGGTCACCCTTACCATTATATAAAGTAAGCTTAGGTGCCATAAAACTAGATGTCAAGGGAGTTATCACTATGTGATGTACCAAAGGTGTATGTAAGATAATATTAGAATCCAAGGCATGTGATGGCCTAGTGGCTCCCTTCTCAATATGTAACACCTTAGCCTATGGAGTATGAATCTTGTGCATAAGGGATTGTACATCTGGAGTGGAAGAACAAGCCACAAGAGGTGTAGCTCTCATTAAAGGTTGTTGAATTATAATTTTAGGTTGTGCTAGCTGAGTTGGCCCCATTGTAGGTGTAATAATGTTATTAGCTAGGGGAGTTGAAGATTGACCATTATTTGATTTTTGGAGTTCTTTTTGAATAATAGTGATTTAGTCATCTTGTATATACACATGCTTGGACACAAAATATTGTAATTATTTCTTATCAGTCTCATCAAATCTATTATTGAATTTTAATCTAAGAAATATTTCAAAAATTAAATATGGAAACAAATCTAAGATTTTGGAACTAAAATCTAAGCATAAATAGAAAAAGGATAAAACCCTAAAAGCATATAGGGTTAAGGTTTTGAATTAGGGTTGCTTTGAAAAAAAATTATATTTAAATAAATGAAACCTAATGTATAATTGATTAAATGAGGTTGGTGATGCAAAAAAAATATAAGTTTGTAACCCTAATTTAGTGCACAAAATTTGGGAGAAGGCAAACCCTATGTAGAAGTAGGGTTTTAAGCAATATTCAAAGTTAAGTTCACCAAATATTTTAACCTTTTAAGGTTTACTAATTCAAATATTGGTTATATTAAAGGGTTGAATAGTCTAAATAAGTGAAATAATATGCATAAAATAACCACTAATTTGTTACAAATTTTGACTAGCTTTGACTTTCTAAAAATAGTAATAAAAATGTGCAAATAAAGATTTATCTAGAAAACACCTGATACAAATGATCTAAGTGTTAAAAATTAAGATATGAACAAGTTTGAGTGTCATCAACTAGATCCCTATATCAAAACCCCTCCTAGATAATAGTGCCACACTTAGACAGTAACACCATGTGGATTTAGTGTCTTGAAAATGGCACTAGTGTCCTTTGCGTAGGACAGCTCTAAAATTTAGGGTACACTTATGATTGTGTTTTTGTGTTTTGTTCCTCTGTGAATGAATTTTGAAACTTTGTATTATTCTTGTAATAGTATATTTGTGATGCAAACCCTAATCCTCCTTGAAAGTACGGCATGAACTAAAAAGTGTGTTTGCTAGTAGGATAGGTTGGACATACTCAACAACCCAGAATAGAGTTGCCTACACACCAATACTCTAAGGAGGGATAAAGCCCAATCTAATTCTCCCACCTAAGTTTTGGTGAAAGTGCAAGTGATGTTAGAATCATAGTGGTCTTGAATGCCTTGAGTGTACATGAGACTATAAATCTAGAAAATATGGGCTTACAGCAGTTGTAGATGTTAATATGTAGAAGTAGGATAGAATATGGATTAATAACCCTAATTTTCCTCAACTTGTTTCATGTTTGAATAAGTATTTTTCATCTAATTTCCATCTAGTGTATATAGGTCTAAAACTCATGTATTTATAATGTTATGTAGCTTGTGTGAATAATAAAAGATTCTTAGGCCAACCTTGGGAGGGTTTTACTTTTTAAAATATATTTTTTTTGGACATATAGGGTAAAGGAAATTAACACCATTTTTGAAACACTAGAGTCATGTGTCTCTAGTGTCCTTAATATGGCACTAATGTCCAGCTGACAGACAACTAAGCACAAAGGACCAAGATCAAGAAATGAGGGCCTAAAACTGCATTTAAGCTAACTAGGGACACTTGTGGTCCACACAAAGGTTGGAAAAGTGTGATAATATGCTCTACAATAGGTCTAGGGCTAAACTAGGAATAGGTTGTTTCAAGTAGCACTCTTAGCACTCAAAAACCACTTTTAGGTGATGTCACAAGATTTACAAGTCTATAAGGATGTCTACAGGGTTCTCAAGAAGTTTGAGACCTAAAATAAAGTTCTCATAAGTCAAAAACATGACTAAAAACCTCCTTAAATATAAAACAAGGTCTAAAAGTTAAAGTCCGAAGCAAGAAACATGAGTTTGCAAGTCTAAAAGTGGTTTGCAGAGATCTTGAACAATAAATATGAGGTAAAAAATTTGCTAGTAGAGCTTCCAAGAGTTTATATGATCAAATAATGTTAATATCCAAGGTTACCATGAGTAAATGATAATAAAATAGGTATGAAATCATATTTAAAAGGTTTCATGACCCCAAGACCTAGCTATCACATATGCAAGTAGAGTCTCAAAGGTTTTAGGGCATGATCTAAGAGCATTAGGAGGTCCAAAACATGTTCCCAAGATTTAAATCATCATATATAAGCATTTAATATGTTTGTAATAGGTCTTATAGGTTTTCACGATCTTGTAATCCCAAAATAAGAAGATCCATGATCTCAAGACCTTCATATATGACTACAGATAGAGTTTTGAAGGTCTTAGCATGATCTAACCATATCAACAAGTTTGCAACAAGATATACAAGGTTTCAATGATGATGCAATCTAAACATGATCTAACCATATCAACAAGTTTTTAGTAAGATATACAAAGTTTTAATGATTATACAATCCAAAAACAAGGTTGTAGAGCTTTTAAGGCCTAGCTAGAAAATCTACAGCAGGGTATTTACAAGTTTTTTGGTCTTGGAATGGTAATACATGGTTTTTAGAGATAATTTAGAGTTATTATAGGTCTATAAGGTAGAATTATCAGGATATATAAGGTTTCATGATCTCAAGGACCCATAAACAAGTTTGTGGCATAGTTCAAAAGCTTGTTGACCAATACAAGTGTTGAAACACCCTCCAAAAGGCAGATATTAAGCATTTGAGATATCAACTATAGAATACAAGTTATTAAGCCTTCCTAAGCATCTAAAAGCATGAAAACACCCTAAATAGGTCTCAAAGGACTAAAACAAGTCTTTCCATATTAAATAATTATTTAGGTTACTAAAATAGGGTGAATAAGCATGGAAGGTAGTTGGAAACATGCTTCTAAAGAGATGCAACCTCCTCAAGGTAGTTGGAATTCATGAAAAGCATGTGCAAAGGCTCTAAATGGGTGAGTTATATTATTATAAGACCAATTGTGGTACAAGAGACTTAGGAAGGGATCTAAGCATTGAGAATAGGGTAAAATCAACTAGTTTCTCTCCAATCATCACATGCTCAATGGGAAGGTGTCAAATTTATATCCTTTTTAGGAGTTTCTCAAGCAAGAAGACCAAGTCCATTCCAAGAAAATAGCAATATGGGGTGAGTTTTAATCTATCGTATACAAGCCCTTCCAAGAGATAAATGGATTAAAAATAGGATGTTTTATTCTCTATTATGCCTGAGTTGGTCTTTTTTCCTACACATGCATGAATTGATGAAGGTAGTTGATGAAGTTGTTATGGCCTTCTTCTCTCACTTACTATTATTCTCTATATATGATTGAAAAAGGTATTTTTTAGTAGCCCTCTACTTTGGTGTAACAAATTTTCTCATTTGAATATTTTAATATAGGTTTTAGCCTTGACATTAATAAAAATTTGATTTGCCTTTCTTCAAATTTCTTGCATGTTGTGTATAATATCGGGGTTGTTGATATTTGTTTGTGGATTTTACTTTTTCCACAGTAATGTTGTCCAATATTTCTTACCTTCATGTAGAAGTATATCACTTTCTTTTATAGGTTGTATGTTGATTATATTCATGTCTATACAAAATTAGATGTGTATTCTCACCATCTAAGCCTTTTCAAGGTGAATTGTGGTCTCTCCTAGTGTTGTGTTAGACTTCTTACCTTTGTGCAAATTACTTATGTAAGAGGTGTGTGAGTTGAAGATTGAGTATGCAAGTTATTAGTTTTAAAATTTGTCTTGTGCTCATTGAATCAAGTTGAGGAGTTATCTAAGATTTGGTGCATCACCATTTATGATTTTCACTTTGCCTTTATCCCCTTTTCCATGATAAAATTTTTATTATCAGTTGTAAATAACTATTTCTAATGGTGTTTCAGGTCTACAGGCTAATCTTACATAAGGTATACTTATTTTAGGTAGGATTTTTCCTTCTCTAGAGATCCATCCTAAGGATCCAAGCTCCCACACCTTGGGGATGTTCTCGTTGTTTCACTAAATCATCTTACTACTCAAATAGAGGTTTCATGTGATAATAATAACACACCTTGCCTTTATTTGAGCCCATTTTGAGTGATTTATTGGTGTATGACATGTAACCAAGAACATGTTAAAATATAAATTAGTGCATATAATTTGAAATTTGAAATAATTTAAATGCTTGAGAATAAAAAGAGCAAGGAAGGATTACACCTATGTGTTGATGCAACCATGTTGTCTCTTGATGCTTTGACTTGGTAAAGATGTTTCCTTATGAAGCATTGGAGTTGGAAAAGATTTAGCTAAACCTTGGATATTTTGAAGATGGGGAATGGAAGGTATTATACCTCCAATATAGTGTAAGGTTGAGTTGTGACATGGCCATTGAGATCATTATATCTCAATCACACAACCTCAGTATAAATATATATAATCTGGTAGGGGTGAGTGATTTAATCAACTCATCCTATAAATATGGTGAGATTGGATGATTTAATCAATATGATCTATAAATATTCTAATGTTTAATTATTTAATCACTTTAACATATAAAATGAACCCACTGTTATAGCATAAAAATCTTGATAATAGTGCATCCTAGTATAATCGATGAGTCCTAATGAGTAGTAAAATTGGTAAATTTTATAATATTTGGTGTGATAACATGGAATATTCACCTATAATACATTTGAGCTAGATTATATGTATCATAAATATGAAAAATATATGGAAAATCTATGCAAAATTAATGTAATGTATAGGATTTTGACCCAAGTGTATATTTGAATCATGGAATTAAATTGGAGTTTGTGCAAGAGTGGAGGTCATGTTCTTATAACATGACCCCACTGAGATCTAGAGAAAATGAGTAAGTGTATAAGTTTGGAGGTCATTTTATTATGGCATGTACCCACTATAATATGGAAATTGAGGTGTATAAGTGTGGAGGTCATGCCTTCATGACATAACCCCACTATAATCTGGAAACTATGAAAATGTATAAGTGTGGAGGCCATGCCCCCACTAAAATAACCCCCATTTTTAGGTGAATAAAATATAAATTGGTAGGTTACTTACCTAAAAAGGATAAATTATATGTATAACATGTGTATGAATCATGTATCATATAGGTATAATATGTTGATATAGATATATCAATTAGGCTCATGGTATGTGATCACATAAAGTCCTAAAATGCATGATATAAATAATGGAAATTCTATAGGGTAACAGTATAATCCCAATAATAAATAAATTTCACACACAATAACACTCAATTTAATGTCAAGGAATGGTCCAATGAGACCTCATACAAGGGGCATGTTTAAATGCCACACAATTGAAATGTAAATGTCTAATCAACATAGAATGACATATTCAAATGTCCAATCAACATAAAATCCCATAAGGACCAAAAAACAAGGAACATATTCAAATGTTTCACAAGCAAGACAATAATAACTAATGTAATACATTCAAGGAAGTTAAAGATATATGAAGCATAAGCGTATTATACTAGTCCTTGCATATATGTGTTAGAAAAAATGTTATGTAGTATGGGA
Source organism: Torreya grandis (assembly GCA_037957365.1). NCBI lineage: Eukaryota > Viridiplantae > Streptophyta > Pinopsida > Cupressales > Taxaceae > Torreya > Torreya grandis. Next base: position 2,045,494 of record JARHVA010001001.1, on the reverse strand, counting down.
TATCAAGTACATTATGAAAGATATGAGCATGGATATAGATAGGTGTTAGTAATGTCATCTTAAAAATTATAATGTATAAATGATCATAAAATATATGTAACCTATATCAATAATGATCAAAAAAGTAGATGCCCCCAATGTACTATATGATGTGAGCAGAGGAAAGGTCCAACATATAAAAATGCATATATCATGTGTCTGGCTATGTCTATATCACACAAAAAAATGTGTGAAACATATGTGTATATAGGAATAAAATTATATGTTATCTAATAACATAAATCAAACAACATAGATGCTGAAGAGCTAGTAAAATTTAGAAATATTGAATATTTATTAGTATTTTTGAATTATTTGAATGTTCTTGTATTTTTGGATTTTTTTTTTGTATTTTTGGACTATTTGATAGGAAAAATGATATCCTATTATCCCATCCAATGGATTCTCATAGAAAACTCCAAGCTCAAAATATGGTATGTGAAACTGGTGGTACTACCAAGGAGCATGCATAAGTGTCATATCTAGATATGTATAGCTTATAGTATCTTGTGTACATGTAATAGGATTTTTTGGTTGTGAAGAAACAATAGAAATATTGGGGATTATCATAACATCATTAAGTACTTTGTGGTTTCTTTGGAGTATTTGTAATTAGATCATGTTTTCTGGCTCTAGGTAATTGAGTATGTTGTGTAGCCATATATGAAGATTCCATAGAATCCATTATGTGTCTCTTGTGTAAGGGCCTTTAAAGTATGGGTCACTTAGGAATGGTTATTACCTATTGATTACCCTTTTTCATAGGATTAACCTTAGTAGGTTTTAGAATGAGTTATCTAAGAATAAATTTCTCTTGTTCAAGTGGATGTTCATATGTAATTTTTGTGACTTTGATAGAAGGATTCTAAGTTATAGGAGAAGTTGTATATTGGAGTGTATCAATATGTACATCTAATGGATGATTATATTATGATGGAGGATAATTCACATGATATTCCATGTTCACTTTGTGGAGATTTCTTGGAATGGTCTTTCAAATAATTGTTGAATATTTCTTGATTATAGTGATCACTAGGTTGAGAATCTAGATTCTTTGGAGAATCATCAAATATAATATTTTAGTCCTTAATAAGGTCTTGGATATTATGCTTAAATGTATAACATCTATCATAGAATTCCCAAGGCCTTGGTGATAGTCACAATATGCATTAGCATCATATCCTTAAGGTAGAGGTTTACTCACATCAACCTCTTTGAGAGGACAAAGAGATATGATAGGCACTCCACAAGCTTTCATAGTAAATAAGTTGGAGGCTTAGGTAATCATGTAAATTATCTCTTAATGAATTAGATAAGATGATCTTATTTGGTTGTGGTAACATATGATGAATTAGTGTTGTTGCTTCCATTTTAACCTTTGCATCCATATTTTAATGAACATTTATTCGAATGTATATGAGACAATAATGCTCATTGGTATGTTGGGGTGGTAAATATTTATATTCAAAATAGAATTTATGCTTTATCCATTTGATTTAATTTATGATAGAGTCCACATATGGTAGTTTGATAGTGTTGGGTAAGCTTGTGGTATGTAAAGTTTACAAAAAATTATGATTGTATCAAGGATACTTGAGTAACAAATCAAAAAGTGAGATAACATCATTGGATTTAGTCCTAAGATTAGATATCATTGATAATGATTGCATGCACTCCCTTTGGATTATTTTAGGTTAACTATTTATTTTTATGGATAAAGGTAAGTCTTGATTGATGATATCCTTTAAAGGTAGATCTTTACTATCAAAAGTAATAATATTTGCATTGCTTATTATATCTTATGTGATATCCTTAAAAGAAACCAATATGATGTCACCTGGTTCCTTGATTTTTCAAAATGCATCATAGAAGATATCCTTAGATATGATTGACTATTTTAAAATCTATCTAATTGAAATCCAAGCATGTGTATTGCATAATTGGTCAATAAGATTGTACTCATTAGAGTTTGTTGCCAAATTGGGATTTATATCAACCTGCTACATATGGCCAATAGTATTGCTAAAAGGATTGGAAAAAGAGAGTGGATTTTTATCTGTTGGTAGATAACTCTTACTTTTTAGACTAATGTGTGGTCTCCAACTTATTACATTATGGATTGATTTGACCATGGATGAGAAATAAAAATCAATGCTTACTATCATATATTGACCAAGGAAATACCTAGTAGATACATCCATATTAAACATGATTTTTAGGAAAAGGAAATGTTATTTTTAAATTTTGAATATTCTAAAATTACAAATCAAAATTTATAGGAAAATAGAAACCCCTAGGGCAACCTAGGGTTTTGAGACCAATGGTCAGGTTCACCAAATGTTTAACCCTAAATTTGGAAAGTGGGAATAGGGTTAAGAATATAAAAATAGTTATAAAAAAATGGTGATAAACTAATCTATAGTAGGCTAATTAATATAAAACTCAGTTAAATAATATTATGAACTTATACAACTAAGATTGTTAAAAATAGAAAATTATAACTATTGAAAGATATTACAATAAATAAGAAATAGTAGTACTTAGTTTGTATGTGCATGTAGTTATGGACTATGAACAAGTATAAAAAGTGTAGGATAAATAATATGGATCAGTCGTTAGATTCTAAAAACTATACTTATGTGGTTATGGACACTACCCTTGGATATGGAACTACCATTAACACTAGTGTTTAATTATGATGTAGGTATCTAGTATGAAATAATTATTGGATCTGAATGTAACCAACTTATTCATTCTGGGTTTTTTATCACCTTTCTATTGATATATTCAAATTTAGGGTGTAGGTTGTCATTTTTCAATGATTGATCAAAACCTAGTTATTCACCCTTGGAATGGGTTTACTAAAAAATGGGTTAGTGGGCTCATGGTGTCGAGTTGCCCCAAAGACCCCTCTATCAATGAATGCTAGCTACATAGCCAATAATCCAAGGAGGGCCTCATACTTATGTAGTTTTCCCCTATGTGTGGGGAAGTGTGTGCACAAGGGTGAAATATAGTATATAAATATGCATGAAATTATATAGCTTTTAATTTGATAAGTAACACTCATGGGATGCTCTTTGAATGTTTCAGACTATAATATGACTACTCCTATACTTGATATGAAAATAGGAATAAATAGGGCATAATAGAGTGCTTGTGTAATTGATTAATTTATCTTTAATAGATGGTTGCTTAGTATTTTATATATGAGGAATGAGAAGGCTTATAATTTTATTTATACCACACCTTTAACCAATATCTCATGATAATGTTCAATAAGACAATTAGGCTAATCCATGGGTTTCAATCATTTTTTAATTTGGATGAATTTTGGTTACTAGATGTTAGATAAGGATCTGAACACTACCATCAGTGGTAGTGACCTTCTATAGTTGGTAGTGTCTAGAAGGTTAGAAAATAGGCATGGATCTAAAATTGATAATGAATGATGTGTTGAGGTCAACAAACCCCCATTTCTGAAAAATGAGGACCCTTGTTCAATTTTGCAAATTGTGTTATGTATAAGGCATTCAACTTGATCAAAATACATTATTGAATTTCATATTTTGATCTAACTTACATTGACATGTTAGTACATAAAATTTACTTGAATTTATCTAATTTTTCTAACATTTTGATCATATGTTTCCATGTTGCAGGATCCATGGATCTCCATTAGAATGAACAAGTGTTCATGGCTTTATACTTCAGTGTTAATTTGACCCTTAGTCAGTTAATTAATATGGTCACATTCAAAACACTATGTTAACCTTTGGTCCTAATTAATTCATTGAATCTAAGTTTAAACAACATTTAAAACTTTAGTCTAAATTACTTTAGCCTAAGTTGTTATTAAAAAAGATTCATATTTTCCATGGGTCATTTCATTACATTTTAGTCTTATCCTAATTTTAACCTAGGTTTTAATTGAATTTATTAAATCATTAAAACCTTAGTCTAAAACTTATGGTAAGTAATTATATATATCTCGAGCACTTATGTCATTGATTTTATTTTTTCATAGTTATAAATCAAATAAAGGACTAACAAGTGGCAAATTCTCAAAAGATTGGATCCAAAATCAATGGTACTTAGGTAATCTCCTGAGTCAATTAGTCAAAGTTCCACTAGATCAAAGATCAATGGTACATGTTCCTACATAAAAATCCCAATTGATAATTTACGTTAAAGGCTAGAGTCAAAAAGTCAAGATCTAAGATCGATAATGTGTATTTGATCGTATAATGATGATCTAACGATGAGCTCAAAGTCAACATGTCAAAGGATCCAGAGATAGAATGCAATGGTGACAAGTGTCACAATCACAACAAATCAGATGAAGATCAATGGCCCTTGTTTATTCATGATATATAAACATCAAATCAATGGTCTACATTTGATCATGCATTCAATAGATGAATGGTGTACATATAATCACTCATATCAAGATCAATGATATGCATTTAATCTTGTAGATGAAGATAAATAATGCAAGGTAAGTCAAGGAGTCAAAGAGCCTAGATTTCATGTGAATCTACCACATGGCATAAAAGTAGTCACTGGATGAAGACTGTCTATAGAGTATATATATTGAATACAATACTACCAAGTGGCACAATATCATAAGCCCAGATCAAATATCAATAGATGTGGTGAAATTCAAGGCTAGAAGACTCTCAAAGAGCTCAATAACATGTGTTTGATCACTCAGATTGATGGTGCACATTCAAATAGTATAGATAAATATATATGAAGTGAATTTGATTATGATCTAGGATTGCACGAGGTGATGACACATGTCCAAGGCAACAATAGTCACTTTTTAAAAATAGATAAGCTACGTGACAAGATGATGCCACATAGCCAAGAATTGTCATATTAAAAGATATTGTGGACCCCATCATGTGAAGTTATAAATGTGTGATCAAAACACGATTTGCATCACCAAAGCTCATAATTCAAACTTACTTTCTACCATTAAAGCTCTGTGTAAACCTCCAAAAAGCCCTACAGCATACAAAAATCCCTATATTATCCATGGATTCATTGTGTTGAGTCGAGAGAGTTCAATTATGATTTGTAAAAGGATAATTCAATTATGATTATAGAAATGGCAACTCATGGACATATTTCAAATCAAGTGGTTGAATCATACCTATCATCAAACATAGAGGATGGAGTTTTTAAAGACACAAAAATTGTAGTTGTTTCATTAAACACAGGAGATACTAATTGCTTAAAGTTATTCTAGATAATTGAGAACCAAGGAATGTTGACCAAGGAAGAGGAGAAGATGATCCCAATGAAGAGGTTATATGATGACATTATGGCCATTCAGAAGATTGGACTCCACTATGATGTTGTTAAATAAGAGGTACTACACTATATCGATGTCCTTGGTATAATTTTCAAAGATGCTAGAATTGAAAAGGGTATGATTGTTCATGAATCCAATCTTAGTAAAATTGCATACATATACCCTATGGTATTTGAATCCTATTACAAGTTGTCTGGGCCCTAGATAGACCTAGCCTCCATTAATTCATGGGCTCAGAAGCATACTATGATGGACATCCTAGTTAAATGGTTAGAAGTAGGTAACCAAGTTATGATAATTTTGAATAAGTATAAGCCAATTTAGACCTGAAACTAGGATGGTCATGATAATGTTGAATAATTTGCATGTTTTTTCACATACTACTCATATAGAACCAATATAGATGCCTATTGTATGCTTCATCATTGAAGAAGTAGTGGTCCCTCCATTAGGTGAAATCATTAGTATTTTCCTAAGCAGATAGATATACGGGATTAAGAATAAGAAGAAGACTAAGTTTTATATGATGTCATATTTGTTAGATGCCCTATGTGCAACCACCAAAACCCCAAATCAAAGAGAATGGTCTCCTAATGGTACCCAGACTGTCTCCCAGTACTATACCTAATTGTAAGTCTATAAGTAGAGAGACCATATTTAGTTTATCTATAATTGTTTATACCCTACATTGAGTCAAGATATTGATGGTCTTACCATGATGAGGGTAAGTCCCTTAATCAATAAGAAAATTAAGGCAATGGGGGACATATGACTTTATCCTGATTGTACTATTATAAGAATTGAAGGAACCCAAACTGCCCCTCTCAAATTTCTAGTTCATGTGCCTGACAAGTTAACAAAATAAGAAGTAGCTTACCAATTGTTCAATGGGATAAATGGCATTTTCAAGACCAAAAGGAAAGGAATTTTACATAGTTTCCCCATGAAAATTAGCAAAACTATTTTTAGGCAATGGGACCATATTGAAGCTACTTCAAAACATAGGCTATCCTTCAACTTGTAGATTGATGATCATAGACAATGAGATCCCTATGACATGGTAAAGGAACATTTGAGGATAAAAGGTATTTTAGTTGTACCATATGAGCATGAACCTAGTGCATTTGATTTTAAATACAACAAAGCATACTCTTACTATGAAGTCACTAGAAGGTTGAAAGAACACAATATAAAGCTTGAGTCAAGATTGCATAGGGATCAATAGATGGAAGATAGGTGGAAATTTGGCCCAAGATAGTATCATTTGATAGATGTTGATTCTTATAAATTTCCCTCAGTTGATACATAAATAGAACATAAGATTGAGGAGAGGACCACGTGAGCTTGCTTCAAGTTCATCAGCCCCTGAAACCTCTAGAGTGGTAGAGCAAGAGTCCCCTCAACATGAGGTTCATATGATAGCTCTAGGTCATCAAGAATTTGGGGGAGATGCATTAATAATGTTATCCATGACTTATTATATGGATTTAGATGTAGAAGAGGCAAGTGTTAAAGAAACTAAAAAGGATAAGGGGAAACAAAATTTACTAGATTTGATAATCATTGATCCTCCTAAGAGAAAAGCTTAGGCTAAAATTGGTCAAAAGGCAAATAAAGATAAGGTATCCATCACATCACCTTTGTAAAACATTAACTTATTCAGTGAGGATAATCTAATATATGGCATACCTATTCTTGAATGGTTCATATATGAACCAAGGTTAGAGAAACTTCCTACTGCATACCATCCATGGGCTTTAGTAAAGGTTGTTAAGATCCCTATGCAACAAGAATTAAAGCCTTGGATAATTACCATACAAGAGGAAGAAGAAAAAAGACTTGTTTCTCAAGCTCAATCATTTATCTAGTGAAAAATAGAGTTCCATGTCAAGCATATGGGTTAGTCCTCAGTTGGAGTTAGATATGATCTAGATACTACTAGTTTGCAAAGAGTGACCGAGACAGTGGTCATGAAAGGTAATTAAGAGGTTATACATCAAAAATTTGAACATTTTACTCATCTAACTTAGAAAAAAGGATAAATACTAGAGGAGGATCCAATATTTAAAGAGAATGGTCTAGAGTTAGCACAATCTCAAGCACAAAGGTTACAAGTTGCCATCAAAGGCCTAAAGTAAGAGAAGAAGAATCTAGAGGAATAGTTCATTTTGTCAGTATATTTGGATGTTATCAATAAGTTTGAGATAACTATTTATGATAAATTTTATTTTTTGAAGTCAATAAGGTCTAAAATTGATGTTGTGAATAAGAAGCATACCATGACACTCAATCATGTTAATCAGTGGCAAAGTTTAGATAAGAAGGTAAAGGAATTAATCAAGATGTTGATGAAAGACCAAATTCTTGGATTTAAAACAATTAGCCTATCACATTTTAATATGGACATGATAATTTTGATGGAAAAGATCAAGGATATGAATAAATGGTCTAAAAGCATGGGAGGCCTCTCAAATGACTTTAAGCAGTTAGAGAACAAAATGGTATAATTACTAGGAAGCTTAATCAAGGATCCAACCATCCTCATTCTTATTGGCTTGATAGCTGATAAAGAGTTCCAACATAGGGCTACTCAATTCATCTAAGAGGTAAAGAATAAAATATAGTGTACTACAAGGGCAGATAATAAATGTATCTTGGATATGATCCTATCAGCAGATGAGAAGATTGGCAATGCTAGGAGTATCAAGGAAGATATGGATAAAGATCATCAAGTCTTCAAATATTTGGTAGAGTAAGAAGAGGAGTTGTTCATGGAGCCAATCATCAACCTCACAAAGATAAAAGGCTACAGCCATAGGGATATCTCAAGATCAATTGAGTTAATAAAGATTATTCTTTTGTATAAAAAACTTGTAAATCATTTTAAAATAATATTCTATTTTATAAAATCATGTACAACTTGTAATGCATATGACTTGTAGGTTAGTTATATTTAAAAAATTTCATTAGTTATCGAATGTTGTAAAAGGATATGTATCCTTGAAACTTGTTTAATTATCATTTGATGACTAACCAACATACCTCATAGGTTACCTATAAAAAGGGGTATTGTCATTGTAAAGATGGAGGAAGTTTTTCGAGCAAAAATTTTTTGTAAATTTTAGATCAAGTAATGAAAGCAGGGGAATTCTAAAAATATTGTCTCATATTTCTTTGTGTATTTATTATTATAGATGTTTCCTCAATTTTCTAGTTTGATGCTTAGATTTGAATTACTTTCATGAATTCTAGATGTGCATATGTTAATGCAGAGTTGTCAATTTGAGCTTATGCTAGGTTGACTAAAAGTTTTTAGATTAATTTTAATTTAATTTCTCTTCTTGAAGATTTGATAATTCAATTTTCTTGCTTGAGTAAATCTTTAAAGTGAATCTGATTTCTAATTCGTATATTTCAAATATCCTTAGACATTTTCCTGGTATATGATAGAATCTATACTTTTAGTAATTTCATGTCATATGTTGGTTTAAATTTTATATCTTTGATGAAATTTAAGCTTTGTCATGATGTCTGAACTCAAAATAGAAACATCCTTCTTTTCTGCCCTACCCTACCTATTTTCTCATTTTTTTTATCAAATCACTATAGATTAATATTTCCATTATAAATATTCATGTCATATTAGGGTTTAGAATTTAGGTTTTGATCATTATTCATTAAAATTAGTTAAGATAACTTTCATATGTCACAAAAATGCTTCAAGACCATGGTTTCTCCCAACAATCATTTACATATTCATTTTGTGAAATAGTCAGCTAGCTTGGTCACTACTCCACCATAGATCTCGAGAAGATCACAACCAGCAACTCATGCAAAAGATTATTTAAACCCTGAAATGAGAAGTATTTTCAATGATATGAGATCCCTATGATACATTTACATACATTAATAGCTAAGTTTCATTGGTGCTAGAAGGAGGGCTCTGACTTAAGCTTTGTGAATCTAAAGTATCATTAGTTAATTTTAGTGAATTTTATTCAAATATCAATTGATCCTTTCAATATCTATGTTTTTATTAGCTTAGATTTGTAAATATCACTAATATTCATGGTTTTAGACTATTCTTTAAGCTTATTTAGCTAAATATAGTTATTCTTTGAAGATTTATGTGAAATTTATGCAAAGATTGCTTAAATTTTGAAATCTAAACGTGCAAATCTACTTATTTGTGAGAATTGAATTGTTATTTACAAAGTTTGAACTAAAGATCATTTATCTTTGCAAAGATAAAGTTTCTACATTGTATTTTGAATATAAATTGGATTTTACAAGCTGGAATTGCCATGAATAAGAACTAGGTCAAGGTCTGAGACAAGGCTACCTCTTTTGTCCTTGAAATTTCGTAAGAAAACAAGAGTGGATAAAAGTAAGCGTAGAATTTCTAAGTCTCAACCTAATTCACTTATTTCTATTTTTTCATTCAATTCTCATCATGGTATGTCTTGGTTATCTATATTTTCTATCAATGTGTTTAGTTAGGTACATGACTTACCAAGAAATCTTAAGATATATTTACATATGTGTAGTCTTACAGATGTTGTTACTACTAAAGAACATATCAAGTCTTTTAAAGTCACCTTAAGATTGTTAAATGTTGTTCATGAAGATGTTTTTTGTAGATGGTTTCTTAATCTTCCTAAGAATTACATTACCAATTGGAAAGATTTCAACAGTTATTTGATTGATCAGTTTGGAAAGGTCATAAGTCCCTACATTCTATATCAACAATTCACTACTGTGAAGAGAGATTCAAATGAAACCATTAGAGCTTTCAATTCTATATTTCAAAAGATATTTAGCATAACTATATCCCTCTATAGGCCTGATGAAGCTTTAGCTTTAGATATTTATAAAGATTATCTAGATCTAATGACTTCTATATTTTTTAAAAGAGATATTGGAGTCATAAATACATTAGCCTTGGCCTATGTTGAAGCTATGAAAATTAGTGATCAAATTTAACCCCAAATTCAATTAGCATATGTTATCCCTTATGTCAATCCTAATTTACCTATGTTTAATATCATCCAAAATGCTAATCAAAACATGCCTATGTTGAATCAAACCCCAGTTTTAAACTAGTTGCCTTTGAGTCATGCTTATCCTGGTTAGAATCTAGGATTTGTAAATAACTCTAAAAATGGATTCCATCCATAAGATCAATGAGTTATGGTGCCAACAGATATTAGTAACACTCAAGTCCATAATTATGAGGCACCTAAGAATGAGAATAACTCTATATTGAAAAAGGTTCAAAAACTAAGTATTGATTTTCTTCAGTTACAAAGACAAGTAGGTAACACTAGGGAGAGTTCTAATAGAAACTATTATTATCAAAGGGCCAAAAAACCTAAAAATAATTTTCATAATAGCAACAATAACAACAATAATAATGAGTCATCTACAAATAAGAACATGCCTGAAATGAACATTTGTGCTGTAGCTTTAGCTAATTATTACAGAGTTCATAACACTTCAAAGCATGGTGAATTAGATTGTATATAATTTTGTAATGCTTTTAAAGCTTTTCAATATGAATTGGATACATTTAAATTTATGCCTAGTAAATATAATGTTGTAGGGACATCTGTTTCTTCAAATTCATCTAAATATTTTGACACAACTTTTATGGTAGAGACCTTTAATTTTCTATTTCAAGATGAGAATGAACCTGAAGATACTCCAGAGGATGTTTTTTAATAGTATCTGGAGAAGACTTATCCATTGAGGAACAAAGAATAAAATTAACCAATGACAAGTTTAACTCCACCAAACAACTTTGATATTCCTCCTGATCCCAAAGCAGATAACAATTTAGAGCCTTCAAAGGGAAGCAACACTAAAAATAGTGTTGATTCATCTAGTTCTTCTACTAGGAGTGGATATAATATAGTAGAGGATATGAATAAAATTAAAGATAATATCACTTTGCATGAATTAACTCAAATAATTGAATAGAGAGACTTGTTTCTAGAATCTTTGACTAAAAAACTAGTACATCATAGAAACCTACAAATGCAAATGTAGTGATGTACAAGAATAAAATAGAAGCTCCACCTTTTTTACTAACAATTAGAGTTTTTGGTAAGAACTTACATAATTTTCTATTATATTCAAGTGCCTCTACAAATATCATGCCAAAATATATTTGTGAAAAGCTTAGTTTAACTCCTATTAAGTTTGATAGAGTACTGACTCAATTAGACAAATCTAGATTCAAAGTGATTGGTGAATTGATGAATGTGCATATACAGCTTGCTTTAGATCCAAGAGTGCAGCTATTCATTGATATTCACTTTATGGACATTATAGATGCTTATGGGATGTTGTTTAACAAATATTTGAATGGGTATATGTCAACTGATTGCTCTCATATGTGGCTACCATGGAGGGGAGTTCCTCATCAACTTTGGATTAAAAGAGAACCAAAGATAAAACATATGATCACTAAATATAATGTATCCAACAAAAGGGTCAATTGGGTTAATTCTAATTTATGGGTTTAAACCCTTGACACTTCTCAAGTATGTGATTTTAAATACTCTCATGTTATGCCTAAACTTTGGAAATTATATGTTGATGGTGCTAGATATAAATTTAGATCTGGAGTAGGAATAGTTTTAATTAGTCCCATTGGGAAAGAATATAATGCTCTTACAAACATTAATTTCCTTGCACTAATAATTTGGTATAGTATGAAGCATTAATCTTAAGATTCCCATTTGCTATTAAACATAAGGTTAAGGAACTACTAGTGTATGGTGATTCTGAACTAGTAGTCAATCAAGTCAGAAGCAAGTATCAATGCAAATTGTCTTATTTGAATAAATACAAGTTTAGAGTATGAAACTTGATTGAATATTTTAAAGCTTTAAATATTGATTCAATCCTTAGAGAAGGAAAACAATCTATTGGTGAACTAGCTTCAACTACAATTAACCTAATCCAAACCAAGACTCCTAAAGGCTCAACATTGAATTAGTTCCATGTCCCTCAGTACCTAAAAATGTGAATCATCTACAAGTGTTTCGTGATGACCAATAAATCATTGAATTTATGAAAAAATCAAGAGTGTTTGAATCTCATATTATTAATGAGGTTAATGAAAACTCTCTTAATGATGATAAAATTGATGACAAGATAGTATAATTGAATGACAACAAGATTCCCAAAGGCATGATTACCTTAGAAAGAATATTTGACAAAGATAAGGTAGCTGAGACTGCTAAAGTTACCAAAGTAAATAGTAAATATTATAATGTAGTTGACATATGAATTCAAGGTCAACCTCAGCTAATAAACATTGGTATAGCATGCACAAATGAAGAGTCTAGAAAGGTTAGAGACTTGCTGACCAAATACAAGGATGTCTTTACATGGTCTTATGAAGACTTGAAGATCTTTAATCCATGAGTTATTAACCATACCATTCCCTTAAAATAAGTTTGTAAACCATTCAGGTAAAAGAAAAGACTAGTTAATATTGTTCTAGAACCATTGATTTATAAAGAAGTCAAGAAATTATTAGATGCAAAAATAGTCTTTCCAATTAGACATTCTACTTGGGTAGCTAATCTAGTACTAGTTAAAAAGAAAAGTGGATAAATTAGATTATGCATTGATTTAATAAACTTGAATAAATCTTCTGAAAAGGATAATTACCCTTTACCATCCCTTGACTAGGTGATTCAAATTGTTAGTGGTTCTGCCATGATGTCTTCCCTAGATTGTTTTTTAGGTTACAATCATGTACTTATTAACAAGTAAAATAGAATCAAGACTACATTCACAATGAAATGGGGCACTTTTTCCTATAAGAGGATGCCTCTTAGACTCATTAATGTAGGAACTACCTTTTAGAGAGCCATGGACCATGCCTTTCAATGTATCATAGGTAAAAGTATCATTATATATGTGGATGATCTGACTATGTTTTCCAAAAATATAAAAGATCACTTAATTTATTTACAAGTATTTGAACATTTTCGAAGGTATGTAATTTCCCTTAACCCTAAGGAGATCAAATTTTATATAACTAAAGGGAAATTTCTAGGACATGTGATAACTAAATATTGGATTTCTATAGATCCAGATAAAGTCAATGTTATATCTAAAATAGAATCCCCAAATAGTAAAAAATACCTAAATTATTTCTTTGATAAGATCAATTTTGTAAGAAAATTCATTTATAGTTTTTCAGAGATTATGAAACCACTCAATGACATGTTGAAGAAGGATGCAAAGGTCGAATGGAATGAAGAAATGAAGAAAGCCTTTAAGGATATTAAGGAAGCAATAGGATAGGAACATGTGTTGATAAGTCCTAATTTTTCAAAAGATTTTTATCTTTATTCTTTTTCTTCTAAACATACTATAGCAGCTTTATTTAACTCAATAAATTGATAAATGTGATCATCTAATTGAATTTATGAGTACTAACTTCAAAAATGTTGAATTAAATTACTCTCTAATTGATAAACAAGCATTTTCTTTGGTTAATGGAGTTAAAAAAATTAGACATTATATTCTTAGGAATAAAGTGCATGTTATATTCCTAGACCCTGCTACCAAACTCATGCTGAGTCAATATGAGTTAGGAGAAATAAGAGGTAAGTGGATGTATATACTCTAAGAATGTGATCTTGAAATGAAAACTACTAAATTGGTGAGTTGTTAGGGATTAATCCAAATGATTGCTAACACTAACCAAAAGTGAACATCATATAGGTTGACCAACAATAATTTCAACTAAATGATTGGTTTAATGCAATCATTCATTTTATAATCAATGGTTTTTGTCTTACAAGAATGAATATAGAATAAAGGACTTTAAGGCTCAAATCATCTCACTTCTTGATCAAAGATGGGATACTTTATTGGAAGAACTATGAAGGGATATATTTGAGATGTGTTTCAAAAGAATAATTAGTTGAAAGCTTGAATACCTTTCATGAGAAACTTGGGGGTGGACACCTCTTTGGGAAAACAACAACTTAAAAAATCCTAAGGGAAGGATATTATTGGCCCACTATTTTCAAGGTTGCTCACAAGCATGTTAGATAATGTCATTAATGTCAAATATTTACCACAAAGGAACCCAAAGCAGCTATGCCCTTGAGACTAGTTTTGATTGACAAACCATTTGCTTGATGGGGTTTAGACTTTGTAGGGGTTATCAACCCTTATTTTTTAGTTGGGCACAAGTATGTTCTTAATGCCACATATTATTGTACAAGATAGATAGATTTAATAGCAATAAATTGGTGTACGACTGAAAATGTCATCAATTTCATGGAAGAAAACATTTACACTAGGTTTGGAACACTAGTATCATTGGTTTGTGATAATGGATCAACATTTACATCTATAGAGATGACTAAGTGGGTCTATGATAATAAAGTATCTCTTAAGTTTTCATCAAATCATTATCCTTAAGGTAATGGAGTTTCAGAGTCTACAAACAAAATTTGATGAAAGCTATCAAAAAGTTTGCAATTTAACAACTAAGAACATGGCATAAATTGTTGAAGTATGCTCTTTGGGTAGACAGGACTAGAGTGAAACAAGCTCTAAAAGCATCACCATTTATTTTGGTGTATGGATAAGAACTAATCTTTCTAATCACTCTCAAACTGCCAACTTACAAGTTCATGCATAAGTATATGAAAGAAGACCAAGAATATGTTAATTCTAGGTTGTTTGGCGTCATTAAAATAGAGGATATAAGATAAAAAGCATTTGATAACTTTAGAATACATCAAACCACTATCAAAATATGGTTTGACAAACATTTAAAGATCAAGGTGTTTAGATAGGGTGACCTAGTTATCTTATAGAATAAGGCATTTGAGATAAAAGGAAACCATGAGAAATTCACTATTTTGTGGATTGGCCCTTACCAAATCATTGAGACATTGGGAGACAACACATTTACGCTCAAAGACTTGAAAGTAATAGAGTTCACTTTGCCAACCAATGGGCAATACCTCAAGCACTATTTCTCTGTTATTCCACCTCAAGTCTTAATGGAGTAATTTGTAAGATTAGTTAGAGTTCGTGTAGGTAAGTTTAGATTAGTTTCAATCCTATTCCTTATTTTTAAATAATGTCTATGAATATATTTTTTTCTTGTTATGTGTTTCTTTTCTTTTTTTTATTTTCTAGTTTTCAATAAGTCTTTTTCAAGACAGGGCTTTTAGTTCCAAATCCATATAAATGCTCAAAAGAATGTTGATATGACTCTTAAACATTGGTTGATCATGGATTTTGAAAATTTTGAGATTAACATTATGTCTATGAGGAATTGGTAAAGATTAAAAATAGATTAGTTGTTCCTTAAAAATCTTAAACCTTATTTTGATCTAAGTTTGATTGCAATAAATATTGCATATGTTTGAGAGAAAGCTTGAATTATTAGAACAAGGTCAGGTTAGCACTTAAAGAACATCATTATCTGGGATGAATTCTATAATTATAGTCATGTAAAATGTGAAATTATACAACTTCAGTATGGCTAAGACACCTAATCCATATGTCCTCCTATTGGCTCACACAACTCTTTTAGGCTACTTATTTCATTGATTTCTAGTCATCCATAACTTCACAAACTTAAATTTTTGAGACCTAGGTATCTCTCTCAGGCCCAAATCTATCCCCCTAGGTCTCATCCCCTTAGTACAATAATTCCCAAATAGGAAAGGAGCACAAGAATTTAGGGTATCATGTTTCCAGTATTGTTGTCCAAGCTCATATTTGCCTCAAACAGTCAAATTCTCTCAAATCCTTATATTTTTCCCTATTAGCCTCAAGCAAATTCATTTAACTCATGACCCTTATTTTCCTTATAAAATACCATTCAAATTATATTTATAAGGGTTGACACTCATTTACAAGAGAGATTCAAGAATACAAGCAAGTACACTCAAGCATTCTTCCCTATTCTTTGCACATAACCTTCCAACATTGTTTCAAGCCTATTCAAGTCATTACACCAGTCCCTAGCCAGATGAAGCACATCTAATTTCACATTATATTTATATTTATATTTATCATACACAAATTTCCCCAATCACTTCAATGGGATAACTACATTAGCTTGATCTCGTTTTGGAGTATTGGTATGTAGGCAGTGTGCCCACACACGGGATGTGAAGTTTATCCAACATATCATTTACACACTAACCCCTTCTCTTCCTTTCCCAAGTTTGCATTAAAGTTCAAGAAATAGGATCTCCTCACGGTTTTGAATATTAAAATAGTCACATAGAAATCTTTGTAAGGTCCCAGACCTTGAAATTTAAATGACAAGGTAACACAGGGATTCTGAATAGAACCCAAAAAGATTTCAATGTCAAGACAATAGCACCAGAATAGGACTACAATGCCAGATAGTAGGTTGTCCTATTTTTGGTGATCCTATCCAATTAGGAAACAAAGTCTAGAGACCTATTTTTGATTATATCTCAACCCTATTCCTCCAGTATCAGACCTTGTCTCAGTCCATATCAGCTAGAATAAGCTAAGTTCTAATCTCTCTCACTTCCTACTATATTTAAAAAAGGTAAAAAAATATAATATATTTACACAAATTAGTAGGTTAATTCTTCCATATTTATTTACTGATTTACATTTCTCAACCCTTTTATTATTTTAGGAATATAACTCTAATGTTCTAAAAACAATAAAACATTTGGTAAACCCAACTTCAAATTTTTGCACAAAAACCCTAAAAACCCTAGGGTTAATTATTTATAATTTTTTGAAATATTTTATTGATTTTTAATAAATTTAAAAATTATAAAACTACAAATTAATTGAAATATTTTCAATAAATTCACTCAAACCCCAGTTTTCATATACTAGGTCCTATTTGCATACAAACACTTTCAAACCACTAGGAAAAATATATTGCTAATTTTAGAAATATTTTTAGATTTTTCCTAAATTTTTCAATCTAAATTTTAAAAATTCATTAAAAAAAATTAAAATTATTATACTAATTTAAAAAAAAAATCTTTTCAAACCTTAGTTGCATCTACTAGGTCCTATTAAATCAAGCACTTTCCCATAGATTTCTAAATTTTATCTTGCATACTTACCTCAAAAATTCAATCTAAATTACAAAAATTCATAGTATTTTTCACAAATATTTATGAAAAATACATAGTTACATATAATAGCTCCTATTTGGCTTCTTGAGGTATCACCTTACATCCATAGTCAAAATCCAAAAATGATGCTCATTTATTTATAATCTTTTCTTACATTTCTTGAAAATAACAAGGAAACCATAATGGGCCCTATCATGTACATGAATGATGAAGTCTATCATATATTAGTAAAAAGCTTAAACCTTTACATTTAATGCTTATGTTTCATAATAATGGATGATATAACAAAATTCATTGCTAAACTTGCACAAGATTTCAATATTTCTTTTGCATATTCTCTATCTCTCATATGGAAAAAAAATCAAGCTTATCATGCTAAACACATTATAAATGTTATAATACATTTCAAATATATTTATGAATTATTACATAAATCCATGCTCTCTACCCTTTTCTCTCTATCTCTCATAGGGGAAAATATACAAGTTTATCATGCTAAACACATTAGAAATGACATAGCACATGTCATAGTTTCGTATGCATACATGCACAAATTCAAGCTTTAGATCCCTTGTTTGCTATCTTTCATGTGGAATGTTATTTATAATCATATTTTTATATAATTTATAACTCCACTTACATGCATTTTAGCCTATATGCATAGTTTATACCTAGATGTATATGCCTCTTTAGCTACTCTTGTTTCAATGTCATATCTTATGCAGAGGAAAGAAAACCCTTCTCCTCCTCTCCCTCAAGAGGGTGATAACTAATTTCCCTCTAACCAAGTCCATGCTATTACCCCTCCAAAAGGTGAGGCAGCCTCTACTATTTTTCCTAATGCATACATTCAGCCTACAACTTTTTCAAAACCTCTTCATCATATATGCTTACATGTTCAATTGGAAGCAACTAAGGTTTACACTCGTGAGACTCTAAATGATCAAATCACCAGTATGAGAAAGATAATTTTAGATTTACAAACATAGAATCAACTATTACATGAAAATATCACAACATTGGAAAATTAGATTACAATATAAAAGCTTCAAAGACACCCTAGTATCAATCATGTATATGTACCTTCACCTAGTAAATTGGTTGCAAGCAATGTTACATATCAAAACAACAAATCACAACAAAGTAACTCTACAACTAGTGATTTAGAAAGCATTAAAAGATCAAATAAGAGTTAAATTAAGCTACTAAGGGAAATGATTAAATCTAACTTGATCAAACTACCTCCTCTACATCCAGTGAGAAGATCCAAATATTATTGTGCATATCATAGAATGCATGGGCATCACACAGATACATGTATGGCATTGAAAAAGCATATACAATAGATAATTATTAATGAGGACCTTATACAAGTTAAATTAATAAATCAATCCACAACAACATAGGAACACATTCATAAAGGGTCAAATTTAGAAATAATACAAAAGTGGTTACCAAAGCAAAACTCAAAACAACAAAAGGATCAACATGAAAAATATGCAAATCTACCTCTCCAAAATGAGGCACAAATTTCAAAGCAATATGGGTTTGGTCAAAGATATCTACAATAATTTGATTATCAAGGTCAAGTTTTGGGCAAGCATTCTCAAGGCATTACTACTCTTATTCTAGAATATCATAGTGTTTGTCACCAGGGTTTGGGATTTATTGAATATCTTAAGGCAAATCATCCATAGACATAATTTAACAAAGGAAAATATCTATATACAACAACATTCAACACTAGCATTCCATTAGTTCAAAATTAAGATAATAATGATGAGTGAAGCAATATAGGTTATTATGATTTTTAAGATATTGATGATGAATCCAAATATACAAAGTTATATTCTCAGCCATTTAATTGTGCTTCATAATCATGCATAATTCCATTATTTGATACAGGACACCATGATAGGGGGTCTCATTCGAGACTCATTAGTTAGTATCATTTCTTTTCAGCATTTATTATACATAAACTCTTCTACTTGATTATACATAGTTCAAATATTTTTAAATATACAAAAATAATATAACACTTCAAAAACACAAAAACATTCAAATATATCAAAAACACCAAAAACATTTTATGATTGTATGCATCATCCATGTTTACATTACTACTATCATGCTAGGACTTACATTTATTGTTTCATGTTATTGTATATCAATTTATCTACATTACCATGCTTTACTTAATCTTCTTTGAGTGTGTGCAGTGACATCCAACTATTTGATTACTTCATTCTACCCATTGAGGGGGCATTCTTACTTCTACATTCAAGACATATATCAATATACACACCCACTAGGGGCATCTTCTACATGACTACACCAATCAGGTTATGTCATTCCTACACTACACACTTTGAGTTATCATGTTGATGCACATTTCTTACTAGATTACACAGATTACTACATCGACATATCACTAGTGCCTAACACTTGTTTGTTTCTTAACATATACCTAATATTATACTAAACATGTTTTTCATACTTTCACATTTTCTTTTATTAGTTAGATGTGTTTGTATCCTCCAGTAATTACTTTTGCTTTCATTCCTTGCTTAGCATAGCTTGTGTGATTGCACTTTTTAGTTCCTACTTATCTTTTGTTTGTGCCTTAGGATACTGCCAATGTCCTTTGCCTCTATTCATATGTGTGCCTTAGGACATTTTCCAATGTCCTTTACTTGTACCTTTTTATGTTCCTATGGCCCTTGTGCCAACTTTGCTTCTTCCACTTATATGTGTTTGTCGAATTTGAACATGCCTTCCATGTTTGTCCTATCATTTGAGTGACATGTGCCCATGTCCCTTATTTGTGTGGCCCCTAGGCCACCCTTGTATGATTCTTGTTTCTTGTTTCATATGCTTATTTTCTTGTTTGCTTCTCACTGTGTGCAATGCCATGATTCTAAATATGCATTTATCTTGCTTATTGGATGCCATGATAGACATCATGCTCCATCCCTCCATGCTTACTAAAAAAATAACTAATAACTAACATTACCAGTCCAGTTTAGTATCATACGCATGCTTTTACATTATAATATATATCTAGGCATACCCCTATTGATCCAACAATCTATCAATTCAAATATTGTTGTCTTGAAATATCTTGTCAAATATTCAATGCTATATCATATATCTATATAGTTTAACACACTTGCAGGACTCTTTTCTTCTGAGGGTAGTCATTACAGGTTCATCATTCCTACCCTCAAAAGAGGGGGCATCAAATAGGGGTTTTTCATAGAGATCAAACCTTTTAATATTTGAAATAGCAGCATTCATAAAATAGTGCAAAATCTAGAGGTCAAACTGGTCAAACCAGAACAAAAAATAGTGACAATTTTAGATCAATAGTTAGTTTTCACACTAGATAATAGCATCAAAAATGGATAGTAGTGCTAAACATAGGGGTGTCCACATTTTGGCACTCCTATCTAGGTAGGAAAACACTCAAGGTTTTTAGAAATAGGCAAAAATCTTAGTTCAAGGATAGTTTTTGCACTTCCAGATTAGTCAAATTCAGTACTTTCAATATAGTTTTCTCAAATATAGTGGGTTATCATGCATTCCATGATGGTTCTCACTTTTAGTTTATATTAGGAAATTGGCATAACTTCCAAATTATAATCCATGTTTTAAATATTAGTGATTGGGGGAAATGTGTGCGACACATTGATCTTCTTTTCTTTTTGAGTTTAGTTTATTCCAAGCATTCTCAGTAGTTGTGTGCCTAACTCCATCTACAGATGGTTAGCATCACATTTGAGTTAAAATTTCATAAAAGTTTAGCTTTTTGAGTACCCAAGTTCTCAATTTGGCTTTCACATAAGCATTTAACATCAGCTTCAGAGAGGCTTTCATATAATCCCAACCTCTATCTTTTAAAATGGCAAGAAGTGGCCTAGTTTTCAGCACACATTCAAGCTATCCATGCCACATTGTTAGATTTTTAGAACATCCATGGGCTCCACAAGCCACCTCATATGACATCTATTCTATATCGATATCACTTCATAGCTTTACTTCATGAGGTAATGATGGAGACAAAGGTTGATCTAACCTTTGTATTCTTGAGCCACCTATTCAGAGGGATTAGACACACGGTTCAAACATTGATTAGCACACGTATGATTCATTGACTTCAAATAATTGGTGATGATGGATCCAAAGGGTTAGCCTTTACATTATTGACCCACTTTTTGGGGAGTTGAGCACTCAAATCCATTCATGATATTACTCTTGATTCAACACACACTCAACATCATCCAGCACATTCTAGCATCATAATAAGTTTTGTATTAATTTGTATATTCGATGAGTTGTATTCTTTCCCTTCTCTTCTTCTTACTCAAATCTTATACATTCTTATTTTAGATATAGTATATTTAATAATAACTAATATATTTTATGTTTTCATTGCATATTCACCATTCCTAGTGTGCTTTCTCTATGCATATCTAGCATCACACAACTTCATGAGCTTCACCCTTATAGGTAAGTTTAGGTATGCTTCTTATTTTACTTTATTCTATTATTTCACTTTATTTCATCACTAGAATAAAGGGGGGGCAAATGTACTCATGTAAAATGTGAAATTGTATAACTTCAGTATGGCTAAGACACCTAATCCATAGGTCCTCTTGTTGGCTCACATAGCATTTATAGGCTACTTCTTTCATTAATTCCCAATCATCCATAGCTTCACAGACTTAGCTTTTTGAGACCCAAGTAACCCTCTCAGGCCCAGATCTCATCCCCTTAAGACAATATCACTCAAATAGGACAAGAGCACCAAAATTTAGGGTGTCTTATTTTTGATGTTGTTGTTTAAGCTCATCTTTGCCTCAAATAATCAGATTTTCCTGGATCTTTATCTTTTTCCCTATCGGCCTCATGTGAATTCATTTAACCCATGACCCTTAGTTTCCTTATAAAATGCCACTCAAAGTCCATTTAGAAGGTTTGACACTCATTACAAGAGAGACACAAGAATATAAATAAATAAACTTGAGCACTCTTCCCTATTCTTTGCACACAACCTTCCAACATTATTTCAATCCTATTCAAGTCATTGCACCAGTCCCTAGCTAGTTAAAACACATCTAATTTCACATTATAATTTCATTAATCATACAAAAATTATACTAAGCACTTAAATGGGAGAATTACATTAGCTTGATCCCTCTTCAGAGTATTGGCATGTAGGTAGCACACCTACACATAGGGTGTGAGGTGCATCCATCGTATCCCTTAAACACTAACCCCTTCTTTTTCTTTCCCAATTTTACATTCAAGTTCAAGCACCAGGAGCTCCTAAGGGTTTTGAAGATTAAAATAGGCACATAGTAAGCTCTATAAGGTCCTAAACCCTAAAAATTTAGTGACTGGGTAACATAGGCATTCTGAATAAAACCTAGAAAGCTTTTAGCCTCTGGACAATAGCACCAGAATAGGAATATAACACTAGATATTAGGGTGTCTTATTTTACACACTCCTATCCAATTAAGAAATGAAGTCTAAAAACCTATTTCTAATTATTTCTCAACCTTGTTCCTCTAGTATCAGACCTTGTCTCAGTCCAGATCAGTTGGTATAAGCTAAGTTCTAATCTCTCTCACTTCTTACTATATTTAGAAAAGATAAAAATATAATCTATTTACATAGATCAGTAGGTTAATTCTTGCATATTTATTTACTGATTTCCATTGCTCAGCCCCTTTATTATTTTAGGAATATAACTCCAATGTTTTGAAAATAATAAAATAATAACCAAGGATGATTATCTAAAAACCAAACATTTGACAAAAATCCTAAACACTTGGCTAACTTTGGTTGCCAACATTTCTTGAAAAAACTAAATACATTTGAAAAATACAAAAATAAAAGTCTTATTGAAAATTTAAAAGTTTTCTGAGAAAAGGTGATTTTGGTAACCTCCACCAAGGCTATGGATGCTTGGCTAGCAGTGGAGTAAGGCCTAGAGTGGAGCCAAAGGTATCTTTATCAAGGATATGGATTCCTAGATAGCAGTAGAGCAATGCTCAAGCCTTCACTTTTATAAAGCATGATTCATAATGAATATCTAAATATGTTATAAGTCTATGTTAATGATTAAAGTCATGAAATATAGAATTTGTCCTTTAAATCCCATGGTAATCAGTGAATGAATCAAAACACACACACAACATGACTGAGTTTTGATGTTTGAACCTGATTTTGCATTTGTAAGACTTGTTTTAATTATGAATTGATCTTAATAATGGTACTTGATCATGTATAATGATTAGTCTGGTTATTAGTTTAAACCAAGAGTATTTGAGATATAA
This sequence comes from Torreya grandis, assembly GCA_037957365.1. NCBI lineage: Eukaryota > Viridiplantae > Streptophyta > Pinopsida > Cupressales > Taxaceae > Torreya > Torreya grandis. The sequence continues at coordinate 2,021,662 of JARHVA010001001.1, read as the reverse complement.
TATTTTTTAATGTTTCTCACAAAAGTCACCATTTGTTGAGGTCAACATACCCCCATTTCTAAAAAATGAGGACCCTTGTTCAATTTTGCAAATTATGTTATGTATTAGGCATTCAACTTGATCAAAATGCATTATTGAATATCATATTTTGATCTAACTTACATTGACATGTTAGTACATAAACTTTACTTGATTTTATCTAATTTTAATAACATTTGGCTCATATGTTTCCATGTTGCAGGATCCATGGATCTCCATTAGAATGAGTAAGTGTTCATGGCTTTATACTTCAATGTTGATTTGACCCTTAGTCAATTAATTAATATGGTCACATTCAAAATAATATGTTAACCTTTTGTCCTAATTAATTAATTGAATATAAGTTTAAACAATGTTTAAAACTTTAGTCTAAATTACTTTAGCCTAAGTTTTTTTATTAAAAAAGATTCATATTTTCCATAGGTCATTTCATTACATTTTAGTCTTAGCCTAATTTTAACCTACGTTTTAATTGAAATTATTAATTTATTAAAACCTTAGTCTAAAATTTATGCTAAGTCTTTATATATATCCCAAATTTTTATGTCTTTGATTTTATTTGTTCATAGTTACGGATTCAATGCGAGACTGACAAGTGGCAAAATCTCAGAAGATCAAATCCAAAATCAATGGTACACAGACAATCCCCTAAGTAAATTAGTCAAAGTTCCCCTGGATCAAAGATCAATGATGCATGTTTTTTCATACAAATCCCAATCGATGATCTACATTAAAGGTTGGAGTCAAAAATTTGAGATCTAAGATCGACGGTGTGCATTCGATCATGTAATGATGATATAACGGTGAGCTCAAATTCAAAATGTCAAAGGATCCAAAAATATAATGTAATAGTGACAAGTGTCACAATCATGGTAAATCAGATGAAGATCAATGGTCCATGTTTACTTGTGATATATAAAGATCAGATCAATGGTCCACATTTAATCATGCATTCATCATATCAACAGTGTGTATTTAATCACTTAGATTAAGATCAATGGTACATGTTTAATCTTACAGATAAAGATCAATAGTGCAAAGCAAGGCAAGTCAAGGAGTCAAAGAACCCATATTTAATGTGAAGCCACCATGTGGCATAAAAGCATTCATCGAATTAAGACTATCTAAAAGACATAGATTAAATGTGATGCTGCCAAGTGGAAAAATCTCATAATCCTAGATCAAATATCAATGACCATGGTGAAAGTCAAGGCTAGAAGACTCCTGAAAAGATCAACAACATGCATTTAATCACTTAAATTGAAGATCAATGGTTCACATTCAAACAATATAGATAGAGATCTACAGAGTGAATTTGATCACAATCCAAGATTGTATGAGGTGATGACATGTGTCCAAGGAAACAATGGTCACCTTTTAAAAATAAATAAGTTTCATAACAAGACGATACCACATAGGCAATACATGTCATGTTGGAAGATCTTGTGGACCCAAGTATGCAAAGGTATAAATACAAAATCAAAACATGATTTACGTCACCAAAGCTCATATTTAAAACTTACTTTCCACCATTAAAGCTTTGTTTAAACCTTCAAAAATCCCTAGAGCATATGAAAAGCCCTAAATTATCCATAGATTCACTATGATGAGCCAAGAGAGTTAAATTATAATTTCCATAAGGATAATTCAATTAAGATTATAGTAATGGTGACTCATGGACATATTTCAAAGCAAGTGGTTAAACTATACCTATCATTAGATGCAGAGGGTCAAGTTTTCAAAGACATAATTTGTAATTTCTTCATTAAACACAGGAGATATTAAATGTTCAAAGTTGTTCTAGATAATTAAGAACCAGGGAATGTTGACCAAGGAAGAGGATAAGCTTCTCCTAGTGAAGAGTTTATATGATGACATTATAGCCATTCAGAGGATTGGAGTCCACTATACTACTTCTAAACTAGAGGTACTACATTGTATCAACATCCTTGGTCCAATTTTCAAAGATGTTAGAATTGAAAAGGGTATGATTATTCATGAATCCAATCTTATTAAAATTATATGCATATCCCCTATGGAATTTAAATCCTATTACAAGTTATCTAGGCTCTATATAGACCTATCTTCCATTAATTCATGGGCTTAGAAGCAAACTATGATGGACATCCTAGCTAAATGGTTAGAAATAGGTAACCAGGTTATTGTATATCCCACAAAAAATATCCCTGTCAACCAATTTAGACCTACAATTAAGATTGTCATGATAATGTTGAACAAGTTATATGGGTTTGCACATACTTCTCATGTAGAACCAATATGGGTGCCTATTGTATATTTCATTATTGAAGAAGTGGTGGTCCCTCCATTAGGTGAAATCATTAGTATTTCCCTAATCAAATAGATATATGGGATTAAGAATACGAAGATGACCAAGTTTTATATGATGTCTTATCTGTTAGATGCCATGTGTGCAACCACCAAAATCCCAAATCAAAGAGAATAATCTCCTAATGGTACCCAAATTGTCCCCTAGTACTATTCCAAATTGCATATCTATAAGTATAGAGACCATATTCAGCTTATCTATGATTATGTATGACCTACATTGAGTCAAGCTATTGATGGTCTTCCCATGATGAGGGTAAGTCCTTTAATCAAGAAGTCATTTAAGGCAATGGGGGACATATGGCTTTATACTGATTATAATGTTATAAGAATTTAAGGAACCCAAACTACCCCTCTCAAATTTCCAGTTCATGTGCCTAACAAGTTAGAAAAATAATAATTAGCTTACCAATTGTTCAATGGGATAGATGGCATTTTCAAGACCAAAAGGAAGGGACTTCTACATAGTTTCCCCATGACAATTGGCAAAACTATTTTTAGGTAATGGGACAATATTGAAGCTACCTCAAAACATAAGTTATCCTTCAACTTGTAAATTGATGATCATAAACAATGGGATCCCTACGGAATGGTAAAGGAACATTTGAGGATATAAGGTATTTTGGTTGTAGCATATGAGCATGAACCCAGTGCATTTAATTTTATATACACCAAAGCATACTCTTATTATGAAGTCACTAGAAGGTTGACAAAACATAATATAAATCATGAGTCAATATTACAGAGGGATCAAAAGATGGAAGACAAGTGGAAACTTGGCCCAAAACAATATCATTTGATAGATATTGATTCCTCTAAGCTTCCCTTAGTTGATACATAAACATAACATAATATTGAGGAGAGGAGACTAGGTGAGCTTTCTTCAAGTTCATCAGCCCCTAAAACCTCTAGAGTAGTAAAGCAAGATTTCCCTCAACATGAGGTTCGTATGATAGCTATAGGTCCTCAAGAATCTATGGAAGATGCATTAAGAATGTTATCCATGACTTATGAGATGGATTTAGATGTAGAAGAAGCAAGTGTCGAAGATACTAAACAGGATAAGGGGAAAGAAAAGTCACTAGATTTGATAGTCATTGATCCTCTTAAGAGAAATGTTGAGGCTATAATTGGTCAAAAGGCAAAGATATCTAAGGTGGCCATCACGTCACCTTTGGAGAACATTAACTTATTCAGTGAGGAGAACCTAATATATGGCCCACCTATTCATGAATGGTTCATAAATAAACCAAGGTTAGAGAAACTTCTTACTACATACCATCCGTGGGCTTTATTAAAGGATATTAACATCCCTATGTAACAAGAATTGAAGCCTTGGATCATTATTGTTGACCATTTTTGGTCTTACAGGCCCAAAATCGGTCTCCCTTCCTTCCTTGTTGTCCCGAGTAGTCAGTCTTTGATGTATTTCACCATACTATAGTTGTGCCATTTCCCTTTGTAATATACCTATTTTTGTAAAGAGCCAAGTGACTTGAGTCTTGTAGATGTTTTGGGTTGATCTGAAGGCTTATTTTGCTTCAGCAAATCACTTTGGACAAGCTTTTGGCAGAAGAATGGGCCAACTTCAAAGAGATATGAGTCTTTCACAAAGCTTTAAAAGACAAGTCCCCTTGTGGAGGGCAGGCAAGTGATAAATGGGACCATTTAGCAAGCTCTGAAGGACAACTAAAGATAAAAGATTTATTTATGGAGGGAAGAGTTTTCCTTGAGAAAATGACAAGGTAGAAGGCCGAAAGGCAAGTTTTCCTTCGAAGAAAATCCAAGCAAAAGACAAAGGATTTCTTTAGACTTTTTGTCTAAAGAAAATCCATGTAGAACCAAAGGTGAATTCCTTCGGACAAAGTGCCCAAAGGAATTCCTTCAAACATTTTATCTAAAGAAATTCACAAAGGAAGGCTGAGACATGAATTCAAGATTTCCTTCAAGCAAAATGTCTGAAGGAATTCCTTCGAACATTTTGTCCAAAGGAAATGGGAAGACAAAGGAACCCAAAGGGAAAGTTCCCTTATGGAGGGCTCTTGGATATCAAAAGGGGGCCTTTTCCATTTTTTTGAAGGGGTACCTTCCCTTTGGGAAGGTTCATTTTTTAAAGGCCAAAGGAATTACCAATGATGATGATGGGCCTAAAGATGTCAACTTCAGCATGATGAACTAGCCATTGGCAGTTTAAATGTCTAGTGACGTCCCCACATATGTCAAATTCAAGATAATGAAATAGCCATTATTTTTTAAATGGTGATAGGCCCATAGATGTCAAATTTAGTGGGATACATTAGCCATTGAGGAAAAGCTAAAGGAGAATCTCTTTCAGACAAGTAGCCAAAAGATTTCTTTCAGACATCTTGCCTGAAAGAACTCATGAGCGTAGGCCCAATGGAATTCAAAGGGCATAAGACATGAGGATAAACTCAGAAACCCACCAAGAAGGGAGATTAAAGAGCCAAAAAATGATGAAAGATAGCCTTGAGGGTCGAAGAGCCAACAAAAGACAAAAGCCAAGTGCAGGAGCAGATAGAATAGTCTAGGTGGCACAAAAAGCATCGGTACAAGAAGTTATTACAATAGATGAAATAGTCTCCACCAAGTGGCTACCAAGGGGAGCATGGGGCATTCAATAGAGTGGCCCTTTTTTCCTCATTTTACATTAATGAGTAGGTAGTTGCATGAATTTCATTGAGAAGCAACCTTGTAATTCAAATAGACAAAGTGACCCATGCTTTCACAATAACATTTAAAATGGTTTGAGCATCAAATTCAAGACTTACGACATCTACAGCATGGTTATTTCAGGGAGTTTCTAGAAGGATGACACTAGCATGATCAAATTCCTCTTTCCTAGGTGTTCAACATAGCATGGGCCACCTATTCTAGAAGGGCCAAAGTCTTTTCCTTGATACTATATATTGTAACCTCTCAGTTGAGAAGGATATCTCTCATTTTGTAAGGTGAAGCCCTACCAAATTTCACCTTTGAATTAATAATAATGCATTTTACTTCTATCTGACTGGTTATACTTTTGATTATATCTATGTATCAACTCTATGTTTAGTCATTTTAGTTTGATGCTTTCATATATTGACACCAACATACCTAGTGTAGCCAAAGCCATTTCTGTAGGTTAACAAAAAGTGCTTTATCTAGAGCACAGAGATAGGAGAGTAGTTATCTTTCTACAGCACCTATGGTAAGTTCCTTTTCCTTATGTTTTCATTAAGCCCCCTCTTAAATCACCCTACAATCTAGTCTTTTTGTTAGATAAAGTGTTTGTTCTCCCCCTTTTGGTCTGAAGTGTTGATATAGCTAAGTAGATCAAAATCATTTGGTGCATCACTGCTTAGATTTGTTTCTATTTTGGTTATATCCTTCTCCCATTTCACCCCCCCCCATTATTAATAAAAGTAGTGAAAGACCTCAGAGATGCATAAAAGGGAGCTATCCCTTATCTAGAGATTCTTCCTTCAGTTTTGCCAAACCCACAGCAATAGGGTAGTCTCCATTGTGTCGTGTGGAAGAGAGAAGCTGAGCCTTCTTTCATGGGTGCAATCCATAGCGTTAATATTTTTTGGCATGCCCAGTGGGACTCATTTATTTGAGGAGTTGAAGGATTTTTTGGTGTGTTCTTCAACCAATCAGCCTCTATAGGCATTTTAACTAACACCAATGGCAACTCTAAGTTGAATCAGTTGGTTAAGCAGTCTTGGTGCCATCAAGAAATCACATTTTGTTATGTATAATTCCATTTATCAGTAGCATGGGCCTTGTGTTCCTTCATATAACTTTGATCAAGCTCAATTTGTTCATGGAATCACCTCAAACAGCACTCCTAGTTGCCCTTACCTAGTGTAAAGGAAGTAATGCTAGAGTTTGAGAAGCAAGTGATGGAGATAAACAGATTGGAGGAGCAGAATAGATATTAGTAAGAGCTTCTATACAAAGAGGAGTGTTTGTTTAGGCAAGCTCAGGCCTTACAATCCATGAAGGAAGAAGTACCAAAATGGGAGACTCCATTCTTTAAAGGCAATCAACCTTGTGTGCCTTCTCCCATTCCAAATCAACCCCCTCTTATTCTAAACAATTCCACCTCTTGTGAACCAAATCCTTTCTACCAAATAGCACTTACTCACTCTAGCTCATCTGATGCGGTAACCACTCCTGCTCTTAATCCCTTGCACCTAGATTTTTAACATCAAAGGGCATTAGAGCAAACTCCCATGGAAATGAACCTTCTCAATTCCTTAGATTGTGAATCCTCCTTTGAATGGAATCATCCTATGCCTTTCAAAAAATATCACGTCTCTCTTCAATAAATTCTTCTTGTGCATCAACAGTCTCTTCCTAGTCTTCCTCAACCTCCTCAAGTCTTTCAAGATGATGTCAAGATTCTAAGTTGGAGGAGGGAATACCATGGACCAGCTCAAGGCCTTGGAAATGATGAAGCTACTCCTACTCATGGTGATCCTCATGACCTCCAAGAAAGACTCTCCCAAGAGAATATAGCCAGGCAAATTACAGAGTTGGAGTCCAGAATGAAATTCCTCAGCCAAGGTGTGATGGATGGTTTAGACCAAACAGCAGATTTCATGTTTGAACACACCCCATCTACACTCCTTCAAGAGAGATATCAAGCCACATCTGATGTAGATGAAGTGCTAGCCAAATGGAAGGAAAAGAATCATTTGATTCTAGCTTAAGGATTGCCTCCTCTTCCACATGAGTCTGTCCATTAACCCTCCACTCCATTCTTTCTCAAGGAGGAACCTATTTTGAAAGAGGCAAGTGAAGAAGAGATAATCCAATTTGCAGCTACCCAAGAGACCATCATGAGTGACAATGAGGATGAGATCATCATGGATGCTCCTTTTGAAGACATCATCAACAATGGAGAAGACATAGGTCATGCATACATATGAATGTTCCAGCAATATGAAGAAGAGGTTGACAAACTTTATCTGTTAATAATGGATGACGACAAAAGTAAGCATGGTGAGCTCTCTTCTCCCTTGTTTGATGAACTTCCTTGTTGCTTTGATGAAGAGAATGACCATGCCATAGGACCCAAATTGGAGGAGGATTAGGAGCATGTCTTGGAACAATTAGAGACTCTTGTTTTTTAGCAAGAAAGGGAGAGGCCTGTCCATATTGTTGAAATCTTTGAAGAAGAGAGCTTTGAGCAAGAAGGTGACATTCTATGGGATAAGCAAGTAATTTTTGATCTCATTTTAGACATCACAATAGACACCCTTCTTCAAGAAAGCCATGATGAAGTAGAAGATCAGTTTGACAGGCTCTTCAATGAGGTAGAAGGGAACAAGTCAATCCATGATGCATGTCAAGGGGGCTATGAGCTAAATGAGGCTTATGGTGATAAGTTAACAGCCATTGATTTCTTGATGAAATACACTAGCATGAGGGGCCAACATGAATTAGGTTTCAAAGGGCAAAGTGAATACACAGATGTTGGAGACATGTTTGACCTTGATCAACTCAGATATAAGCCAATTAAGGTGGCAAGCAAGAAGGGCAAGTCACCAAGTCTCCATTCTATTCAGTCACTTATCTGGCACCATAATTTTTCTTGCCATGGAGACTTCAAAAGTTTTCCCTTTGATCCAAGAGGGAGCTAAATATATCTAGTTAGCTATACATAGTAGTTTGCTTTTGGTTGTCTTTGTTTTCCCTAAGTGTCGTTTGCACAAGTGTAGTGTTTTTAGCCTTATTGTACGTCATTTTTTATTATTGCTTAAGGTAAAGCTTTGTTGCTTCATAGGTCTTTAGAAGGTTGTTGCTAAATTTTTCAAGCTACATCCTGACTCCATACCCAATGGACTTTGAGGTTACCAGTCTTCTTTAGCATAGTAGGCATGCTTCCCCTAAGAATCACCAAATTTGTTGACCATTTTTGGTCCTACAGGCCCAAAATTGGTCTCCCTTCCTTCCCTATTATCTTGAGCAGTCAGTCTTTGATGTATTTCACCTTACTGTAGTTATGCCATTTCCCTTTGTAATAGACCTAATTCTATAAAGAGCCAAGTGACTTGAGTCTTGTAGATGTTTTCGATTGATCTGAAGGGTTATTTCACTTCAGCAAATCACCTTGGACAAGATTTTGGTAGAGGAATGGGCCAAATTTAAAGGGATATGAGTCTTTCACAAAGCTCTAAAGGATGAGTGCCCTTGCAGAGGGCAGGTAGGTGACAAATGGGACCATTTAGCAAGCTCTGAAGGACAACTAAAGACAAAATATTTCTTTGTAGAGCTCATAGTTTTCCTTCAGAAAATGACAAGGCAGAGGGCTGAAAGGTAAGCTTTCCTTTGGAAAAAATCCATGCAAAAGACAGGATTTTTTCAGACTTTTTGTTTGAAGAAAATCCATGTAGAACCAAAGGTGAATTCCTTCAGACAAAGTGTCTGAAGGAATTCCTTCAAACATTTTGTCCAAATAAATTCACAAAGGAAGGCTAAGACATGAATTCAAGATTTCCTTCAAGACAAATGTCTGAAGGAATTCCTTCAGACATTTTGTCTGAAGTAAATGGGAACACAAAGGAGCTTGAAGGGCAAGTACCCTTATAGAGGGCTCTCAGCTATCGAAAGGGGGCCTTTTTTGTCTTTCCAAAGGGGCACCTTCCCTTTAGGAAGGTTCATTTTGTAAAGGCCAAAGGAATTACCAATGATGATGATGATGGGCCTGAAGATGTCAACTTTAGCATGATGAGCTAGTCATTGGCAGTTTAAACGTCTAGTGAGGTCCCCACAGATGTCAAATTCAGGACAATGAAATATCAATTATTTTTAAAATGGCAACAAGCACATAGATTTAAACTTTAATGGAATATATTAGCCGTTGAGGAAAATCCAAAGGAGAAACTCTTTTGGATAAGCGGCAGAAAGATTTCTTTTGGACATCTTACCCGAAAGAACTCATGAGCGCAGGCCTGACAAAATTCAAAGGGCATAAGACCTAAGGATAAACTTGGCAACCCACTGAGAAGGGAGCCCAAAGAGCCAAGAAATAATGGAAGATAGCCCTGAGGGCTGAAGAGCTAGGAAAATACAAAATCCAAGTGCAGGAGCAGATAGAATAGTCTAGGTGGCACAAAAAGCATCAGCACAAGAAGTTATTGTAGTGGATGAAATAGTCTCCACCAAGTGGCTGCCAAGGGGAGTGTAGAGCATTCAATAGAGTGGCCTTTTTTTCATAATTTTACATTAATGAGTAGGCGGTCGTGTGAATTTCATTGAGAAGCAGCCTTGTCATTCAAATAGACAAAGTGACCCATGCTTTTGCAGTAACATTTAAAACAGTTTTAGCATCAAAGTCAAGACTTGTGACATCTATAGCATGGTTATTTTAGGGCATTTCTAGAAGGATGACACGAACATGAGCAAATTCCTCTTTCCTATGTGTTTAACATAGCATGGGCCGCTTGTTTTAGAAGGGCCAAAGTCTTTTCCTTGATACTATATATTGTAACCTCTCAGTTGAGAAGGATATCTCTCATTTTGTACGGTGAAGCCGTGCCAAATTTCACCTTTGAATCAATAAGAATGCATTTTACCTCTATCTAACTGGTTATACTTTTTAGTATGTCTATGTATCAACTTTGTGTTTAGTCATTTTAGCTTGATGCTTTCATAGATTGACACTAACATACCTAGTGTAGCCAAAGCCATTTCTACAGGTTAATAAGAAGTGCTTTATTTGGAGCGTAGAGATAGGAGAGTAGTTAGTTGACAGTTCATTTTCTTCAGCACTTATGGTAAGTTCCTTTTCCTTGTGTTTTCATTAGGCCCCTATTAAATCACCCTACAATCTAGTCTTTTTATCAAATAAAGTGTCTATTTGCCCCCTTTTGGTTTGAAGTGTTGATATAGCTGAGTAGATCAAAATCATTTGGTGCATCACCGCTTAGATTAGTTTCTATTTTGGTTATATCCTTCTCCCTTTTCACCCCCCCAAATTATTAATAGTAGTAGTGAAAGACCTCAAAGATGCATCAAAGGGAGCTAGCCCTTATCTAGAGATTCTTCCCTCAGTTTTGCCAAACCCACAACAAGAGGGGAGTCTCCATTATGCTGCATGGAAGAGAGAAGTCGAGCATTCTTTTAAGGGTGCAATCCACAGTGTCAACAATTGCCTTGTAAGAGGAAGAAGAAAAGAGACTTTTTTTTCAAGATCAATCATCTTTCTAGTTATAAATAGAGGTCCAAGTCAAGCATATGGGCTAGTCCTCAGTTAGAGTTAGATATGATCTGGATACTACTAACTTGTAAAGAGTGATCAAAATAGTGGTCATGAAAGGTAATAAAGAGGTTGTAAATAAAAAATTTGAACCTTTGACTCATCTAACTCAAAAAAAATACAAAGACCAAGGGAGGATCCAATATTTGAAGAGGATGTTCTAGAGTTAGCACAATCTCAGGCAGAAAAGTTGTAAGCTACCATCAAAGGCCTAAAGTAAGAGAAGAAGCATCTAGAGGAATAGTCCATTTTGTCAGTACCTATGGATGTTGTCAATAAGTTTGAGACAACTATTTATGACACATTCAATTATTTGAAGTCAATAAGGTCTAAAATGGATGTTTTGAATAAGTATTATACCATGGCACTCAATCATGTCAATCAGTGGCAAGGTTCATATAAGAAGGTAAAGGAATTAATCAATATGTTGATGAAAGACCTAATTCTTGGATTTAAAACAATTAACCTATCACATTTGAATATGGATATGATAATTTTGATGGAAAAGATCAAGGATATGAATAAATTGTCTAAAAGCATGGGAGGCCTCTCAAATGACTTTAAGTAGTTAGAGAATAGAATGGTGAAATTACTATGAAAATTAATCAAGGATCCAACCATCCTCAGTCCTATTGGATTGATAACTGATAAAGAGTTCCAAGACAGGGCTACTCAATTCATCTAAGAGGTAAAGAATAAAATCTAGGGTACTATAGGGATAGATAATAAACGTATCTTAGATATGCTCCTATAAGCAGATGAGAAGATTAGCAATGTTAGGAGTATCAAAGAAGCTATGGATATAGCTAATAGAGTCTTCAAATATTTGGAAGGTCAAGAAGAGGAGTTGTTCATAGAGCCAATCATCAACCTCAGATTGATTAATGAACAAAATGACAAATCCATGAAGATTTTTCAATAAATACAAAAGGCTATAGTCATAGGGGTATCTCAAGGTTAATTGAGTTGACAAAGAAAATTCTTTTGTATAAAAAACTTGTAAATCATTTATAAAAAATATTTTATTTTTTAAAAGCACATGCAACTTGTAATGCATATGACTTATATGTTAGTTATATTTGAAAAGTGTCATTAATTATAGAATGTTGTAAAAGGACAATTGTCTTTGACACTTGTCCAATTCTCATTTGATATGACTGACCGACATACCTCATAGGTTGCCTATAAAAAGGGGTATTATCATTGTAAAGATGGAGGAAGTTTTTAGAGTAAAACTTTTGTCTAAATTTTGGATCAAATAATGCAAGCAAGGGAATTCTACAAAGATTGTCTCATATTTTTTTATGTGTTTTTTATTATGGTTGTTTCCTCAATTTTTTGGTTTGATGCTTAGATTTGAATTCCTTTAATGAATTCTAGATGTGCATATGTTAATGTAGAGTTGTCAATTTGAGTTTATGCTAAGTTGACTAAAAGTTTTTAGATTCATTTCAATTTCATTACTCTTATTGAAGATATGCTAATGCAATTTTCTTGCTTGAGTAAATCTTTAAAGTGAATCTGATTTCTAATTTGCATATTTCAAATATCCTTAGACATTTGCCTGGTATATGATAGGATCTGTACTTTTGGTAATTTCATGTCATATACTAGTTTGAATTGCACGTCTTTGATGAAATTTAACCTTTATCATGATGTCTAAACTCAGAACATAAACATCCTTCTTTTCTGCCCTACCCTACCTATTTTCTCATTTTTTTGATCAAATCATTGTAGATTAATCTTTCCATTGTAAATATTCATGCCTTATTAGGGTTTAGACTTTAGGTTTTGATCATTATTCATTAATATTAGTTAAGATAAATTTCATATTTCATAAAAAGGCTTCAAGACCACGATTTCTCCCAAAAACCATTTACATATTCATTTTGTAAAACAATCAAATAACTTGGCCACTACTCCACCATAGATCTCAGGAAGATCACAACTAGCAACTCATGCAAAAGATTCTTTGAACCTTGAAATGAGAAGTGTTTTCAACACTATGAGAACCCTATGATATGTTTATATGCATCAACATGATGTTTATCAGGTTTTAAGCTTTTTTTGTAGTATAGGAGCCTGGGTCATCGGAATTATATAGATCAGACTAAGAAATAATCATTTAGGCATAGTGAGATGGCAAATGTGAGCCTTTCAACAACATGGGTACTAAAACTAAAGGGTAGATCCCTAATTGATATTTATCAAATATATAAGACTTAGATGCTATAAATATTCAATTTTAGTATCTACAAAAATATAGAATCAAAGATTAGTGGGGAATGAAGATTTTAGGATTAAATATGTTCATTGTGGCTCAAAAAATAAAAAAATCAAATCTCTTTTGAAGGAATGTATCATATAGGAATTTAGTTACCTTGTAGACAAGAAATTTAATCTTCAAAAAAAAATCACAAATATTGAGGCATGCATTCCAAAATATTGTATGATTGAGTCCCTTAGGGTAGAATCATAAATGTACCTAGAAATATGGGTTAAGATTCTTTTATAAAAATAAATCCATTGGAAATAATAGTCCAAAATTAAATGGTTGAATGGAGAGAAAAATAATAATTTATTTCATACAATAACCATTATTCTAAGAAACTTCAACAACATTTCCAAAACTACTACTCCAACTGGTGAATTTCTAATAGAGAAAGAGGACATTCATTCAGAAGTTTCTATATTTTATGAAAATCTCTTCACTGAATCCTTGCAAGATATGTCAATAGCTAGAGAGGATATTATAAGGCACATTCCTTCGATAATTTTGTAGAAAGACAAATTATCACTAATTTCTTCATTTTTGGATGAAGAAGTTAGATTACTTGCATTTTATTTCAACCCTAACAAAGTCCCCCAGCTAGATGAATTTTTAGTTGGATTATTCCAAATCTGCTAGGATATCATTGGGAATGATATTACTAAAGTAATGAAGGAATCAAGCAAGAGTAGGGAAATCCTTAAGTAAATCCACTCCACTTTCATCACCTTGATTCCCAAGAAGGATTATACTTCCTAATTTAATGTTTATTGACCTATCTCCCTTTGTAATTTATTTTATAAAATCATCTCTAAAGTCATGGCTAATAGGTTGAGAAATTTGCTCCCTAATATTATCTCTCTAGAATAGGGTGGTTTTATCATCCATGTAACTTTTTGGGATGGAATTATTATTGCTCATGAATTAATCAACCCAATTTCCACTCATAATCAAAATAACATGTTAATTAAGCTAGATATGAATAAAACTTTTGACATAGTTAATTAGATTTTCATTTGTAGCATTCTGGATAGCTTTGGATTTAACAAAGATTGATAGGATTAGGTATTTAGTTGTATTTTTCCCCTAAATAATATATTTTAATAAATTATAATCCAACTAAGTTCTTTGGATCCATAAGAAGACCTACAAGGAAACTCATTTTCTCCTTATATCTTTATTATAGTGGATGAAGCTCTTGGGAGGTGACTTTTGCACCTAAAGGTCTCTATCCAACTGAAAGGAATCACTATAACTAATAATGATCCATTAATTCACACCTATAATTTATAGATGACACTGGTCTTATTGGATCAACTTATAACATGAAAGTTCATTCTTTCAAACAATCAATTGAACTATGCAAGGAGGCTTTGAGGTATCAAATTAACAAGGAAAAATAAAAAATCTTCTTTAAGACTCCCTTTCATAACCAAAAAATTATTTTTAGAATCTTAGATATAAATCCTAGTAATATTCCTTATTATTACTAACGTATTCCCCTTTTTTTAAGAAGAAACTCTCCAACTATCTAGGATGGTCTAGTTGACAAAATTATCAAAAAATTAGATGGGTGGAAAGTAAAATGGCTCTCCTTTATAGGGAGGATTTAAATTCTTAAATATTTTCTTTGGTTAATGCCAATTTATATGATTTTCATTCTATAAATACCAACCAAAGTTGAAAAATGCATAAAATCTATCCAAATTAGGTTTTTATGAAATGGTTTGAATGTAGGTAAAAGACTACCTTTAGTTGGATGGAATCAAATTTTCTTGCCTCAAGATTGGGGTTGTCTTGGTGTTTGCTTCAATAGAAAAATAAACCTAACCCTTGAGCATAAACTTGTTTGGAGACTATACTCAGAGCCTCAATCACTTTAGATCATAATTTTGACACAAAAATATTTAGGTAACATGATCCCCAAAAAAAATTTCACAATACATAATCATTTAAAAGGGTCTCATGTTTGGAACTTCAAGGTTAGTTCCCTAGATATTATCATCAAAAATATTATATGGATTGTAGGCAAGGGAAATAAGGTAAAATTATGGATAAAATCTTGGATCACTCAATTTTAGTTGGTGAACTTAGCCCAACTCAATAGTCTTCATGATTGGTACATTATAAGGATGAACCACTTCATTAAAGATTACATCAATAACAGCCACAATGGTTGGATTGATCTATAGACTCTCAATAATTTATTAAATGAAAAAATAAACCTTTTCTCTTTAATTAGTACTTTCCATTTCTCCTCTAAAAAAGATAAGACTATTTGGATGGGCTTGAAAGGGTCAAGATATAATGTAAAGGATGATTATAAATCTATTTTATCCATGGATTAGTTGAATGTGGTCCTTTTTCCTTTTATGCAGATTTGTTTCAAGAATGGGCTCCCCAAGGAAAATGCATTCCTAAAGATAACTTATGTTAGGTTGTGGAGCTAAAAGCTTCAACCCTTTGCAAACTGAGGAACAGATGGTTGCTGAGTTCCAGGAGCACCGGCGTCGACAGCAGGACCAACGTCGGTCGAGACCAGTGCAGAAGGCCACCGGCGATGGCAGGAAGTCGGCCGACGTCGGCAGAACCAGACTAGTAGGGACCGACGTCAGTCGCCTATGTGTTTCAGAATTGCTTATTTCACAGACAGTTAGTTAAGTGAACGAAGATTTTGCATGTTAAGACCAGCCAGAGTCTTGGGCTGCGAGGATAATTGTCTAAATTAAGAGTCTAAGTTAGTGTTTAAGTTAGGGATCTATTTATAGACCCATTGGCATGTATTGTTTATGCATGAGATAGAAAAGAAGAGTTCCTTCTAGTTGTAAGATCTGTGAGTTGCAGGTTGTTGCAAGCTCATAGGAGATCTACATGTAAGTTTGGTCTTTGAATTGTAGGTTGCAGGTTCATGAGAGATCAGCTTGAAGTGCTATAGAGTGCTTGGTGTACCGGCAGGGTTATTACTGACTGGTTGGTGAAGTGAACACCAATTCTGTGTGTGAGTTGGTTGTTGGGACCATTTTTTGTGTAGGAGAGTGTGTGTGAGAAGAATTATTGTACACTTGAGGTGTGGCGAACCTCTGTAAGGTGAAAGAGTGTGGCGGCTCTTTGTTGTATTCTTTTCTGTAAAGTGTTAATACAAGATAGTGTATTGTCTCTCATATTCTGTGCTATTGGTGAATTCTAGTTACTTGTGTTTTTGGTTATTTCTGCATATTCAATTGCTTATATTTGGTAATCATACTGTGCTCTTTCTGAGGAGCAAGATCCTAACAGGTGGAATTAGAACAGGTGTGTTTGTTCTTGGATTTACCTCCACCCCCCAACAAGTGGTATCAGAGCCAGGTTGGTTGGGATACTAACAGATTGGTTTAGATCTGGGTAGTGTGTTTTGATTACAGGTTACTCACAGGGTTTCTGTTTGAGTGGGAGTTGAGCAATGGCAGAAAATAGTCAACTACGAATGGAAAAGTTTAATGGCAAGAACTACCAATTATGGAGGATGCAGATTGAGGACTATCTGTATCAGAAAGATTTGTACTTACCATTGGGTGGGGTTGCTAGCAAACCCTCGGATATGAAAGATGAAGAATGGGATGTTCTTGATCGGAAGGCTCTGGGATCTATTAGATTGAGTCTTGAATCATCTGTGATTTCCAACTTATCACAGTGTAAGACAACGATGGAGTTGATGAAATCTTTGGCAAATTTGTATGAAAAACCCTCGGCTTCTAATAAGGTATTTCTTATGAAGCGTTTATTTAATTTGCAAATGTTGGAAGGTGGATTTGTTCATAGCCATCTTAGTGATTTCCATGGTTTGGTAAACCAGTTAAGTTCAGTTAATATTGTATTTGATGATGAAATTAGAGCTCTCTTAATCTTGTGTTCATTACCTGAAAGTTGGGAAGGTTTGGTAATGGCAGTTTCTAATACTGTGTCTCCTTCAAAAGTCTTGAAAGTGGATGATGTTGTGGGTGTGATCTTGAATGAAGAGATACGTAGGAAAAGCACAGGTGAATCATCTGGAGATGCTTTGAGTGTTGAAGGAAGAGGAAGGCCAAGAGAGAAGATAGAGCATGGGAGATCAAGGTCAAAGACAGGCAGGAGATCCAAGTTCAGGTATGGCAGAATAACCTGCTGGAAATGTGGAAAGAAAGGGCACTTAAAGAGAGATTGCAGATCGGGTGAAGATCAGCATGAAGGACATGGAGAAGAAGCAGATGTTGCAGATTACGTTGCACAGGATGCTCTGGTATGTTCTTTGGATAAAGTAGAATCTTGGGTTCTAGATTCTAGTGCCTCTTTTCATGCATACCCACATAGGGAATTTTTTCATGAGTTTGTCCAGGGAGAATTTGGAGAAATTTGTGTAGGGGATGGTAAGCCTTGTCAGATTGTTGGCAAAGGCAAAGTGAAGCTGAAATTGCAGACAGGTGACACATGGGTGTTAAAGGAGGTCATGCATGTCCCAGTTTTGAAGCAGAATCTGATTTTTGTTAGAAGTTTGGGTGATGAGGGTTGCACAGTAACTCTCACAGCAGACTCTTGGAAGGTTACCAAGGGTACACTTGTTGTAGCTAGAGGTAAGAAAGTAGGTACGCTTTATCTATCTACTTGTTTTACTGATTCTCTTTCTGGGTTATCTACTTCAGTTGTAGATTCAGAGATGTGGCTTAATAGGCTTGGTCACATAGATAAGAAGGAGATGTTGGTTCTTGAGTCAAAGAGTATGCTTTCGGATTTGGAAGGCATGGATCGTGGTTTCTGTATGCAGAAGAAGAAGGTGAGGTTTCTTGAGGAATTTGATGTTAGTGACAAGAATAGGAAAGCCTTGGTTTTCAAGGAGAAGGTGACGGACAGAGTTCAGCACAAGGTGTAGAGGAATTCTGAGCAGAGCAAGGGTGATTTGGACAAGGGTTTGATCCAAAAGGAGCTCACGGGAAAAAGTCAGGTCTCACTAGAAAAACACAGAGACCAACGTCGATAGGAAAACTGGCGTCGGTGTCCAGATAGGGACCGACATCGGCTATGTGCAGCCTGACGTCGATGACTCGGGGCAGACAGAGACCGGTGTCGACCAGGGGAAACTGACGTTGGCAAGGAGGTAGTCGCAGGGAACCGACATCGGTTGGCTGTAGACTGAGATGTGACCGGCATCGGTCACTAAGATGAATTTTGGGTGGACAGCTAGTTGTCATGGAGTCTCAAGCGCCCATATGGAGGACTGAAGGTGTAAGTAAGTTCTTAAATTTGTCATTTCCCTTCTTTACACTACTTGTTGCTCACTTATGGTATAGAACTAGGAAGTTGTTAAAGAAGTAGAACAGGTAGATCCAGGAAATAGTGGGAGCTTGGCATGGATGAGGATGTGATTCCTTGGAGGAGAACCAAACAGGTGTTTTGGGTAGAGTTGCCAGCTGGAAGTAAGCACTGAGAGACGAATGGATGTTGAGGATGAAGAAGAGCAGAAATGGATACGTGAGACAGAAGATCAAGGTATATGATCTTGTATTAGCTGCAGGGCAATGGAGGTTTGATCATTGTGTTTCTCTTTACCAGGTTGGATAATATTAGCTACATTATCCTATTTCTGTATGATGTGCTTGTTGCAGGGTTACATATACAGGTATTGCTGAACTAAAGGTAAAGCTAGTTCAGGTGTATGTCATGGAGAATCTAGGAGCAGCAAGATTCTTTGGCATGAGTGTGTTCTAGAGACATGGAGGTCTTGTTGACTTTGTTTCAGGATGATTGTGTGAAACCGGCTAGCACGCCGATGGTTAGACAGTTCATAGAACAGGTGTCTTGAGTCACATAATGAGGTTGGGTGCATGGTATGTACTAAACCTGAGTTTTCCCAAGCAGTGGGAGTTGTCACAAGTTTGGAGTCAATCCGGGAAAGTAATACTGAAGGGCAGTTCAGTGGGACCAGCAGCAGGTGCACATGCTATGCAAGGTCAAGTTCTTTTTCTACATGGTTGTAGATGCAGATGTGGCAGGTAATTTGGTTGACAGGTTTTGCACTACAAGATTTGTGGTGGTTGGTCTTCAAGAGTGATCTTGAGGAGGGATACAAAGCCAAGGCAACAAACTAGACAGAGTACAGGTACAGGTTGCAGCTGTTTATCTCCAAGTGGGAGATTGTTAGGTTGTGGAGCTAAAAGCTTCAACCCTTTGCAAACTAAGGAATAGATGGTTGCTAAGTTCCAGGAGCACCAGCGTCGGTAGCAGGACCGACGTCGGTCGAGACCAGTGCAGAAGGCCATCGGCGATGGCAGGAAGTCGGCTGACGTCGGCAGAACCAGACTAGCAGGGATCGACATCGGTCGCCTGTGTGTTCCAGAACTGCTCATTTCACGGACAGTTAGTTAAGTGAACGAAGAGTTTGCATGTTAAGACCAGCCAGAGTCTTGGGCTGCGAGGATAATTATCTAAATTAAGAGTCTAAGTTAGTGTTTAAGTTAGGGATCTATTTATAGACCCATTGGCATGTATTGTTTATGCATGAGATAGAAAGGAAGAGTTCCTTCTAGTTATAAGATCTGTGAGTTGTAGGTTGTTTCAAGCTCATAGGAGATCTACATGTAAGTTTGGTCTTTAAATTACAGGTTGCAGGTTCATGAGAGATCAGCTTGAAGTGCTATAGAGTGCTTGGTGTACCGGCAGGGTTATTACTAATTGGTTGGTGAGGTGAACACCAATTCTGTGTGTGAGTTGGTTGTTGGGACCGTTTTTTGTGTAGGAGAGTGTGTGTGAGAAGAATTACTGTACACTTGAGGTGTGGCGAACCTCTGTAAGGTGAAAGAGTGTGGCAGCTCTTTGTTGTATTCTTTTCTGTAAAGTGTTAATACAAGATAGTGTATTGTCTCTCATATTCTATGCTATTGGTGAATTCTAGTTACTTGTGTTTCTGGTTATTTTCGCATATTCAATTGCTTATATTTGGTAATCATACTGTGCTCTTTATGAGGAGCAAGATCCTAACAGGTGGAATTAGAACAGGTGTGTTTGTTCTTGGATTTACCTCCACCCCCCAACAACTTATTGGGATAAGATTCTTACACAAGTAAATTTACAAAAGTAAAGTTTCCATCGTCCCTCGTGGTGTGACCTATGAAGACAACATGAAGAAGACACCAGTTACCTTCTCCTACATTGTGAGTTTTCATAGAAAATTTAGAACGATCTAATCCAAAATTTAAAATTGTATAGTGCTCTTCCCTAAATCCTTAAATATATAATTCTTTCTTGGTCACCCTCCTTGAAATTCCCTCCTCTGCTACAAATTTGGTTTTCCATCCAGGTTTTAATTTACTGGAATTTATGGCTAGAAAAGAAGAGAAGAATATTTTAAAGAGAATAAAAATATGTAAATTCCAACCATTCTTAATTATACCAAGGAATTCCTTCTTGTCTATATCCCAAAATCTGGAAAAATTACACCTGGGGACTTCAATTTTCTTATGCATTAGAAACAAGTCCTCTTTGGAGTTCCTAATAAGGGGGTTAGAAGAATTAACAAAATCTCTTGACTACAAACTAGTCTCCTCCACAAGTAATATATGTTAAGCATAATTTGGATGGGGCTTCAAAATACAACCCTATTTGGGTTGGTGATGGTGGCATGTTTCAAGATAAAAATGAATCCTTGATTTTGGGTGTTTCAAATGTTTTGGGGGCTTGCACCAATAATTTTGCTGAGGCAAAGGCTCTTTAGAGAGGTTTGAAGATTTACCTTGATAAAATTTTGATCAACCTCTACATATAAGTGGATTAAATGGTCATATTAGATTCTTTAAGAAAGGTTCAAATGGATAAATGACAGTTGTCCACCATACTAACATATTACAATCTGCTTCTTGATAACTTCAATATTCATGAAATCAATCACATAAGATGAAATGGAAACCATGTTGTTGATCACTTCACCAATATGGGGGTGGGTATCAATTCTAAGAAATCTCATTTTAAATTGATGACACCCAATTTTATTAGTATCAAAACCAAGGCTCTCCTTGCTCATGACTTGAAACATTCCTTTAATGACCATGATGAGAACATTTAATTTATCAATGATGAATTTACTTGGGGATACAAGTTCAATTCATTAGGCTAAGTGGATATTTATATCCATTTCCTTAGTTTACTTATTTCAATTGGGGAAGGGACATTAGGCATGTGTGGGGTGCCTTAAATCCCACCACCTAACTTTGTAATTCTCATTTTTAACAAGCAGAGTGCGATGTGGTGAGTTCCTTAGCACCCCACAGGTAAGCCCATCTCCATACTCTTACTTCTTTCTCATAGACCTTCCATTTATTTAGCTACCTAGCTTGGATGTTTTTGTAGCTATGATAAATAATAATGATTATTTTAGTCCTTTATGAAGAACCCAACAATGCAATGGAAAATAAATATTTTGCGTGAAATGAATAATGATATGGATTGAAGGTACTCACTTGTAGATGTGCATAATTACTTTCTGGGTTTAGTTCACAACCTTGAGTTGAGGTAGTTCTTGAATGCTAATAATCTCCTAGATAAATGTTCTTGCATCACTGTGAAATAAACACTCCACTTTCAGAAAAACACCTTAATTGAGGGTGTAAAGGATGAGAAATTACTACAATGGATGACCACAAATCTATTTCATGCATAGATTTCAACATGTCTTGGTGAGGGAGATTATGTCAACTTTTTTAATTCAAGCCATGGCCAACCTTGGTCATTCTACCCCTAGATTAGACACCCTAAAGTTTTCACAACTCAGTTGGGTCCAAATGGTTCTCTTTGTTGAAAGTAATTATTTAGTGATCCATGAAGATGCTGAGAATCTTGGCTCTAAACTTGGGAATAGGCTTGATCAAATTTGGGAATTGATGAAATTTTTGGTTGTTGAAAATATCTCATAGGGATGCAATCTTAATGACATATGTGACAAACATGGCATGTCTTCCTTTATCCTTGAAAACTCTAATTTGGCAGAATCTCTGACAGATTTAATTCTGAAAGAGGAAGTTCACAATAACAATCCTTATATGGTGGTCACCAAGTCCTTTGAAAAGTAGTAATACTTTGTCCTAAATGTATATAAGGATTAAAATCTATATTATAGCTTTTGTATAGTTGTTATTATGCTTAAAATTCCACATTCAAGTGTTGTGCATATCCATTGTATTCATAGTAACACCATGTTTTTGAATATTATTATAATAGAAGGGTAGTAACCCTTTTTTGGTTAATAAAATAAACTTTAAATTATAACATAAACAATATTAAATTGAAATACTTTATTATAGTTAATTTTTAAAAATGTGATTGTTTGAAAATGTGATCTAATAACATGCCTTCGACATCAACTAATATGGAGTAAGTTGTATGTGTCTACAATTTCTCTATTCCTTTGTATATAAGACCTGGTAAGGAAATAACATATATGGTTAAATGAATGAATAAAATATTTTAAAAACATCCATGAGACCAAGTAGTCTATTAGACCAAACATAATAATAAGAGTGTTATTTACTAACATAACTACTTAACACAAGGGCTACATTATTAGTCTTGCAAAATATTCATTCCCTTTTTTTATGATGGATCTTCAACTATGGATCTTGATCATTTTTTTATTACATTTCCTAACCTCTCCTCCTCAAATAATGTAATTAGGTTGTCCACTGTCAAATTATCATCGTACTTGATTCATTTCATTATAGACTATACTCTATGTGGTGTAATGTCATTATATGTCCACCACCCCCTTTTTAAAAATATGTATGTTCTCTTCTCTCACTCTTCTTTAGGCTTTTCCCACCTACTAATTTCACATCTAAGATGATGTGAGCTAGTCCTTAACTAATCCATAAACACTTTCACCTCCCACTTGATTTATGTTCCTATTTAGGCCTCTTTGTCATGTTCCCATATGGGATTAAATTATTTGACATAATGTTCTTTCTTCCGCCCAAGTTGTTTTATCTACATGGATACCATGAATTTATTTCTTACATTATTTTTTATTTCCTCATTAGGGTTTGGGCACTCTTGCACGTTAATGCCCCATTTACTCATCTACTTATTGTTTTATTTCATCCATGTATTTTTCTTTATGCATAATGTTCTATTATTTTCAAAAATTATGGTGTTTAATTCTGAAGTAAATAAAGGTCTAAGAAATGTAAATCAGAAAATAGATATACTTCAATTAACCTATTGATTTGTGTAAATAGATAGTATTTTGCCTTTTTATAAATATAGTCGTAGGTGAGAGAATTCAAAACTTAGCTTGTTCCAATCGATTTGGGCTAAGATGGATACTGATATTAGAGGACCAGGACTAGGAAATAGGTTGGAATAGGTCCTCAAACTTTGTTTTTGTGTTGGATAAGAGCATGAAAAGTGGACACTATGTTGTTAGATGTTGTAGTCCTATTCTGGTGTTGTTTTTCTGAGGCTAAAATCTTTTTGGGTTTTGTCTAACAAGTCTGTGTTACCCAGTCTATGAATTTTTTAGGCTTAGAAGCCTATAGAGATCACTATGTGCCTAATTTAATATTTTAAACCCTTAGGAGCTCCTAATACTTGAACTTAAATTATAAATTTATAAAAGAGAGAGAAGGGGTTAGTGTGTAAAGGATATGTTGTACACACTTCAAACCTTGTGTATGGGCATGTTGCCTACATACCAATACTCTAAAGAGGGATCAAGCGAATGTAGTTCTCCCATCGAAGTGCTTGGTAAAATAATGTGTGATGTATGCAACTAGATGTAAAATAGGAATGAAATTTGGATGACTAGGGACTGGTATGAGTGCTTTAATAGGTTTGAATTGATCTTGGAAGCTTATATGTAAAGAATAGGGAAGAGTGCTTGTATTTTTGCTTCTTTCTTGTGAATGAGTGTCAACCCCTATAAATGGATTTTGAATGGAATTTTATAAGGTAATTAATGATCTTAGGTTAGATGAACTTGTATTAGGTTGTTAGGGAAAAAGATAAGGATTTAGGGAAATTTGACCATTTGAGGTTAAAATGAACTTGGACAACAGCACCAAAAATAGGACACCCTAAGTTTCGATGCTCCTATACAAGTTGGGTGATATTATCATAAGGGGATGAGACTTAGGGGGATATATTTGGCCCTGAGAGGAATATTTGGGTCTCAAAAAGCTCAGTTCGAAAAGCTACAGATGACTGGGAATCAGTGAAAGACTAACCGAGAAGGCTTATGTGAGCAAAAAAGATGAACTATAGGTTGGGTGCTATTAGCCATGCCTAAGTCATCCAATTTCACATTTTATATGACTACATTTCCCCCCCCCCCACCTTTATTTTAGTGATGCAATAAATTGAAATACTAGGATAAAGGAAAAATAGAAAGCATACCTGAACTTACTTGTAAGGGAGAAGCTCATGAAGTTGTGTGATGTTGGGTGTGCATAGAGAGAACACACTATGAAGTGTGAATCTGCAAATGAAAACATAAAGTAGATCAATTCTTACTAGATACACTATATCTAAAACAAGAATGTACAAATTTGAGTAAGAGGAAGAGAAAAGAATGAATACACCTCACTGAGTATGTGAACCAATACAAAACTTATTATGATGTTGGATTATGTTAAGAATGTGTTGAATCAAGAGTAATATCATGAACAAAGC
This sequence comes from Torreya grandis, assembly GCA_037957365.1. NCBI lineage: Eukaryota > Viridiplantae > Streptophyta > Pinopsida > Cupressales > Taxaceae > Torreya > Torreya grandis. Next base: position 1,997,078 of record JARHVA010001001.1, on the reverse strand, counting down.
TAAACACTCAATACCCCAAAATGTGGCTCATGAATTTAAATCTGGCCATTTGGCTCCATCATCACCAACTAAGTGAAGTTAATGAATCATGCGTGTGTTAATCGATGTCTGGACTGTGTGTCCAATCCCTCTGAATAGGTGGCTCAAGAATATAAAGGTTGGCCCTTTGGTTCCATCATTGCCTCATGAAGTGAAGCTATGAAGTGATACCAATATAGAATATATGTCATATGAGATGGATTTTGGAGCCCATGAATGTGCTATAAATATAATAATATGGTGTGAATAGTTGAATGTGTGTTGAAAACTAGGCAACTATTATCCATTTTGAAATATGGAGATTAGGCTTGTATGAAAGCCACTCCGAAACTAATGTACTAGACTTATATGAAATCCAACTCAAAAACTTGGGTACTCAAAAAACTAAACTTGTACAAAAGTTTAACTTGAATGTGATGCCAACCACATGTAGATGGAGTAAGGCATGTAACTATTGAGAATGCCTAGAATAAATTAAAACTCAAAAATAAAAGAAGATCAATATGTCAGGCACATTGCCCCCAACTATTGATGTCTAGAACATGGATTTTGATCTAGAAGTTATTCCAACTACCTAATCTAAACTATAAGTGAGAACCATCATTTCATGCATGATAACTCCCTGTATCTAAGAAAACTATGCTAAAACTGTTGAATCTGACTGATCTGGAAGTGCAAAAATTGTCCCTAAACTAAACTTTTTTCCTATTTTTTGAAACCCTAAGTGTTTTTCTGCCTAGACAAGAGTACCAAACTATGGACACCCTTGTGTTTAGTGCTACTATCCATTTCTAGTGCTATTATCTGGTGTGAAAACTGACTACTAGTCTGAAATTGTCACTATTTTTTTGCTCTGATTTGATCGATTTGACATTTGGATTTTTTGCTAAGTATTCTAAATGCTACTATTTTAAGTGTTAGGAGGTTTGATCTCTATGACAAAACCCCTATTTGATTCCCCCTCTTATAAGGGTAGGAATTATGAACCTACAATAACTACCCTTAGAAGAAAAGAGTACTACAAGTGCGTTAAGCTATATAGATATATGATATAGCATTTATATTTGACAAGATATCTCTAGATATAGCAATGCTTGTATTATGAGATTGTTAGATCAAAAATGGTATTCCTAGATAGATATAATAATGTGAAAGCATGCATAAAGTACTGAACTACAAATTTTAGATGTTGGTTATTTGGTTGTTAATTGTTATTTGGACTGATGGAGCATGATTTCAATCATGGCATCCAAGAAATCAAGGTAAATACATGATATGGATCATGGAATTGCACACAATGAGAAGCAAAAAAGCAATCAACCAGCAAATAAGAAGCAAGAAGCTTATAAGGATGGCCAAAGGTCCATGCAAATAAGGGACATGTACACATGTCACTCAAACTGGAAGACAAGCATGGAAAGAATGTTCAAATGCCACATACACATACAAATGAACAAGCAAATTTGGCACAAGGGCCACAGATACATAGAAGAGTATAAACAAAGGACATTGGAAAATGTTCTAAGTCACACATATGAATATAAGCAAAGGACATTGGAAATTTTCCAAAGGCACAAGTAGGATCCAAGCTGGAATGGGAAATACAATCACACAAGCTACGTTAAGCAAGTAGAGTAAGCATGTAAGAACTAGAAAGATACAAGAACATCTAACTAATCAAAGCAAATGTGAAAGTATGTAAAACATATTTAGTACAAGACTAGGTATATGCTAAGACATACATAAGTGTTAAATACTAGTGAAATGTTGATATAGTATTTTCTGTAAGCTATAAATTAATGTACATCAGTATGATAACTCAGAGTGTGTGGTGTAATAATGACATAACCTAGATGGTGTACTCATGTATAAGATGCCCCTAGTAGGTGTGTATAACAATGTGTGTCTCGAATGTAGAAGTAGGAATGCCCCCTCAATTGGTAGAATGAAGCAATCAAGGAGTTGGATGTCACACCACACACTCAAAGAAGATCAAGTGAAGTATGGTAATGTAGAAAATTGACATATAATAGCATGAAATAGTGAATTTAAGTCCTAGCATGATAGTATTAATGTAGATCATGGATAATACATGCAATCAAAATGTTTTTGGTATTTTTGATATATTTGAATGTTTTGTGTTTTGAAGTTTTGTATTATTTTTGTATTTCATTGATATAAACTATGTACAATCAGTGCAAAAGAAATTATGTACAATCATTGTTGTAGAAATAGCATATTATACATGGAATTTGCATAGATGCATAATGTTCAATATATTTTTGAGTTTCTTTCCCTTGAAGAAATCAAGGAGTTAGATGTCACACCACACTCAAAGAAGATCAAGTGAAGTATGGTAATGTAGAAAATTGACATATAATAGCATGAAATAGTGAATGTAAGTCCTATCATGATAGTATTAATGTAAATCATGGATAATGCATGCAATCAAAATGTTTTTGGTATTTTTGATATATTTGAATGTTTTGTGTTTTGAAGTTTTGTATTATTTTTGTATTTCATTGATATAAACTATGTACAATCAGTGCAAAAGAAATTATGTACAATCATTGTTGTAGAAATAGCATATTATACATGGAATTTGCATAAATGCATAATGTTTAATATATTTTTGAGTTTCTTTCCCTCGAGTGAGGCTAGATGGTACACTTTAGGGCTAAGCTTTTTAGTAATGATGTAGGGACCTAACCAATTTGGTTTAAATTTTCCTTTGGTTCCTTCTTTGGCATTGACATTGTGAAGGTTTTCTTTAAGAACAAGATCATTAACTTCGAATTCTCTGATGTGAACACACTTATTATAGGTTCATTGTATACATTATAGATAGATTCTGAGGTGTTTCATAGCTTGAATGTGTGTATGGTCTAACTATTCAAGCTGGTGTAGACACTTTTCTCAGTACTAGTCATTATTGAGAATACCTTTTAGGGAGACATAAAGGGAAGGAATTTATAATTCTAATGGTAGAACTGATTCTATGCCATAAATGAGTGAATAGGGAGTATACCTCGTGGGTGTATTAATACTTGTGCGATAGGCCCATAGGGTAAAAACTAGTTGATTGTGTTAATCATCAACAAATTTGGTTACTATTTTGCTTAAATTGTTGTTAATTGTTTTGTTAGTGGCTTATGCTTGATCATTTCCTTGTGGGTAGTATGGACTGGAGAATGTGTGTTTGAATTTATACTTGGTATAAAAAAAATTAATAGTTTTGTTCTTGAATGATGTTCTATTATCTAAATTTACAGAATCAAGTAGGTCGAAATGCAAAATATTGCGGTTCATGATAAAATTGTAAATGTCTTCGCCTATGGTAGATTGAAGTGGAACTGCTTCCACCCATTTGGTAAAGTATTTTTTGGTTGTGATTATGAACTTATGTCCATCGACGGACTCAGGGTTCATTTTTCAAATGAAATCAAATCCTCATAACATGAATGGCTATGGAGAGACGATAGATTGTAATTTTTGTGATAGTTCATGTTGTAGATTATTATGTCATTGACATTTATCACATAACTTCACATATTGTAAACATTCATCTTCCATGGTAGCCCAGTAGTACCCCTATCAGAGGAGTTTGTGTGACATGACTTTTTTGATAAAATGACCACCACACTCACTATCGTGTATTTGAGTTAAATCAATTTTGGCTTCTATTGAGGTTAAGCACCATAGTAAATGTCCATCGAAGGATCATTTGAAATGGTCTCTACCAATGATTACATAATGGAGTGCTTGCTTTTGTAACTTACGTTTGTCATTTCAGGAGAAAGTGTCTGGTGTAATAGATTTGTTGTGAAAGTTGTAAATGTCAGTAAATCATTCTAGGGTAGCAGAGCTTCATGTAGTAGCTAAGACGAAAAGAGTGATCAAATTTGCATTAGATATTGATGATGATTATAATCATTTAATTGTAAAAAATCCTTGATCATCATTGATATCAATGGGAATTAGAGATGCCATATTGGCCATTGCATCTGTGTGTCTATTGTCTTTTCAGGGAATGCTCTCAATAGAAAAATGATTGAATTGTGAGGATAGTCACTATACCATATTGTGGTATGGGATAAGGTGTTCTTATTTTGTTTGATAAACATCATTGACTTAATTAACCACAAGTTAGGAATCACCAAAGACTTGAATAGATTTGATTCAAAGGGATTGTGCACTAGTAAATAGTCCCTAGATAAGTGCTTCATATTCTATTGTATTGTTAGTGTATGAGAAACTTAATTGGTATGGTATAGGAATTGTACGGTCAGAGGGATCGATAAATATAATGCCTATCCCAACACCTAATGCACATTGAGAGCCATAAAAAAACATGGTTCAGGTATCTGAATGAGTAGAATATGCAGTGAAATCATCTTTGAATGTGTCACTTAAAGGGTTAGTCTCTAATACTAGTGTTACTACCAAATGGTCTATAATGATTTGGCCCTTTATCACTTTTTGGAGGATTATTTTTAAGTTTAATTCTATTAATAATAACCCATTTGGAGATATGGCTGAAAAGATGTGGTTTTACTAGTATGAACTTTAAAGGGTCTACTTTTGTGATCACTTGAGTCTCATTATTGACCATGTAATGTCAAAGTTTTTGTGTGGCAAAAATTAGTGCTAGATATAATTTTTCTATTAGGGAATAAATTTTTTCATAATCGACCAATGTATGACTGATGTAATAAATTACACGTTTAGTATTCTAATCATCATGTTATGCTAAGAGTGCTCCTAATGTATGATCTATTGCAGAGATATAAAGTAAGAAAGCCTTGTTTGGGATATGTGGTACTAAAATGGGTGGATTAAGGAGATATTGCTTGATTGTGTTGAATTTGTTTTGGCAGGCTTGGTCCTAACTAAAATTTGTATCTTTCTTTAGTAATTGAGTAAACAACTAAGTTTTATCAATCATCTAGGCTAAAAAACAATGGATTGTTTGGATCTTGCCTTGAAGTGATCAAAGTTATTCTGGGTTGGTAGGAGGTGGCATATCAATAATAGCTTTAACTTTCTTAGGATCAACTTCTATGCCACACTGAGATAGAATGAAACCTAGGAGTTTTTCGGACGTTACTCCGAACACACATTTCTTTGGGTTTAATCGAACATTGTATTGCTTGAGTCATGTAAAAATATTATGTAGATCAATAGCATGATGTTGTCATTATTTGGATTTAGCTAGTATATCATCAACATAAACCTTGACAATATGATAAATTAAGTTGTGGAAAATGTGCATCATAGTACATTGATATGTGGCTCTAGCATTTTTTAATTTGAAAGGCATAATAATGTAACAAAATGTACCCCATGGTGTTGTAAAGGATGTTTTTTCTTGATCTTCTTCAGTAATTTTGATTTGATTATAACCAACAAAATCATCCATAAATGATATAATTTCATATCTAGCTGTGGAATCTACTATCATGTCAATATTTGGTAAAGGGAAATCATCTTTAGGGCATGTTTTATTTAAATATCTTGAAAAGGAATAACATCAAATTTTTCTATTAGGTTTGACTACAGGAACTATATTAGAAATCCATTCAAGATGCACTACTAGGAAAATGAAACTAGCATCTAAGAGGAGTTAGATTTCATCTTTGACTAGAAGAGCCACCTTAGGATGCATTTTGTGAATTTTTTGTTAACTAGTTTAGCATCATGGTATAAGGAATCTGATGGACTGCTATAGATATATCAATTCTTGGCATATCAAAATATGACCAAGCAAAGAGTTCTAGAAATTTTGTTAAAGCTTGATGAATATCAACATCCTCTTCCTTTTTTAGGGTAGTGGCTAATAAGACAATGTGGGGATCCTTATCATTCTTGAAATTGATGGTTTGTTCATTAAGTAATGTGGAATGATCAAGGGTGTATGGAGTTTTAGGGATAGTATCATTTGAGTCAATTGGTATACCAGGGGAGGAGTCGATACTTTCTCTGAAGTATGCATGGGCATTTATGTGGTTTGAAAATTTGTTCTTATGATAACAAGATGGGAGGTCCTCATATGCACCAAGAAATTTTAAGAGGGATTCATCATTAAATAATTCATCTAATGAAAACATGTTGGATGAAGTTGTGTTCTCAATAAAATCAGGATAGATCAATGACAATGTAGAAGTATGATTGACTATATTATCAGTGTGTGCAATTGGTGGATAAAATTTTATGTGTTACGAAAGGGTGGGAGAGGATTTTTTATGGCTAAGGCAAAACTGGTATCCTATCCCGTACAACTTATATTGTGTGGATGCCTCGATAGGATTGACTATTCCCTATTCATGTTTGCCAAGTCCTTTGCCCTGATAGCCCATCTTATTGAGATATTTGAGTGTAAAGGGTGAAGTGAATTGGTGATCTAGTGTTGGTGTTATGACAAACTTTAGAATTGTTTGATTTTGTGTATGGTTTGAGGGTGCATTGGGAGTGACAAGTTGTGTAGGTATGTTACCTAGATTAAAGTACGAAATATAATTTTGTGGGGATTCAATTGCTTGACAATATTTAAAAGGTTCATGTTCTATTGGGCATGTATATATGTAACCTTTGTCACTAAATTTGAGACAAGCATGGATTATGGAAGGAACTACATGAATATCATGAATCTAGGGTTGACCAAATAATAAATTATAATTAAGGTCATTTCGCATGACTTGGCAGGTGGTTGGTAGTATCTTGGGCCCTAGGGTAAGATTGGGTGTTATTTGACCCATTAATTTTTATAGAATGTTATCGAAACCTCTGATATTCATATCAAAATGGTCTAGATCATGAAGTTGTATGTTAAGATGAGATGTTGTAAATGTTAAGGCCTGAATCATTATTCATTAGTACTCTTTTGACCCTGACATCATTAATTCATAATTGAATATATAAAGGTAGATGTTGTTCAATAATGTGTTACAGGGGTAAATCTTTTTTTTCAAAGGAGATACGATCTTCAATACATTGCATTGTGTTGAGGATGGATGAAACATAGGCTGGTTCAGTGGAAATAGGGATTCTAGTATTACGAAGGGATGCATACAATACATCTTTGTAAACATCTTATCACTGAAGGAGTTCAAGAACATAGACTGTATCTAAGGGGAGCGAGCCTGAGAAGTAAAGCTATGGCCCTGGGTATAATCAACCTACCTATCTTCATAAACTTGGGTGATAGCATGGATTGCATGATCTACATAGGCATAAAGCTCATAGTAGGTGCAGGATAAGAGCTAGATGTACCAAGTTCAAAGGAGGGAGGGATGGATATAACCGCTAGTGTTTGATGGCATCTAGTAATGATACAAAGATACTCAAAAATAGCCAATGAGTTATATATATTGAGGCAAAAATCATGAATGTGAATTTAAATGCATGTAATTTAGCTAATTATTTATGCAAAGATATACTTATAAAGAGTATGTCATAGGCAAGATAGCAAGTAAGAGATAGAAAATGTGACATTGTATATGAATGCATAGAAATTTGATATGCAACATAAAAATTTTTATTTATTTAGCATAATGAATCTAGATACTTTTCCATATGACAAATAGAGAATAAAGGATAGAGAACCTGATTTTATGTCTAAATGCATTAAGAGCTTTGAGTTGTAACATAATATTACTAACATGTTGAGCATAATAAACTTGAAGATTATTTCATAGGAGAGATAGAGAATATGCAAAAGGCATATGGAAATCTTGTGTAATTTTAGAAATACATGTTGTAATATCATCCCTTAGTATGAAAATTATGCATGAAATGCATAGAATGAAACTTTGTACTAGCATATGATAAACTTCATCATGCATGTCCATGATAAGACTGATTATGGAAACTTTATTATTTGCAAGAAATGTAAGAACAGTTTATAAATACATGAGCATCATTTTTGTAATATTTGTACGAATGTAAGGTGATACCTCGAAAAGCAAAGGAGGAGCTAGTATATACAACTAAGGATTTTTAAGAAATACTTGTGTAAAATACTATGAGTGTTTGATTTTTGAATTGATTTTCTGAGTTTGATATGCAACTAAATTTTCAAAAAATGATGTAAAAAGTACTAAAAAATAATTGAGAATGTATTTAACGTAAATAGGGTTTTAAAAGAGTTTTTTTTTTAATTAGTGAAATAATTTGAAATTTTCACACAAAATTTGTATAATTTTGCTTGAAAATTTTAGAAAAAATCAGAAAATATTTCTAAAATTAGCAATATATTTTTCTTAGTGTGTTGAATGTGTTTGTATGCAAAAGAGGACCTAGTATGTGCAAACTAGGGTTTGAACAAAATATGTGATATTTTTATAATGAATTGATAAATTTTTTATTTTTAAATTCAATAAAAATCAAGAAATTATGGCAAAAAATTATAAATAATAATCCCTAAGGTTTTTAGGGTTTTTGTGCGAAAGTTCAAAGTAAGTCAGGTTCACCAAATGTTTTTATTCTTTTTGGGAATTATGGTGTTTAATTCCTAAGTAAATAAAGTTCTAAGCAATGTAAATCAGTAAATAGATATACTTTAATTAACCTACTGATTTGTGTAAATAGATAGTATTTTGCCTTTTTTAAATATACTAGTAGGTGAGAGAATTTAAAACTTAGCGTGTTCTAGCTGATCTAGGTTGAGATAGAACCTAATATTGGAGGAGCAAGACTAAGAAACAGGCTAGAACAGGGCCCTGAACTTCATTTTTGAGTTAGATAGGAGTGCTAAAAGTGGACACCCTTCTATCTGGTGTTGTAGTCCTATTCCAGTGTTGTTGTCTTGAGGCTGAGAGCTTTTTAGGTTCTATCTGGCAAGTCTGTGCTACACTGCATATGAATTTTTTAGGCCTAAAAGTCTACAAAGCTCACTGTGTGCCTGATTCAATCTTTGAAACCCTTAGGATCTCCTAATACTTGAACTTGAATTAAAATTTTGGAAAAGAGAGAGAAGGGGTTAGTGTGTAAAGGATACGTTGGACGCATTTCATACCCCGTGTGTGCGCACGTTGCTTACATACTAATACTTTGAAGAGGGATAAATCTAATGTAGTTCTCCCATTGAAGTTCTTGGTGTAATAATGTGTGATGTATGTAACTAGATGTCAAATTAGAATGAACTTTGGATGACTAGGGACTGGTATGAGTGTTTGAATAGGCTTGAATTGATCTTAGAAGGTTGTATGTAGAGAATAGGGAAGAGTTCTTGAGAGTACTTACTTGTATTCTTGCTTCTTTCTTGTGAATTAGTGTCAACGCCTCTAAATGGACTTTGAATGGCATTTTATAGGGTAATTAATTATTATGGGTTATATGAACTTGTATTAGGCCGACAGGGAAAAAGATAAAGATTTGGGGAAATATAACTGTTTGAGGTAAAAATGAACTTGGACAATAGCATTGGAAATAGGACACCTTGAGTTTTGTCACTCATATCCAAGTTGGGTGTTATTCTCCTAAGGGGATAAGACTTGGGGGGATAGATCAAGGCCTAAGAGAGTTGCCTAGGTCTCAACAAGCTCAGTCGGAAAAGCTACAAATGACTAGGAATTAGTGAAAGACTAATCGAGAAGAATTGTGTGAGCAAGAAAGAGGACCTATAGGTTGGGTGATATTAGCCATGCGTAAGTCATCAAATTTTTAATTTTATATGACTACACATAACTCTTCCTTTACCACCAATAAATGCCACATATGAGTCTTCATACTTTGTGTCTTATTTAAATAAGGATAGCATAGCGGTTAGTTCATGCCATATTTGATGAAAATCATTTTTTTAGAAGTGCATGAGGTGATGTGACATTTATCATTAGTCCAAATCATTTCAATAACAGTTAATACACATAATATAATAAATCATTTGGTAAGTGTATTTAATTAATTGAAAATAGTAAAGTTAGTGTTTAAATAGAAGTATTTTAAGATAGACAAAAAGGATTGAAAAAAGATTATGCATAAATTAAATGAAATTTTGAATTAAAAAAACATATACATAATGTAAAACCAAGTGATACAGTGTTTTGTTATGAAAAATTCTATTAGAATAAGTAGAATATGTAGATTGGTAATATAGTGTTATAAGGGTCCACAAACTATACCAAAGTGAAAAACACTATGTGGTCTCCATACTCCGTGACTCTATTAGAGTGTTACATATCGATGTGCACAACTTTGTTGGAGGCCACACATACACATAAGCTAAGTAAAAAAAGGTTCATGTTTTATATTCATAAAAACTCTCATATGTTTTAAGGTCATTTTAGTGTTATGTCACTAAGGACTTTGGTGAATGGTGGATGCAAACACATATATATCGCCACGCACTAAGGATTTTACCACATATTAAATGACTATGAACTTGACCATATATTAGAATGGAATGCATGATCCTAATGGATCTACATATACCAATTTAATCAAATATATTAATCGCATTTTGAAATCCATGAGTACATGACCAATCTAAGCATGACACGTGGCTTCCTTTTAGCCAATGGATTTGAGTAATTTTATGGTTTTGTGACTATGCTTTGACTTTGTGATTATTGAAATGATCATTGATATATGGGGCCTTGTAGATGCATGAAAGATTAAAGTGGATTGGAAAATCATAATGGGTCAATGACCTCACCTTATTCCAAATATTAAATCACTTTGTGAACCTTTCTTACTTCATTGGCTCATGATTGTGCCGCTTGTTCTCTTTTATATCATGATTTTTATCTAATTTTTATTTTATTGATTATAATTATGGCTTGTTTTTTTATTATATGCAAGTGTGGACATGAAATGGAATATGAAGTGAACTAAATATGTTAATGGGTCGAATAGTCTTTGGGAATACCAATGAACTCAATAAGTGATGTCACCTCATGACCAACCAATGCCTATAAAGTGTTACACATCGATTATACTTAAACAAGGATATAATAAATATCATGAATGATGTCATTTTATGGATAATGAATCACTACCATCTATCACATGTTCATTAAATTTAGTGAACATGTGGATCACTACACACAATATATAGATGTCAAAAATAGTAAAGAAAAGGACCCTATGAACATGGATTTTCACATGATGATTTACATGTGACCAAGAGAATCAATGAAAAAGGATAAAATGATGCATCCAAAAGGAATTATATATCATAGTTAATAAAATAACTGGTCCACATAGTCCATCAAAACCATTATGAAAAATAAAGTGAACCACATGAGTCCATATGTGATTGGTCATAATAAAATAAAATCTCACAAGGGGTCACAACTCAGTGAGATCACACCACATATATTCCACATGGCCATAGCTAAATTTAAAGGTGATGAAAAATGTGAAAATAAAAATTGAATCAAAGAAGAAACAATGAGCATAGTGAAAATTGAATGCCCTATGCACGATATTCCATCAACATGTAAAGTTGTCAATGGGGATGATCTATTTTGTAGTGACTAAATTTGACACCCATCATGATGTAGAGGATCAAGATTTGAAAGTGTAGCCTAATCCATAATTCACAAATACCCACACAGTCATAAGAGATAAATCACCACTCCATAGGATATAAAGTGAACATTGAAAGCATTATAAGAAAAATGCATAGGATTATTGTTGTCACATTGATACGATCCTAAAAGGACTATTTAATTAATAGTGATCACCACCAAGAAGTTAATGTGATCAAATTTTTTGTTTAAATATTCAAATATTTTATTTAAATGCCATCACAGTTTTATCTATTGAATGTAGTTTAATAGTGAACCGATGAGAAGTAATAATCAAATTTCAAAATTATAGGGATTTGTGATGTTTGTTTAGTGATTAGTTGGGACTGAGACCATCCAGCCTCTCATTCATGAAATAGAGTATAGGGTAAGCTTACATGCAAACCTATTGATTTATGGGTCACAAATAAATGTGTTTGAATTCTATAATGAATTAGGGACATTTCCAAGTATATTCACAAAAAGTACTAACATGTGAGGGTCACAAGGACAATGAATAAAGTGACCCATGGTAATTATTTTTGGGGCCACATTGACATTAGGATCAGGGATAGTTGGAAGCCATAAATATAATGGATGTTTATGACTAACCTCAAATATGATGTTATATTTATAGTTGAACTCTGTAAACATTATTAATTCCATGAATAAACATATGGTTGAGGTTACAAGTGACATCATTTTTATGGGGAGAAATTGAACTACGTAGTCACTTTTAAGTGTGATGTTTTTTTGTGTGAATCAATATTTTATTAGTGGCTATAGGAAACCTATGATGGGGCCATGTGACACCCATACCAAAGTCATAACCTCTATTTAGAAATAAGTGAGGGGGTATATAACTATTTAAATTATAGGCCACATTTAAAAGTGTTTGGAATCCACAAAGTTCTATTGGCCCTTGATCACTTGCAAATGTAAAAAATATGTAATGTGTGGTGGTCAGATGGCATATAAAGACCCCATTGGTAGTAAGGAAGGTAAAAGTGTGGCTTCACTAGCCTAATATTGTAATTTTTTTGTTTAGTTTCCATGTGGAGCTCAAGGGACCCTTTATTATCTTGCTTCAAACTTAGTGCCAAATTCCTTGGAGAGATTTGTAATGTTTGATGAGTATGTGGACCCATGAAATAATGATTTTTTAAATAATCTAGGTATGCATCTAACCACATAATAACATTATAAGTTATAATGTGTGTGTGTGTACGCACATGCGTGCGTGTGTGTGTGCAAGGAAATTACTTAGATGATTCACAATAATATAATTATTTATCACAGAATTAAGGTTAGAATAAATAGATCCACAATAATAATTGGTGAAAGATTAGGATACTTGAATATTATGACTAAGCCACTTCGAGGGGGCAACCTTCACAACAATGCAATAAGACCAGAATTCATAATATGATGATAAAAGACTAGCCACTACCTCTTATATATACTCTATATATCAGAGGTTATTCCATAGGCCAACCATACTAAGAACATAAAGAAATGCAACAAGATAATATGAAGGTGTGTAAGCCATAAGTCTACCACACATATCCTTATATGCACTATAGGTTAAAGGCATAACATGCCCCTCCCCTTAAAAACAACATTGTCCTCAACATTAAATCAAACTAAGATGTTGTTTTAGGAACTCTTCATTCTCCCATGTTGCATATTTATAATGTAGGTTTTTCCATTTGATCAAATGCTCCTTAATGGATCTGGTATGTAGTTGCTTAGTATGCATGTGAAAGATCTCTTCAGGCTCTAAAATGACTCTACCTTCTTCATCTAATTTAGGTAACATAGTTTGAGTGGAAAATATATGTTTAATGACCTTATTTAGGAAAGATACATGGAATACTAGATGTATGTGAGTGGATGGAGATAATTCTAGCTTGTAAGCCACACTACTAATTTTTTGCAAGATCTGACAAGGGCCATAATACTTAGGTGATAGCTTGTTATCATTTTTTTGTTGCTTCAAATACATCTACTTATATGGATACAGATGCACAAAAACCCAATCACCTATGATAAAATGCCACTCAATGCGGTGTTGATTTGCTTATTGCTTCATTCTATTTTGTGTCATTGCTAAATTCTCTTGTAAATTGACTAGAACCTCCTGTTGATGGTGAATGTGTTCTTCAATAGATCAAACCTTTAGATGCAATATAAAAGATAAAGTGATGGATGGGGGTTGATACCCATATAATTCCACAAAAGGATACATCTTGGAAGAAGTGTGAAAATAAGTGGTATACCACCATTCAACAAGTGGCAGTCAATGAACCCATTTGTCATATTTGTTAGAAACAAAACAATGAAGATACCCTTGTAGACATTTGTTGACTACCTCTATTTGTCCATCAAAATGAGGATGATAGGATGAGATATGATCTAGTTGGGTGCCCAAACATGAAAATAACTTAGTATAAAAATTACTAGTAAATATGGGATCTCAATCACTTATAATGATCTTAGGAGTACCATGTATTTATGATTTGTATTGAGAAAAGCAAAAGCTACTATACTAGCAACAAATGGTTGTGATAAAGAATAAAAATAAGCATACTAGTGAGTCAATCCACAACTACCATGATAACATTTTTACACTCAGACCATGGTAACCCCATAATGAAATCCATGGAAACCTCCTCCTAATGCTAGTTAGGGATGGATAAAGGCTGCAAAAGACTTGGGGTATTAATGGTTTCACCTTTGTTTTATTGGCATACCATGCATTTAGCCACATATTCATGGACTCCCACTTGGGTCCTTCTTCAAAGAAATCATGCTTAATTCTATGATATGTTTTCCAAAATCTAGAATGACCTCCAAGTGGAGAGGTATTAAGTTCCCAAAGAATTTTATGTTTGAGGAGAGAATGCTTACAAAGGTACAATTTATCTTTATACCATAATATATGCCCCTTCCATGTAAATTTTTTAGATTCATCAGATTCTTACTAAAGATTTTGAATCAAATCCTTGGTATCACTATCATTCTTCCATTCAAATCTTTCATCTTCTAGCCAATCTGCTTGCCACATGGTCATGGCATATAACAATGCCTCAATTGATTCATCCCATTAGGAGAGGGAATCTGCCACCACATTCTCTTGTCCTTTCTTGTACACTATTTAAAAATCATATCCTAACATTTTAGTCACCCATTTATGTTGTTCTTCAGCTGAAAATCATTGCTCCAAAAAATATTTGAGACTAGCATGATCATTCTTTACCTAAAAGTGATGACCCATCAAATAAGGTCTCTATTGTTTCATTGCATGCAAAATAGTCATCATATATTTCTCATAGATTGGTTTGAGTCTATTTTTTCCCTTCAATTAGTGACTTTCAAAGGCCAATGGTCTACTTTATTGCATGCATGCAACTCCCATACCATATCCTAATGTGTCATACACCACAACAATTTTTTTTGAAAAATCAGGGTAAGTTAAAACTGGAGTTGTGCACATAGCCATTTTAAATTGTTCAAATGCCTTGGTAGTTGAATCGGTCCACTAGAAAGTGTATTTCTTCAACAAAGAGGTAAGTGGGGTTGTAGTGCTACCATAATTTTTGACAAACCTATGATAGTAACTAGTTAGCCCCATAAATCTTTGAAGGTTCTTGAGGGTCTTGGGAACCTGCCACTTCATCATCACTTGGTTTTTTTAGGATCAACTTTCAGACCTTCTTGTAAAATAATATGACCCAAGTAATCCACCTCTTGGACATAACAAACACATTTGAAAGGCTTGCCATAAAGTTGATGTTGTTCCAGAATTGAAAGTACTTATTTCACATGCTTCAAATGGTCTTCCCAATTTTTGTTGTAGATTAGGATATCATTAAAAACACCATACAAACTTTCTCAAAAATGTCCTAAAAATACTATTCATCAAACTCTAAAATGTAGATGGTGCATTTGTGAGGCCAAAAGACAAGACCACAAATTCATAATGGTATTCATGAGTTATGGTTTGAGGTATGTCCTCATCATAGATGTGAATCTGATGATACCTAAAACGAAGGTCTAACTTGGTAAAATAAACATGTTGGTGTAGTATATTATTTTCCTGCTCTTTAGCTTACTTAGGTGTTATTTCCTTTGGATATGTTTATCCCACATTCATGAGAATGATAGGTTTATGCCTTACTTCTACCTATACTGGGGAAGTTGGTCCCACATGCATGAGATGGTTAATCTCTATTGTAATCTATTTTATACATGAATGAATTAAACAAGATGGAATATATCTAATGTATTCTTGGTGTGCAATGTTAAATATTTCATGGTTGTGGTAATAAACTCTTGGAGAGATCTTGGTTGAAGAGTTTTGTTAACTCTTTCTTGGTATCAAAGCCACCCTCTAACAACCATTGCTCATTTTTAGGTTTCTCTCATTGTAAATCCACCATTATTTCACTGATTGACCCCTTTTTATTACTATTTCTATAGCCTTTTGAGCCATTTTTTGCAGTCAACTATTTTTTGCTACATTTTCAAGTCTTCTAACCTATGCCATTGAGTTTGAAAGGCCTCAAAATTCTAGGATCACTTGTCAATTTGTTGAAAATAGAGAATTTTTAAAAACTCATTTTTTGAGGGTTTTGTTGTAGTTTAATTGGGTTTCAATTCATTTACTTTTTCCAGCACCCAACTGATTATTCCAAGTCAGTTCTCAACTTATTACAACTAGGTAAAAATAAGGTATGTTCCCAAATCACTCAACATTTATCACTTGACTATGTTGGCATCAATTCACATAAGGCACAAGCCTTATGCACTCACCTGAAGCACAATAGAGAAAGAACTAAGGCCCGCATTGGGCTAATTGTGCCATGGTGCATCTCATTCTTCATAGGACTTGGTCATTACAACAACGTTTATAGGTTCATTGGTGCAAATTATTTTTAGGCTACGCTGGAGGTCTATAGGCACAAAGCCTATTCGAGGAACTACTTCTGGTCATAAGGGCACAAGCATATATTGGGTTAGTTTTAAGCTCTCCAGGGCGTAAGCCTTTGTGTTATTAACTTAAGCATCATTCAAGAAATTTGGTGGGTTAAGGTAATTACTTTATATAAAGGGCCCATGCTTAGGCTAGTGTTCTTAGTAAGGGTATCAAATCTTTGGTACATGACTTGTCTTATACTTAGGCTACTTCACAAGTTATGTCGATATCATCACTTAGCACAAAGATGCCATTAACGACCTAGAATAGAACTTATCTTAAAAAAACCTTCATATATTAAAGTTATACCATCATAACTATCACATTCATTTTGTATCCAAAAGAAATTAACCAAAGGCATAACCAAATAAAGCTCAAATAGATGCAACACCATTCTTCATTAAACAAAGTCTAGATAAATAGAGTACATGATAAGAGAGCCAAAGCAATTACTTATCTACAGCTAATAATGGCCCAGAGGCTCACAAGCAAGCTTAGGTACTATAATATGGAGCCTCAAAGGTGTCCATGTTATACCTAACACTAATGGCATTTCTAGCAATCGAATTTGATTTCTCCAGAGCTTCACTACATCAACTTACCTCCTCTTGATTATTATATTGAGATCAGCTTTATAGCCCATAGGAGCATCTTATGCTAAGGTGGAGAGTGTATATCAGGTGCTGAGCTAGAGCCTTGGTTGATCATTCCATCAGCTCCATCACCTTATGTCATTTGTGTTATGGTCACCATGTGTAGCCACTCAAAAAGATGTCCTAAAAAATGGGTGCTAATTAATCACATGTTAGCTAGTGCTAGATCTACAATTATTCCTCCAATTGGTGCCAAAAGATACCAAAATGGTAATCATACCAAGTGATTACCTCATATGGAGATGCCTGTTGAGTTGGCATGGATCCATACTTAGCCAAAAAAGGGGCCCAACATTACCCCATATAAAAATTTTAGTTCATCCTCAGACAAGTCTTTCAAAGTTTTTGACATGTAGAACTCGAGTGCACTCTCTTTCAATTCAATAATGAAGTCCTCAAATCCCTTGATAACAATCTTGAGTTCTTCAACAAAACTATCTATCTTTGTAGAGGTGGTGTTAAGTGTGAGCACATCTATCTTCTTCAATTCCTTTGAGAAGGCCTCGAGGTCTTCCCTATATTTTATCACTCCCCCATCAAGGATTTCTTCTTGTTCATAGGCCTTAGTCTACAAGGCACAAAAAAGTGCTTCCAAGCTTTGTTCATGGTCTTTGATCTGGGTACTCAAGGCATTAACCTTGCCCATTATATGGGTGCACTCTGACTTGCTTTCAATGTATACCTAAGCCATCAACCCCTCCTTCTCCCACTTTACCTCCTTAAGGTGCACGTCTATGACTTATGCTTGGTTGGAGAAGCTACAAAAGATGGATAGGTTGCATCTGTGCCCTCTTGAAGTTTTATGAAGAGGTCTTTCACCTCTTCAAGCTTTATAACTAGCTCCCTTTTTAGTGTGGTGCATAGGTCCTCCTCTTCTTATTGTGATGACTCTACCTTCAACCTTGAGAACATTTACTCCAGTAGCATGCATACCTTATCAACATCTGAGAGGTTTGATGTGTCAACATCATCCAAGAGGGATGGCTCGACTGCCTCTATGTGCTCAGCTAATTGTAACTTGAAATTCATGGCCTTTACTTCCTCTTTTGCATCTAAGGTGGTTTTTTTCCACTTTGAAGCCCTAACATCATCGATGATGTTCTTCTTATGACTTTAGAGGCCATCCAGATGAGTGCATTTACCAACCTGATTGGGTTCATGGTGTGGGGATTTATGAGAAGGGAATCATGCCCTTCCTCTAGTTTATCTATGCCCAATATGGCCTTCTATGACACCTCAAAATGAAGCTCATCCACATAGCTATCAAAAATAAATGAGAAATTTTGGCATGTCCTAGTGGTGTAAGCTCCGAAGGGCATGCATTCAAACATGTAGAAATCTTCATCTGTCTATCCTTTCTACATCTTTTTTATTAGGCTCAGCTCCATGCCTTCTTCTTATGTGATGACTATCTCCATTTGTTCTTTCTCTTCTTTATCGATGTCACTGATCTCTTCAAGACTTTCCTCTAAGGTTTTTTCTTCTTGTTCATGTAGAGGTTCTTCTTCAGACTTATCCCCTTTATCCACTTCTTCTCCCTTGGTGCTAGCTTTGACCTCCTCCTATTTCTATTGGGTTTCTTTGGCATTCTATATTTGTTCTTTCAAGGCACTAGCATCACCTTCCTTGTCTTTAGGTTCCCCTTACTTACTTGGGCATGCCTATAATGCAGCTTGATCTACTATATTGGTAGAGGTGATAGGCACCTTTTATGCCACTTCTTTAATTGGTTCTGTGCTCGCAGCTACCTCTTTCTCTTCTTTCTCTTTCTTGGCCTTTTCCTCTTGGGCCTTCTTTTTCTCAACCTTCCTCTTTTTCGCTAATGCTAAGGCCTTTTCTTCCTTAGCCTTCATTTCCTTGGCCTCAACTCTATCAATGTGCTCTTAAGTCAAGCCAACTACCTTCATGGCCTCTCTTCTCTTTTCTAGAACCAACGTTCTCTTTATTTCTTCCTCGTTGTGGTCCATTTTCTTCCACAATCTTCTCTTTTCCTCCTCAATTCATGGAGGATGTGTGGAAGGTTCTTTTGAAGAGGCATTAGGTGGATTTCTTGCCTCTCTAAGTGTGGTGGTAGTGCCACCTTAAAGGGCCTTTTAGATTTCTTTGGCACTAGGCTCTTCTCTTGCTTCTTCTACAATGTAGACCTTGGTTCATCCTTCCTCCTCCTCCTTTATCTCTTCCCATGCCTTTTGTGCCTTCATTTCCTCATGCACCTCTTTTTCTACCAAGGTTATTATGGGCATTGCAATGGGCCTTTTGGACTTCTTCTTCTTCTCCTTCTTGCTTGGAGAACTAGTCCCTTGTGTGAAGGTCACACACTTTTTAATTGGGGCTGATAGAGTAGCTTATTCTTTGAAGGTGATCCTTAACATTATGTGCTCTTGAATTTATTCAATTGTTTTTCCTTGCTTTTTTGGGGGAGATTTCTTTTGCACTTCTAACATTAGTTTCCCTTCATCACTGATCTAGAGGGAGAGATCATCATCCTTCCCAGGGTTTGTGTCCTTCTTTCTCAGCTTCATCTCATATTATAACATATGTATATGCCCAAGTATCACTTCCTTTTGGAAGGGATGGAGGTTAGTGCAATCCAAGTTGTCTTCCTTGTCTTTAGTAACTTTTCCTCTTAGGTGTACATATTAGTGTTGCAACCTACTTCTTTCCAAATCCATGGCCTTCACCAAGACGTCCAGCTACTGCACACTGGGAATTGTCCTTAACGTATCCCTAAAGTACTTGGCAGAAAATGTGTAAGGGAGTTTTAGCTAGTGTGATTGGTTGTCGTTTGTGAGTGTTAAGTGCACTACACATAAGTGTTGCATAATGATGAAGGTCATTGTTCAAAACATGTTTTAAGGGATTTCCTCAAGGATGTGTCATTCCATCCAAAATGCCTCTACGTATTGTGTCCACCACCTCATCACTCGAGTCTTGTACTTTTGGGAGAAGGCAAGTGGGTAGGTGAAGTCCTAGTAATTTAGTGTTAGGGAGTCCTTATGCATCAGGAAGACCTAAATATTATCTTCATCGCCATCAAGCATGTCGATCTCCTCCATCATAATTAAAATCAACATTGACCCCCATATGAAGGTCTCACATTGTATGACATTCAAGCATGTTCTTCACCATTTCTTCAACAATAAATTTTGCTATGTTGAACTTGACCCCTATGCTATATGGTGAGATATACATAGGTAGGCCTTGGTGATGTCCATCCATCAACTATCGAGGCAAAGTTTTAAATTGATGAGGCACACAATTGCTTTCATGTTAGGGTCCTTGATATATTTTATAGGGAGCGTGAATCCTACTTTATAGTATACAAGAATTTTTAAAACCCTTTCTACTTTAGCATCATCCACCATCATCTGGTGGATGTCTACATCAGAGTCTGAGAACTCGATGATTCTTCCAATTAGGCTCATTGATAACCACATGCAGCTCCCTACAAAGTAGAAGTAGTCTCCATGGATGCATGAGAGGAGGAACTACATGAGTTCCTCTGACTTTCCAAAACATGGAAACTTATAGAGATGAGTTGAATTGGTGGTTGCAAATCTATCTCGGATGGAGACATCGAACAATGTTGTGCCCACTTCTGTCTTGGCCCCTATATAAACCACCTAGTCTTGTGCTAGATATTGCACATTGATTGAGGTGCAATGGTTGTATTCCTTTAGCTCACAGGTGTGTGTAAAAGATGTGTTATTTTCTCCTACCAAGGCCTCAATGGGAAACTGCATTTCCTAGTATGACATCTTTGTGAGTACTTCAAGATCAACTGTTGTGATGCTAACCCCTTCCACTAGCTATGCTTTCTTCTTTGCAGTGGTTGTCTATTAAACCATTTGCACTTGTTTACAATCCTTTTACACCTATGGTGGACCAAAACTCATTTATTTCTTTCCCATCCTGAACCAGCTAGTGTTGAAGTGTGATTTATTTAACTTGTCAAAGCCTATAATGTTACCTAGCGCTTCTCACAGTTATAGGGTCTGTGACTACAACTTTAGTTTTCAAGCTTCACTTATTATTAATGGTAGCCTCAGCATCACTAAGGTTTTCTATTATTTGGTTTTCACACAATTCATGCCCCACACTTCTCTATGCCAATATTAAAGGGAATGTAATTCCTTTCTTTGTTTAATCGTTATGTTTGTACATATATAGGTGCTCAAGGTTACACTGCAATAGCATTTTCTTGATTCAACTCTAATTTAGCTCTAGTTCTATGCTCTATATTTTTATTTCAAATTATCTTGAGGCTTATAACCTAAACTAGTTGGCCTTTTATTGCTTTGTACCCTTAATTTAGTTACCTTCTTAATTGTAGGTGATTAATGGTGTGGCAACACCTAGATTTCTTAGAATTCACTTAAACCCATGAAATACACAAAAATCCACTACCACCTACACATTTAATGTGGATCTTTGTGCCTCCACCATCACCTCATTAAATTATCCAAATGATATTTTCAATGAAGTGACATGTAGTTGAAATGGTCACTTCCTACTTAACTTTTGGTGGATATCAACTTGTCTTAACGATCTTCCTCCTATGCTTTATTCACTTGATGTGACCTTCACCTTCCTTATGGCAACCTAGGTTCAGTGCTTCACATGCATACGATTTAGCCTCCAAGGTTCCATTTTCTCTTCTTGTTGTGCTTTCATTTCAAGCACACTTTCCTGTCTTAGTCAATTTCTTTGTGCTTTCATCTCTTGTCTTGACCTATCCCTACCCCATATAAATCCCTTGTGTTAGTTCTCAAGTGCTTCACTCTCTAAGTTTATTGTGCACTTAGCATCTTATGCACCTCTCTTCATCTTATGCATACTTAGCATCCTATGTGCCTCACTTTATCACTTGGTACCCATATCTATGCAAGTTCTATAAACTCCATGCACCCAAAAACTTAGGTGTCTAGCCTTAGGTGCTTAGAAAGCATCTGTGATCAACTCACCCGACTAGACTTATGCATGAAAGTGCTAGAATAGTTTGCTTACAGGCCTAAAATCACCTTGCTTATTCACTGATCACCAACATAACATAAAACATAAGGAAATGTTTGTCTTGTGCCAAACATTACTTGGGTCAACATAACATAACTGACTTATGACCAAGAAGTCAGTGTCTGATAGCACAAGTGCCATCCTATTACCTATAAGGCTTCAATCAATTGCCATTGAAATACCCATGGAGCATTTCACCTGACAACATGCACATCTTGCATGCACCAATTTATAATATACTGTAGAAGACATATGGACCCATCACCTAATTTTTAAATTTCCTAAGTACTTGAGGTACTTGAAATCATAAAGCAAGACCAATGCTCCTTCAATCAGTACCTTGTGCTTAATATGCTTGTCATGCCACAACTTCTAGTATGCCTTCTCTATTTGATGGCTCCACCTTGCTTGGGCATGCACCTCATCATAGCATTCTAAGTCCTCTAGCCTCACACTAAATGATTCTTAGTCATATAAATGACCAATATGTGTAATGCACAATGATGACACCAAGAACTCTATTAGTAGAATTGTCTTAGCAACAAACACCATTTGAAATGGTGTAGCCTTATTCAAGTGCTTGTAGGTTGTGCAATATGTCCATAATACTACTGACACTCGATCATCCTAGTCTTTGTGACCAATGTTGCATATCTTGGTGAGGCACATTCATATTATATTATTGAATGCCTCAGCAGTGCCATTCACTTGTGGATGATAAAGTGTGGACTTATAATACACCACCATGTATTTGGTCAGTAGGATATGCATAATTTCATTGATGAAGTATGTGCCTCTATTGCTAGTTAAACTGAGTGGGCACCCATATTGACTTATAACATTCTCCCATATGAACCTTGTGGCTATGGTGATTATGTAGTCTTTGGTTGGCACTGCCTCAGCCCACTTGGTGAAAGAATCGGTGGCTGATAGAATATATCTTATGCATGTACACCTTGTTGCAGGAGTGATCAACCCAACAAAACTAATGGCCCATTTTTTGAATGGTGCTTGGGAAATAATAGGGATGAGAGGCATCTCATCCTAGTGGTTGGGATTCCCTATGCGCTAGCATATGTCACATGTATTGGTGTAATCCTTTACATCTTAGAACAAACTTAACCACCATAAGCCTGATTTCAATACCTTATGCACCATTATGTTGCTAGTACAATGGCCTCCTACTATTCCATCATGTGCCTTGCATAAAATGGATTCCCTTTTGTGTTCTAAGACACATAAGTGTAGGACTTCATCTTGGCCTAGTTTGTATAGTTCCCCACTAATGAGCTGAAAAGGGGCCACACAAACTATGAGCTATTTCTTTTCTTTAATTATCATAGTCTGCGGCATAGATCTAGATGTTAGAAAAATGGTTGTTTTTGTCAAGCCCTTAGGGACACGTTGGACTCTATAGAGTTACACATCTAGCATGTCATCCTCGATCAACATTGCTACATCACTAGAGTTGATGCAAGATAAATGGTCAGAGCCCAAGTTCTATTTTCCAAGCTTGACAACAATTGAGAAATGGAACTCTTGAAATAGAACTATACATCAACAAATGCACCTATGGAGAATAGGCTTATTCACAAGGTAATTAATCACCTCATGGTCCATGAAGAATATGAATAGGGTTGCCAACAAGTATTTCTTGAATTTTTGTAGGGCATAGACCATAGCCAGTGCCTCACGCTTAGTTGTTGTATAGTTCTGATCTATTAGGGTCAATTTTTTATTGTAAAGGAGATGGGATGATCCATTTTGCCTTCATTAGGTTGCACCAGAATAACACCAATTTAAGATCAAGATGTGTCAACATACACGTGGAATGGGGTCGTCTAGACAATAAATTGTAGAATAAGCTCACTAGCCAACTTGATCTTGAAATTTTCAAAGGCATCCTCTCTTACTATGCCCCAATAGAATGGGTCATCCTTGTGAAAGAGCTCCTCTAATAGAACCTCAATCTTTGCATAGCTCCTTATGAATTTCTTATAGTATCCATAATGGCCTAAAAAGGCACAAACATCTTTCTACATTGAAGGAGTTTGGAGCTGAATGATTATTGCAATCTTCATGGGATCAAGGAGAAGACCATCTTTATAGACATTGTGCTCAAGTACGGTTCCAAATGGTGTTATGAATATGCACTTATTAAGGTTCAAGGATATATTTAGTTCTATGCACCTTTCAAACATCAGGCACAGGTTATCATAAAGGTCCTTTATAAACCCATACACAGTCTAGTCATCTAAGAACACTTAGAGGAACTTGTGGATGAAGTCCTTAAATGTAGTGGTCACCACTCTAGAAAACATAGCTGGCACATTCTTGAGTCCAAAGGGAATCAAGTTATAAGCAAAACAACCCCAGTCAATCTCAAAGGTTATTTTGGGCTTGTCTTCCTTTTCAATCTGGACTTGATGGCATCTGGAAAACCCATCAATGAAGGTGTAGATCTCACAGCCTACGATGTTATTCAAGACTTTGTTGGTGAATGGATTCAAAAACGGGTTAGTGACATAGGTAGTGTTTAATATTCTATAATCTATGAAAATACAAATGCACCCATCCTTCTTGATGTTAATCACCAAGGGGATCACCCATTTGGATTCTTACATCAGGTAGATAACTCCTGTGACTAGCATATTATCAATCTCTATCTTGACCTTGGCATAGAGATTGGGGTTCATTTTGTAGGGGTGTTTCTTGATAGGTTATGTACCATCCACTACATTTATGCTCATTTTAATAAGTTATGGGTAGGTGCCCTTCATGTCTCAATAATTTTGAGGGAACAAATCTTGAAACTCCTTTAGGAGATCCATAATTTGCATCAATTATGTGTCAAACCAATATGTACCAGAGTAGTCACCTTTGGTTCCCCCTCTAAGCTAATGTCTAACTAGGTGATTTTAAACGATGCATGATAGGGCTCGTTCCTCTCCTGATGTGTGTCATAAACTTGTTTACTCCCCTCATTTGTTTTGATGTAGATATGAGTAGGTTTTTCCTCATCAAGGGTGTTATCATCCACTTGGCACACTAGTTTCTTCTTACATGTCAAGGTCATCCAATTATACTCTTTCCAAGTTTTATCATCTTCTTCACTTAAGCCACTATTGAGTGCCTACTCCTCAAATAAAGTTGGGATCACCAATATTTTTTCCATGAACATCTCTTTTAGGCACTCCTCTAGGATTGCAGTGTCTTCGAACACTGCCCTTTGAATTACTTGTAGTGGATCGATCAATTCCAGGTTTTGTGAAGAAAAGGAGAAGGTGTACATGAACCTCTCTTTGAGTGCATCCTAATTTTATATCTTACAACACATCTTATTGGCAACATAACATGCTTGTTCCCATGTCTTTAAGGTTCTATAGAAGGCGTGAACCTATAAGTTCTTTGGGGCATTTGTACTATAGTCAGTCCAAGTTTATTCACATAAATGCATGTGTGTTATAGGGTTTGAATCACCAGAGTATGTAGAAATGTCCATATCTTCATTGTTTTTCTTGAATCTAGTGCATATTGTTGCTTTCACATCTTTCTAAGTTAGCAAGCTAGAACTTTATGCTACCCACCAATGAGTGACAATACTCCTTGAAGTATACACCAGTGCGCCCATCTTGTCTACTTCTTTTAGGATGCATGACTCGAGGTCGTAGACATATTCTTCCATAAGATTTCTCCCCTCATACATTGGGAGTGTGGAAAGTTTACCTTTGCTCAAGAAAAATGCTTTTTTTCCTTGTTTTTATGGTAAGGGACCCATCTCTTCGAAGTGCAATCAATCTGGACCCAGCTAATTCTCATAGTTTTGGTACCTTCGTGCTCACTAAGTGGCACCTCCAACTAGTCATCTCATAATCTTATTTGACCCATTGATTTCAAGTAACATCAATGGTGTCCAAGGATGACTATCCATCATCCTAAAAAAATACTTATTGGTCATCGGGGTGAGAGTCTCGGTGCCTTGCACCATGATGTTTTAGATATGGTTGATCTCATCTTGCAGATCAACACCTTCTACATAAGTATTTCTTGGTCACTTTAAAGGGAGATCGTTACCCTCTCCTTTCCATTTTCAAAGGTCATAGGCGCTTCTTAAAGCATATATTGGTATTATTCATGTAACACCATGGCCTTCCCAAGAGCGCTGGATAATTATCTTGTTTAGCCAAATCAATTACCTTAAAGTCAACATGGAACTCGATGCCCATGATATCTACAATGGCACTTTTAAAAATTCTAATTGGTTGCATCCTAAATTTGTTATCCATGAAAAGTACATGAGGGGAAGGCCTCAAGGCTGGCCTACCCATATTTTCCAAAGCATTCTTTATTAAGATATTAACCTTGGTGCCTATGTCCATGAGGACCTCACATAAAGACCATCTGTCAGGATCGTAACAAGAACAATTGATTAATTTTGCAAGCAACTAAACACGGAATTAACTAGAATTGAAAGCAACTAGAAATCAAAATCAGCAAAGAATAAGAGATACAAGAAACAATGAAAACTTGTATTAAACTCTTGGAAATACAATTGAAGAAATCTTTCTTTCTTCCACACCTCTCTCAGATGTATATATCTCTTTCCCTCAAGAGTTCTCTCTTCACAATTACAAACACAATACATCTACTTGAATTGATTTCTACATCATACAACATACAAGCTATGAAGATCTATCCCTATATATAGAATTAGGGATCATGAGCTATGCAATATCAACCATTAAATACACCTCCTAATATAAGGCTTAAAATAGTCTTACCAAAAATAGAAATGCGGACTCAACACCAATAGTTCAACTTATCATGAAAACAATCCGTTCTGCCATGAAAATAAAATTTTGGAACGCACAGGTGACCGACGTCGGTCCCTATTTGCCTGCATATGACCGATGTTGGCCAATCCATAACCGACATCGGCAGCCTCCAGTCGATCCCTGATCGACGCCGGTGACTGTGTAAATCTTGCAACTTTGCATTTGCTCATCCATGAAACTTTTAGCTCCACACCTCAACAATCTCCCACTTGGAGCTAAACAGTTGCACCTGTACCTGTACAGCAACATCTTCTAGCTTCTCCTCCATCTTCAATCTCAATTTTGAAGACCAACAAAAGTTGAATGAAGATTCAACTTCTCTTTTGTTATCGGATTTGTTAACATATCCACAGGGTTCTCATCTATATGGATCTTTTCCAGCTTTAATTCACCATCCTCCAATACCTATCTAATGAAGTGGTACCTAAGTTGTATATGTTTGGTTCTTGAATGAAAGGTTGAGTTCTTAGCCAAATGAATTGCACTCTGACTATCACTGTATAATCTACAGCTCTCTTGCTCCTTTCCCAACTCTTCCATGAACTGAGTCATCCATATCATCTCTTTGCTAGCCTCTATGACTGCAATGTATTCTGCCTCTATAGTAGACAAGGCAACAACCTTCTGCAACTTTGAAATCCAGCTAACCACCATTCCACCAACAGTGAAAAAATAACCTGTGGTGCTTCTCCTGCCATCCAAGTCACCTGCCATATCTGAATCTACATAACCATGTAGAGAAGTGTTTGACCCACCATAGCATAAATGCCTACTATTGGTCCCTCTCAGATATCGAAGAATCCACTGAACTGCTTTCCAGTGTTCCTTCCCTGGATTGGCCATAAACTTACTGACAACTCCCATTGCTTGGGCAATATTAGGTCTAGTACATACCATTGCATACATCAAACTTCCAACTGTGGAAGCATATAGAACTCTCCTCATGTACTCTACCTCATCATGTGAATTAGGACACTGATCTTTACTCAACTTGAAGTGTCCAGCCATAGGTGTACCTACTGATTTTGCATCTTGCATATTGAACCTCTCCAACACCTTGTTCACATAATCCTCTTGAGACAAAATCAACCTGTGATTTTTTCTATCTCTCTTAATACTCATGCCAAGGATTTTCTTTGCTGCTCCCAAATCTTTCATGGCAAATGTGTGAGCTAATTTTATCTTAAGCTCAAAAATATCCTACATGTGTGAACCTGCAACAAGCATATCATCTACATACAGTAACAAGATAATATATCTACCATTATCCAATCTCTTAAAATAAACACAATGGTCAGATTGACATCTACTGAAACCATGCTCAGTCATAAACCTGTCAAATCTCAAATACCATTGTCTAGGAGCTTGCTTAAGACCATATAAGCTTTTCTTCAACCTGCACACAAACTTCTCCTTACCTTTGACCTCAAAACCTTCCGGTTGATCCATATATATTTATTCATCCAAATCTCCATGAAGAAACATTGTCTTAACATCAAGCTGCTCAAGATGTAAATCCTCAATAATAACTAAAGACAATACAGTCTAAATAGAAGTCATTTTTACTATAGGAGAAAAAAATTCACCAAAATCAATACCTGGTTTCTGTGCAAATCTCTTTACTACCAACCTAGCCTTGTGTCTCATTTGTCCATTGTCACCTTCCTTTAACCTGTAAACCCATTTGTTTTTTAGTGCTCTCTTACCCGCTGGCAACTCAACCAAATCCCATGTTTGGTTCTTTTCCAAGGAATAAATCTCCTCATTCATGCCAAGCTCCCATTGTTTTTGAGTTTCTACCTGCATTGCTTCATCAAAACTCTCTGGTTCTCCACTATCAGTGAGCAATAAGTAGAATAATGAAGGGGAATATCGAATTGGAGGTTTACTTACCCTTTCTGACCTCCTCAAGGGCGTTTGAGACTCATTCACTACTTGTTGTCCACCCAAATTCTCTATCAGTGACCGATCTCAATCATCTCCAGGCCTGTACCTGATCGACGTCAGTTCTGCTCGATCGATGTCGGTTCTTATCTAACTGACGTCAGTCACTGTCTAACCAACGTCGATTACTGTTTGACCTATCTGACCAACGTCGGTTTCTGCCTGACTGACGTCGGTGTCTGTGTTTTTTTGGAAGTGATTTCCCATGAGCTCATTTTGGATCACAATCTCGTCCAAATCTCCATTGCTCTGCTCATAATCATTCAACCTCTTGAGTTGATCCCTGTACATCACTTTCTCATTGAAAACAACATCACGGCTTCTAATAATCTTATTAGTTTCTAGATTCAACAACCAGAATCTGAAATCTTTAGAGCCATAACCAATAAAAGTGCACCTCATAGATTTAGCATCCAGCTTATTTCTATTTTCTTTATCAATGTGCACAAAAGCTTCAGAACCAAAAACTCTAAGAAATGAAAGATCTACCTTTTTACCTGTCTAGGCCTCTTTTGGAATTCCACCATCCAGTGCAGTATAAGGTCCTCTGTTAATCAGGTAAACTGCAGTGTCTATAGCTTCTGCCCAAAACTGTAAGGGCAAACCAGCATGCAACCTCATACTCCATGCATGCTCCATTATTATTCTATTCATCCTCTCAGAAACTCCATTTTGCTGAGGTGCCCTTGGAACTATCCTTTGCCTGCGTATTCCATTCATAGAATAGTACCTATTGAACTTATAGCTGTAGTACTCACCACCATTGTCATATCTAAGACACTTCAATCTCAAACCTGTTTCATTATCAACCAAAGCTTTCCATTTCATAAATGTGTCAAATACATCAGATTTCTTCTTTATGTAATAGACCCATACCTTTCTTGTAGCATCATCAATGAAAGTAACATAATACTGTGATCCTCTAATAGAAGCTACCTGAGCTGGTCCCCACACGTCTGTGTGAACAAGCTCCAACTTGTGCTTCCTCCTTGTTGACCCAGTTTTGAGAAACTTCACTCTCTTCTGCTTTCCAAAAATACAATGCTCACATAAATCTAGATCTATGTTTTTCAAATCTAAAAGCTTACCTTTTGACTTAAGAACTTTCATTCCCTTCTCACTCATGTGGTCGAGCCTATAGTGCCACAAATTTGCATCTACATCTAAAGTAAATAATACAAAAAGAGAATAATCAGTAATAAAATTACATAAATAGAGAGTACCTTCTCTCTTACCTCTGGCCAATACAAGTGCACCCTTGGTAACCTTCCAAGATTCAACTGTGAGAGTTACTATACAACCCTCATCCCCCAACTTTCCTCTAGAAATCAGATTCCTCTTCAGGATGGGTACATGCATGACATCCCTCAATACCCATGTGTTGCCATTCTATAATTTCAGCTGCACTTTTCCTTTGCCAACAATTTTACAAGGCTCATCATCCCCCAAAATAAACTTTTCCAAAATCTCCCAAGACATAATCACTGAAAAATTATCTATTTGGGGTTGCATGGAAAGAAGCACCAGAATCTACAACCCAAGATTCTATTCTATTATCCAAATAAAGTACAAGAGCATCTTATGCAACAATACTTGCAACTTTTGCTTCTTCTTTACCTTCATGCTGATTTGCTTCTTTAACCGGCAACCAGCAATCTTTCTTTGCATGCCCTATCTTTCCACAATTCCAACAGGTTATTCTTCTTCCATTTCTGGATTTGGATATTCTTCTCATCTTTGACTTAGACCTTGATCTCCCTTGCTTGCTCTTCTCTTTTTGCCTTCCCTTGCTTTCAATACTTAAAGCATTACATGATGATTCCCCTGTGCTTTTCCTGCGAGTCTCTTCATTCATGATTACACTAACAACATCATCTACTTTTAAGATATTTATAGCAGATGTAGTATTACTAACTGTCATTACTAAACTATGCCAACTTTCAGGCAAAGAGCATAATATTAAAAGAGCCTTAATTTCATCATCAAAAACTATTTTGACTGAATTTAATTGATTTACAATACCATGGAAATCATTTAGATGACTAGATACAGATCCACCT
The DNA here is from genome assembly GCA_037957365.1 of Torreya grandis. NCBI lineage: Eukaryota > Viridiplantae > Streptophyta > Pinopsida > Cupressales > Taxaceae > Torreya > Torreya grandis. Next base: position 1,966,049 of record JARHVA010001001.1, on the reverse strand, counting down.
TCCTGCATTTGCAAATTAAATAATTGCTTCATAAGATATACCTTATTTGAAGCTGAGGGCTTTTCATATAAATTTGCCAAAGTATCCATCAACTCTACCGTTGTCTTTGCCTGTGACAAGTTGGAAATCACAGAAGATGCCAGACTCAACCTTATGGATCCTAGAGCCTTTCTATCAAGAACATTCCATTCTTCATCTTTCATATTTGTGGGCTTTCTTGAAACCCCACCCAATGGTAAGTACAGATCTTTCTGATGTAGATAATCTTCTATCTGCATCCTCCATAATTGATAGTTCTTGTCGTTAAACTTCTCCATTCTTAGTTTACTTTTTTCTTCCATTGATATACTCCCACTCAAACAGAAACCCCTATGAGTGACCTGTAATCAACACACACTAAACAGATCTGAAACTACCTGTTAGTGAACCCAAGCTCTGATACCACTTGTCAGTTGGTATCACTTGGTGAACTAGCAACCTAGCTCTGGTACCACTTGTCAGGATCGTAACAAGAACAATTGATTACTTTTGCAAGCAACTAAACACAGAATTAACCAAAATTGAAAGCAACTAGAAATCAGAATCAGCAAAGAATAAGAGATACAAGAAACAATTAAAACTTGTATTAAACTCTTAGAAATACAATTGAAGAAATCTCTCTTTCCTCCACACCTCTCTCAGATGTACAGATCTCTTTCCCTCAAGAGTTCTCTCTTCACAATTACAAACATAATTCAGCTACTTGAATTGATTTCTACATCATACAACTTACAAGCTATGAATATCTATCCCTATATATAGAATTAGGGATCATGAGCTATGCAATATCAACCATTAGATACACCTCCTAATCTAAGGCTTAAAACAGTCCTACCAAAAATAGAAACGCAGACTCAACACTAACAATTTAACTTATCATGCAAACAATCCATTTTGCCACAAAAATAGAATTTTGGAATGCACAGGTGACCGACGTCGGTCCCTGTTTGCCTGCATATGACCGATGTCGGCTGATCCATAACCGACGTCGGCAGCCTCCAGTCGATCCCTGACCGACGTCGGCGACTGTGTAAATCCTGTAACTTTGCATTTGCTCATCTGTGAAGCTTTTAGCTCCACACCTCAACACCATCCATAAATGGTGGACTTTACCATGAGTTCTTGATCATACTCCATATTTTGTGTATGCCTGACTTCTCACACCCTTTCCATGTGTGGTGCAGTGACTTTAACTAGCTTCTTCACTACATGCTCTAAAAGCATGTTCTTTAATAGGGGTAGCATCCCTTATATTTTTAGGAGGTGTAAGATCTTTGTTAGCTCTTGTACCTCATCCTCTTAACCATCTTGCTTCTTGTGAGAGGTGGTAACTTGCACCTCTAGGTCTCGCACCAATTAGAGATCTCCTTGTAGGTTATGAATCACATTCACAGCCTACTACAATACATATTTCTAGAGTGCAAGGTCTGGGTAAGGCATAACTTTGGGTTGAAGTTGTGTTATGTGCTTAGTATGGCTCTATTCCCCATATTCCAAGCATAACTTTGGTACTAGAATAACTAATGATTGAGTGGTAAATCCACTACAAGCAATTGTTTGTACTTTGATTGGTTTCGTGCAGGTTAGTTGTGCCTTCAGAGTTCACTTCTCCATTTTTGACTCACGTTTGATCATTCATGTGCCCTTGTCTATGATAGGCTAGCCTTGGATCAATTTATTATACAAGTTACGGAAATCTTCAACCTTGTGTGTTCCTTGATAATACCCACATGTTGGATGTGTTAGGCTGTTGTATTGATAGTGCTCAGTGGATCTACACTTGTAACATGATTACGATGAGAATTTTCCTCTACCATGTCCTCCACCTCACCTTAGGGCACCTTGTTGCATTTCATAGCTTTTATTTTATTGGCCATAACCCTCATTTCCTTGATTAGCTAGCCCCCCAATTACTGTAGTGGCCTATCATGTGCCTCTTTCCATATGTTTGCATATCTCATCAATCACTTAATTATCAGATGTGGTATGGGTGTAGGCATCTCAAAATTGGTAGTAGATGGTTATATTAACCTAACTATCATGTTACAAACATCATACACTTCACAACAAACCTCATAGCTTAGAAGTAATGTGTGCACATTCCTTAGAGGGTAGTTGTTCCTGTTATGGCCTTTTGTTTCACAATTGGTGTACCATAACTCACTTTGAGTGTCTTACAATGAACTAGTAGTAAGTTTTTGGAGTTAGCTGGCCATGGATGCAATCTACACCTCTATGAATGGTTGATTCTAGTATCAGTGCTTTTGACTGCCTTGGCTCTAAGCTTGGCTTTAAGCACTTTGTGAGGGTCAGTGAATGTCTTCATGGATAGTTCTCTTTGAAATAGTACTAGTAATCCTCTAACAAACCATTAAACATGTTGAGAGGGGTGAATGTCATAAAGAAGCTTGAAAAGAAGAGTCTTAAACCTTGTATCATACGAGTGCATGTTTTTTGAGATCCCTTAGTTAATTTCCTTAAGCGTGGTGATACTTTGTTGTTAAACTCAGGTTTATCGAATTCCTTCAAGAATGTTTCCTTCAAGGTGTTGTAGTCAATCATACCTTAGTTAGGATCAAATTTGTTATACCAAGTATGAGCATAATCAAGAAAAGTTATCATGAACTGTGTTTCCTTACACTCTAACTGGGTTATACCCCGAGCGCACTATTATAGTTCATGCTTTAGCACATGCTCTAAGGAATTTCCACACCATGGTATTCTAGCAAGTGCATAGCCATATCATACTAAATTTGTTGTGGGGGGTACTAGCATTTGAGGCACTTGTCCCCCTGGTACCTTTTCTAGTGATAGTCCTCTAATGCCTCTAACCACTGGGTTAGGAATTGGCCCTATTATTACTACTGACATCAAAGATGATGAAGGCATTATACTACTGACTTATGGTACTGAGCCACTTCTTATGGGTTGTTGCCCAGTCTACATAGCTAACATTGGCTGAATTGGATTGCTTAGACTCACATTTTGTATTTGTGAGTTATCACCCAAATGTCTAGAGCTATCCTCACTTAACTCTTTATAAGGAACAACTTGTTCAATCACAAAATTATAGTCCAAGTCTACAAAATGGTCAAAGTTGATGTGGACAATAGGGTCAATTATCACTCTTCTTTCTTCACATGGGGGATCCAGTGCATGATCTAGTTGTAGGTTCAAAGGGGTAGGCAATTTTGATGTATCTTAAATGGTAAAATTATGTAGGGACCTAATGCAATCTTCACTCACCAACAATTGAGTTCAATCTATGGCTTCATTGTTCCTTTCCTCACATTATTGAAATTTAAGAGATCCTTTCCCATGCCCTTCCTACTTGCTACGGGTTATCTTAGCACTTATAGGTTCTAGATCTTTCATCAGCTTGTGCCTCCTTTTATTATAAGTCTATCTCTTGAGCCCTTAGGTATCAATCTACTCATCCCCTTCCATTTTTATTCACCTATACATCCCCTTCTTCACTATTATGCTGCTCATATGCAAAAGGACTAAGCATTCCATTCACATGGTTTCAAAGCCATAAACCACCATTAGTTTCTTAAGCTCTATACTAAACACTTTCATAAACATGCCTCTGGGCTCATGCAAAAATTAATATTCTACTTCCTGAAGATAGGAGTATGTCAACACTGCGAACTCAAGCACATAACTATTCAATACTCCTTACCACTATTTATCTGCAACTCTAGTCCAAGTGGAATCTAGGTTCTCAAGCCTCTATAGGCACTCTGTCATCTACTCAAATTTTTATCCATAGCTTTGACTTTTATGGGTTGCATAAGTAGCCAACCTTTAGTATACATGCTTAGGTAGTTTTCAAAAGAAGACCTCATATAGAGCATCATACAAGTTGTCTTGAACCCACTTCCTTAGCTTTTGTCCTTTACAGGATGGATGCTTTAATGCAAATCTATCTTCCACTTGTTACAACAAGTACTAGATGTTCTCGAGGGAGAGTCAGAGCATTGTTCTGTAGCATAATTGCAACAACAAAACCAAAATATTTTAGTTTAATTGGGTTTTAATTAATTTACTCTGTCCAGCACCCATCTAGTTGTTCCAAGTTAGTTCTCGACTTATTATAACTAGGCATAAACAAGGTATGTTCTTGTAATGCTCAACATTTATCACTTGGATACACTAACATCAATTCACATAAGGTGCAAGCCTTATGCTTACCCGAAGTGCAGTAGAGAATGAATTGGGGCTCACATTGGGCTAGTTGTGCCATGACACAACTCATTCTTCATAGGAATTGGTCATTGAAATAATGACATTGGTAGGTTCAATGGTGCAAGTCGTTTCTGGGCTAGGATAATGGTTTATAGGCATAGAGCCTATTTGGGGAACTACTTCTGGTCATAAGGGCACAAGCCTATATTGGGTTGGTTATATGCTCTCTAGGGTGCAAGACTTTGTGTTATTAAGTTAAGCATCATTCATGCAATTCGATGGGTCAAGGGAATTACTTTATATCAAGGGTTCGTGCTTAGGCTAGTACTCCTACACTTAGGCTAATTCACAGGATATGTCGATGTAATCACTTAGCACAGAGATGCCATTAATGACCTAAAGTAAAACTTATCTTAATAAAACCTTCATATATTGAAATTATACCATCATAACTATTGCATTCATTTCACATCCAAAAGACATTAACCAAAGGGATAACCAAATCAAGCTCAAATTAGATGTAACACCATTCTTCATCAAGAAAAGTCTAGATAAATAGAGTACATGATAAAATAACTAGAACAAATACTTAGCTAAAGCTACTAACAGCCCAGAGGCTCACAGGTGAGTTTGGGCACTACATTATGAAGCCTCAAAGGTGTCTATGTTATACTTAACACTAATTTCTTTAGAGATTTGTTACATAAACTTGTATCCTCTTGTTTACTAGATCAAGCTTGGCTTTATAGCCCATAGGAACATTTTCGTGCCAAGGTGAAGAGCGTAGCCAGGTGCTGAGTTGGAGCCTTAGTTGATCATTCTATCGACTCTATCACCTTGAAACTTTTGCACTATGGTCACCATGTACAACCACTTAATAAGATGTCCTAAAAAAATGAGCTTTATTTAACTACCTACCAGTTGGTGCTAGATCTACAATGATTCCTCTAGCTGGTGCCAAAAGATACCAAAATGGTAATTATACCAAGTGATTACCTCCTGTCAAGATATCTATTGAGTTGGCATGGATCCATATTTAGCTAAAAAGGGGACCAATAGGTTTTTTGGTGTTACCCACATATAGATCTATACAACACATTTATTCATTATTTTTCTCAAAAATAATTATGGGTTTTTCTAGGTCTTTGAAAATATTTTATAGGTCCTCTATAGATCTACATGTCTTTTTGTTAGATATGAGGTGTTAGTTGATCATTTGTATCAACATTACAATCACTAATTTGATATGTATCTCTATTTTTGCCATTTGATATCTCCTTTCTTGATCACATTACATTGCTTTGGATTGGCTTTACTTCTGCAATTATTTTAAACCATTTGGAATGGTCATACCACTGGTTGTGGGTTATATATTTACTTTTGGCCTTTGGATGTGCATGTAGTTTAGATTTGTGCTTTGGATCACCACCTTGGGTCCTCCTTTCTACCTTTCATTCAAACTACTATGCACTTGGCATTGGGTTTTATTTGCATTGGATTATTAACACATGGATATGTGTTGGAAGCATTAAGCATGGAAATAGCATTGATCACAGTTGAAATTAAAATGGGCTTATTTCAACATTTGATTTGTCATAAGTGAAACATGTATTGAGGATACTCACCAATTTTGCTCCCCACAACCACACCACATATTTACACATTAGAACGGCCTACTCAAAGCTTTAGAATTGGTTTTTTGACAATGATTAAGGATTGAAGACATTTGGTTCTTCCATAATGTACTCATCCATGCCTCCATCTTGCTTGACCTTTTATAAAAGGTTTGATATTTTTAATGTGATGCCTAATTTAAAAACACACTCATTTTGTCATTATAGTTCCTTCATGCTTATGTAAGTCAATTGAACTATAAATTAAAATATCAATGGTGAAATTTTCTAAATAAGTGGTGGCAACTTTGTAAGTGGCGATGGATATGATTTTATGTGGAGGGGTTCCTTTTTTTATGTTTTTTAATGGGATTTCATTCTAATAGTGGGGATCATATTTTGGGAGGGCCCTTTGTGATATTTTATATTAATTTTTATTATAAATAATATTGTCATTACAGAGTGAGAAGTTATTTTTTTATTGTTTTTTATTATAAAAACAATATTGTGGCAATCTAAATTGTAAAGGAGATATTTAAGATTGTTTGGTCACTCCATTTTTTCCTTGATCTCATTTATCAAAGACTAGAGGGCAAGGCCTAGTCTGACAGGAGGCCAATACCCCTCCTAAGTAACCCCACTTAAATTTCTCCTTCTTTGCTTTTGTTTTCTCATTGTAATTTTTTTGATGCATTTTTTGCTATGACTGATGTCCTATTAGCATGAGATTTGACCCACATTGCTCATTCTTATCCTATATTGTATCACTTATGCCACTATTGCACTCTGCATTATCTCAGATGCATTTTCGATTGAGTTTGATGTCCTTTGCATGTGTTTTATAGATTTTTTTTTTTTGGTAGTTGATCCTTTTGAGTGTTTTTTTGCATACATGATGGATTTTTTTGCCATTTTACACACTCTTTCATTAGCCCATGACATGCTCTATTCTAGTTTGCACATTGACACTTTAACACATTAGTAGGTTGTGTCATGTCTCCATCAAGGTCCCTTTTTTAGTGCCTTGCCTTCTTCTAAGGAGACACTTTTTCGCTCCCTTATTTTCGAATCATCTTTCATGATACTTGATGGTTTTTTTGACAGGTCGATAGTCTCTTTGTTTGGAGCTATTTTGGTGAAGCCCAATGTATTTCGTGTTTCCATTTGGTGTCTTTTTATATATAGGATATATTATACTCGCACTAATTTATAAAGTGTCATGGGGTTTATTGATTTAGCCTTGTATACCTTCATGTGTTTGTGTGTTCTATTCTAAGCACTTTTTCACTTCTTTAGTTGCTTGTCTCATCCATCACCGCTAGAGCCATCTTCTTTGAGAAACCTTAATATTTATTTTTGACACCACTTTTTGATAGTTGATAGTTTCCCATAGCATATGGAGTTATTCTGGTGCATAAGTGTCAGCTTGTTTGGTGTTTGAGTAGTGGATTTAGACCACTCGTATAAACCTTTTTTTCCTCCACTTCACCCATTATGCAAGGGGTGTACATAAATTTTTTTAATCACCACTCCACCCACTCAATAATATGGGGGGGTGTGGTGTACATTTTACTTCTTAGATGTTGATCATTATTTGCACATGTAGTACTCTTTTGTACTTTCAACACCATTGACATTATTCTTGATTGGAGCTATTCTAGTGAAGTCAAATGTCAGTTGTTTTTGTGATCAAGTACTGGATTCAGACCACTCATGTAAATTGAGTTCCTTTATGACTTGTGAGTACTTGGAGCATGGACTACTTCAACATCATCTTTGGGGGGATTTCTAGATCTGTCTTCTTATTTTATCTCTTTTGAGGGGGAGTTTTTCCTACAAGTTTTCTCTTTTTTCTCCATTTTATGAGAGTTATATGTATTTTTTGCACTTGTTTGAGTGTTTTCTAGATTCCTCATTTGTACATAGGTATCTTATTCAAACACTTTGTTTGTCAAAACCCATATGAAATTTTTTTACTTGACTCCATAACCTTCTTAGTGATTCTTATAGTGATACCAGTGTGGTATCCCCACTAGTGACACCAATGTGACAGCCCCACTAGTCTTTATGCTCACTTTTCACCATCCTGTTAGATGGTGTTCAAGCAATGTTTCCTTGGGTTCATCATTCTACCCAATATTTTTTAGTGTAGTGTTCAAGATCATTGATCCTTGTATTCGACACCATTCCTACTTTCACTTGGTAGTTACAATAATTTGACATTCATGTACTCTAACAAGATGGATTGGTATCTCTAGGGACATGTGGATTCACATTGCATCCTTTATTATACCCACTTAAGTTATGCTTAAAGGGGGGTGTTAGTGTAGGATATTACTTTCCTACTCTTTAGATTACTTAGGTGTTATTTCCTTTGGAGATGTTTATCCCACAATTATGAGGATGATGCATTTATGCCTTAATTTCACCTATATTGGGGAAGTTAGTCCAACATGCATGCGATGGTTAGTATTCTCTTATATTTTACCTATTTATACATCTCTATTCTAATCTATTTGATACAAATATAAAACAAAATAGAATTTAATATATTTAATGTATTTTTGGTGTGCAATGTTAAAGCTTTCATGGATGTGGTAATGAGATCTTGGAGATATCTTGGCTAAAGAGTTTTGTTAACTATTTCACAACACCATGCAATTCATCTAACAAATCATCAATTATTGGAATAAGAAACTTATCTCTTTGATGGTGCACTTGTTGAGTTCTCTATAGTTTGGGCACATCCTTCAACTGTCATCCTTCTTTCACACCATGACCATCAGGGAGGAATATTCGCTTTGACTGCGTTGAATTATTCCTACCTCCAACATCTCCTATACCATATTTTCAATTTCACTCTTTTGGGCATAGGGATACTTGTAGGGTCTAATGTTGGGTGGTATACTTCCTAGAATTAGCCTAATGGCATGATCATGTGCATAACTTAGAGGAATTCCTTTTGGCATGTCACTAAAAACAATAGAATGTTCATCCAACACCCTTTGTAAAATAGGATGTGTAGACTCATTGGTTGGTTGAACCTTTATGGAAAATAAGTATGCCATGAATCCTTCTGCACATTTTTTAAGAATCTTCATCATTTAATGGGAACTAATAGTTATGGAGATTTAGCCCATAATCCATGTAGTTTAGAGGTCTTATCTTCTAAATGGAACCTTATGAATAGTTATTGGAAATTCATCTCAATAGTGCCCAAAGTGGTGAGCCACTGTACTCCTAGAATAATTTCATCTCCTCCCATGGGAATAAAAAACATAGAGGAATATAGCAAGTACTCTCTTGTAATAATCTAAAAATGACACTTGAGTGCTAAGAGTGCTACTTGAGACTACCCATCCCTAGCTTAGCCCTAGACCTATCTTAGGGCCTATTTAGACACTTATCTAGCTTTTGTGTAGGCCAAACACATCCCTAAACATCCATAAAATAAGCATAGACCTTCACTTAACCTTCCTATCCCCTAGTGCCTCAGGTTCTACCACCTTGACACTAGCACCATAATTGGGACAATAACGCCTCATGGTGCTAGTGTCCTAGTTTGGATGTTATTGTCCTTTTCCCACCTTTTATTACCAATTGATATCTTTTCAAATGAGCAACCACCTAGGGTTAGCCTAGACCTCTCTTAAGACTTGCACAAACATTAAAATAATATATATACATAAATTTTAGCCCTCTAATCACTATATGGAAATCAGGTACAAATTACACAAACAAACTTAAAACAAGCTATGCACAATCAAGGTTATCAATCCTTATTCTGCCCTAATTCTGTATATAGCCATCTACAACATTCCTAAGCTCAGATTACTTAGATTTCTAGTCTCAAGCACATTCAAAGCACTCGAGTCAACATTCATACTAGTTTCACGTGCACATGTACCAGTATTTAGGTGGGGAAAACCACATCAAGATTGATCCCTCCTTAGAGTATTTGTATGTAGGTAAATCTCATCACAACAAGGTGTTGAGGATGTCTAACCTACCCTAATAACAATACACTTTGCTATTTGTGCCATTTGGGTGACTTAACAACATGGAAGTTAGGGTTTGCATAAAAAATTAGTCAAAATATGTCACCTATAGGGAATGAAAACTCGTGCGCATAGGAATAGACTTGACAAGCTCAAACACAGGTGTACCTAGAAGCTCATAACAATTCTACATAGATACCGCTAGCACCATATAGTGCTATTATCTAATTAAAGTGTTATTATCTAGGAAGGGTTTTGACACCTGGATCATGTCTACAACACTTAGATCAACCCCTGTCCTAATTTGTATCCTCTACATCTCCCATTTTAATCAATTTATAGCTAAATATGTGTTTATATTATTTATTGTTATTTTTAGAAAGGTCAAACTAAGTCAATTATATTACAAACAAGTGGTTCTATTTATTGCATATTTCTACTCTGATTTGCTATACTCAATCCCTTTAACAACCTAGGGCTTAAACTCCATATCCCTAAAAAGTTAAATCTTTTGGTGAACTTGACTTAAATTCAATACTACTCAAACCCTAACCTTAGATGCTACTAGGGTTTGTATACTTGATTTTCCTATTTTCATTGGTTATGTTAAGATTTTTAGATTTCATACATTTTGTTTTAGCATCCCTCTTTCATTTTGTTTACTATATGCCATCTAAAAAGGTTTTCTCTCTCCCCTTAAGAATAAGTGCTAGGCTTAGTGATAATCCTATTGAGCATACCTAGATTCCTTCTATTTGAGCTTATACAATAGACAACATACCAATTACAATTCCCATCATTGATACTTCATACGCTAATTCTGTGGACTTCAAAGATAATGCATTCGAAGATGAGTAATACAATCAAGATCAAGATGATACACAAGATGAGAATCGGGAGACACTCCCCCCAATTAACAATGTAAATATTATAGTCAATAAGGATGATATTTTACAAAGTTTCAGAGATAAACTTTGGGAAGAGCCCCATGATCATGCACATATTCTACAAGCCATAAAGGAAATAAAGAACAAATCAAATAATGGTCAATCTTCTACTCCCATAGATAACAATATTGGTACACCTACTTTGGGGACAACTCATCTTGTACAATAACTTGATTTAACTCAACAACCTTTAGTAGTAACTACACCTCCTATGGCTAGTTCCTCCTCTCTAGATGTACAATCCCTTATACATGAGATTCATTCTCTGTAGGCTAAAGTGTTACATCTTGAATAGGTTGCTACTAGGCCATCGCATGATTTAGATTCTCATGTTCTTTTACATACACCTTTGACACATCATATAGGGGCAAATCCTTTGCCATCTAGATTCATGGGACCTAAGCTTACTTTATATGATGGTAAGGGTTGACCAAAACACCATCTATGAGCTTTCCATGCAACATGTTTAGACTACGTGTCCAATGATTGGCTCCTTATTAAGTTGTTTCCACATTAAATACTATGCTTTACAATGGTTATATGATCTTCACAACTAGTCTATCACCATATTCAATTCATTGGTAGATATGTTTTTAGCATACTTTTTAATTGACATCAATGATAAGATCTCATATGCTCAAGTGGCACAACTAAATCAAAAATCTAATGAGCCTATTGCAAAATATGTATTACGATATAAAACTATATTGGAAAAGATGACTAGCCCCATAACAAATAGAGGGATCCAAGACATATTCAAACAGAGTTTACTACCAACATTGTATGAAGCTATCTTATTCAAAAAGTTTCTAACATTTACAAATTTATGCCACACAGTGAAAGAAAGGGAAGTCAAGCTTCTCTCTATGGGAAAATTAAAGCACACAACTAGACCAAAATCAACTATTAAGAGTTTTAATAAGACTCCATATAAAGTAATGGCCACTAAAAATAAGAGTGATCCAAAGGGCACAATTAATGCATATTAAGAGCCTCCTCCTCACCTGGTTTTATCAATGTCTCCACAGAGAGTTTTCACCAACCTTTTAGAATCATTAGCACATGTTTTAAAGTAACTCTTGGAATGCAATGTCATATCTCTCCCTCCCATAAAAGAGGTTGATACAACATGACCTCTTCCAAATAGCTATGATTCCAATTCATTCAAAAAATATCACAGGACATCAGGCCATATTACAAATTGATGCATCAGCTTGAAACATAAGGTACAAGATTTGATAGAGGCCAATATCATTAATGTGGGAACACCCACAGAGGCACCCAAAGTTCAACAAACGAAAGCTAAGACATTGAAAATATTTTAGGTCCATTTCCAAAGCATACAGTTGATGAGGTAGGGGCACTTCAGGTATTCACTATATGTATCAGATGCATCCGCCACCAACATCATATTTCACTACTATAGAGGATGCACACCCCTTACATAATATCATTGGTGTGTATCATATTATAGTACCAGCTAGACCACTCATCACTTTCTCAAAGTAGGAGATTATTTATGATGATTCAAATTTATATGCACTCTTTATATGAGCCTACATTGATCATCATCATATTCAAAGTGTTATGGTTGACAACATGTCAAGTATTAACATGTACACTATCACACCTCTATGACATTTGGGTTATTCAGATTAGAACATTTCTCCTACTAACATAATTATTCATGGTTTCAGTGGCCATGTTCAAATATTCATTGGGGAGATTGTACTTCCACTACATGTTGGACCAGCACTGGCCATTAGATTCTTAGTAGTATCTAGTGGAGGCACATTTGACATGTTATTAGGTAGGTCAGGGATAAAAAAATTACAATCCATTCCATCTATCATGTACATATGCCTCAAGTACATAAACACTAATCAAATGGTCATAGTTGAGGGGCTTTCATATGAGTATCCTTTACCTATCCCACAAGAAGTCACACTGCAACTACCAATTATAGTTCCAAGCACAATTCCCATTAGTACACCTTAAACTTTAGTTGAGCCACCAATTCAGGTGAGGTCTCCTCCTATAGTGTTACCATGTAATGCATCCTCTCTCATGGAGATCTTTATTAGAGAGACCCCTACGTCAGAGATATATTTTAGATTCTAAAGGGGCTCCCTTTACATCTTTCCTTTCGAGATCAATGTTATTGAGTTCATAGGGTTCTGAACATAGGGAACCTATGCCAACTACAACATCTTCTACCAAATGGGTCCTTAAGACCCTATAGTTCAACGGATACCTCGATCAGCTTCATGGATTCATAACACCACTTCATAGGTAGTGCCACCTATAGATCACTCAGTACAGTAGGTTCTGAAACTTCGACTACCTTTTCATACATCACACATAGTTGTCATTCCTTTATTTGACACATACCACATTGATAGTGATCTCCCATGAGACTCATCAATTAGTATGTTCCTTCCTTCTTGTACATAGTTTCCTTATTTCTTACTCCTTACATATAGTTTCATTTTAATGTTACTTGTACATAGCTTATATCCAGAAAATACAAAAAAAAATGATATGTTGAAATATAAAAACATTAAAATACCTACTCAAAAAATATAAAATTTTAGATTATCGGCATGGCCATGTTTACACTTCTTATATTATCTATACACTACATATGCTAGTTATCTTAGTATATTCAGTTTTTATCATACATGCTTCACTTGTTCTTGTTGAGTGTTCACAGATACTTACAGGAACCAAGTCCACTAAATAGATCCATGTTTGCTACTATCTACCCATTAGGGGCATATACAAAAATACACAAGTTCCTCATTTGATACATTCACCCATTTGGGGGCATCTTATACACAATTTTGATTACCAGTTTACATCTTTCTAAACTCTACATCATAGATTTAATATTGTTATATCTTGATATTGATCATCCTACACCTACTCAAATTTTTTGTCGACTACTACTACTTTAGACTCAACTTATGTACATCTTAGCTCTTATATAGATTTGCACCACATGTTCATGCATACTTTCATTTCTAACTTTCCTATTTTAGACTTGACTATGTCTCTATGCTTCTCATATTCGAGGGCATTTGAATATGTCATTGTTCTATGGCTCTATGCCACTTCTTTTCATTATATGTATTTTTTAGAGATGTGCCTATGTCCTTGTGTGTGCCTTCTTGATTATGTATATAAACATTTGTACATGTCCTTTTATGTATCTCTAAGCCAACTTACTTGTTATGTCTGTATGTGGACATTTGAACATGTCCTTGTATGTCTTGATTTCTTAGATTTAGTGACATGTACCCATGTCCCTTATATTGTGGTCCCTTGGCCTACTTTTCGTGCCTCATGTGTGTTGTATGTACGCTTTTGTATATGCATCATGGCCATGACACTTGTTTTTTACTTGTTACACACTCTATCTTTAGATGCCATGAGGTACATCATGAATCTCCCCTTCCTACTTGGGTGACATGATAAACATCATGCCCCATTCCCCTAGTAGTTACTCAATTATTACTCATATTTGTGATTCATATACATTGTTATATTTATCCTGACAATCTTGTGAATGCTATATCTAACATACATCGTACACTACAAACTTATGCTTAGATTATCTTACATTCTAATGTTCTATATGTATATTATATTGGTTTATTGCATAGATATCATATTTTCTCCAGTTAACACACATTTTGTAGAGTTTTTTCTTTTGAAGTCAGTTCTTGTATAGATTCAATAACTCCCCTCAAAAGAGGGGGCATTCACAAAGGTTTGCCATAGAGATCAAGATATCCAAATGTACCCAGAGTACAATTTTTGGAAAATATAGTGGGAAACATTGACACAGAAATCCATTTAAATTTCACATAAATTAGTACAGTTGGACATTAGTACCCAAATTGGGACACTAGTGCCACCAACACTATTGTCCAATATATGGAACTATTGTCTAGTAGCCTTAGTTTCAAGAAATTCTAGATTGGCCAGAAAAGTACAAGTATAATATAGGTTTGCACAGGTTCAATTACACATTACCAATTTTGGCTTAGTTTTGCTTAGATCCATACCAGTTTGTTCAGATTGGGGGCATCATGCATGACATGATCATTCCCATTTTAGTTCAGATGCTTAGATATATATTATTATAACTCAATCTAGAATTCATATATTTAGATATCATATTTGGGGGTGTGTGCATGACACATTATTTTCATATGTTCACTTATGCACCAATTAATCAGATGGAATGTCAAACTGCATATCATTATCTAAATTATACACACCATACACCATGTTATAAGTTACACACCATATTCATGCCTTGCTTCATTTGTAGTGGTTGGCATTCTTGAGTGGCCTAGAGCCACCTAATATTCTTGAGTGGCCTAGAGCCATTTTACATTCTAGAGTTCCCAAGTGATGACAAAGTTGACATATACAATTCTAATTACAATTACACATCTTCAATTACATCACATAGTCTTATTTTCAGATGCATCTACTACACATGGGTAAGAAATGATGGCGTCATAATCTACTTGAGTTCTTGAGTCACCTACATGAGATAGTTGGACACACCATCAACACAACCCAAGATTTTCACAAGTCATGATCCACTGAGTATGGGTGGGAAATGATGGAGTCAAAATTGGATTGAGTTCTTGAGCCACCCACACATGGGGATGGAGAAAGCCATTAGCTCAATCCAAGTTATTCATCAATTAATCACTATTTACATGCACACACATAGGTTGTTACCAGGCTTATGCATTGGTTCATGTACCTAGTGAGGTATATTCATTCTTTTCCTCTCTCTTATCTATTTACTCAGTTTTATATTTTGCTTTTGATATCTTTTAAGTAAGGACTGGTCTATGCACATATCAATTCCAAGACACACAATGGAGCATGCTTCACATACTCAGATCCAAATTCATGAGCTTCACCTCTTAAGTAAATCTAGGTATGCTTCTTTTTCCTTTATCCTCATCATTTCACTTGGTTACATTTCTACAATAAATGGGTGGCAAATATAATCATCTAAAAATGACACTTGAGTGTTAAGAGTGTTACTTGAGACCCATCCCTATCTTAGCCCTAAACCTATCTTAGGGCCTATTTAGACACTTATATAGCCTTTGTGCAGGCCACATGCATCCCTAAATGTCCCTAAAGAGGTCCTATACCTTCACTTCAGCATCTTGGCCCCTAGTGCCTCAGGTTATGCCACCTAGAAACTAGTGCCATAATTGGGATAATGTGCCATGGTGTCCCAGTTTGGGTGTTATTGTCCTTTTCTTGCCTTTTGTTAATAATAGATATCTTTTCAAATGAAAAAACCACCTAGGGTCAGCCTATACCACCTCTTTTAAGACCTACATAAGCACTAGAACAATATATAAACATAAATTTTAACCCTCTAATCACTAGATGCAAATTACATAAACAAACTCAAAACAAATTGTGCACAACCAAGGTTATCAATCCTTATTCTACCCTAATTTTTCATATAGCCATCTACAACATTCCTAAGCTCAAATTACTCAAATTTTCAGTCTTAATCACACTCAAAGCACTCAATCTAATATTCATACTAGTTTCAGTTACACTTCTACCACCACTTAGGTAGGGAGAAGTACATCGGGTTTGATCCCTCATCAGAGTATCGATATGTAGGCAACTCCCATCATAATGGGGTGTTAAGGATGTCCAACATATCCCACTAACAATACACTTTATTATTTATGCCAATTGGATGCCCTAACAACATGGAGTTTTAGGGTTTACATACAAAATCAATCAAAATAGGTCACCTACAAGGAATCAAAACTCATGCGCACAAGAATAGACATAGCAGACTTAGACACAAGTGTGCCCAAAAGCTTGGAATAGTTCTGCATAGAGGATCCTAGTGCCAAAATAAGGACACTAGTACCATACAACACTACTATCTAATTAAGATGCTACTATCTAGGAAGGGTTTTAACACCTAGATCATATTCACAACACTCATATTAGCTCCTATCCTAGTTTGTAGCCTCCAAATTTCCCATTTCAATCAATTTCTAGCTAAGTACTTATTTATATTATTTATTGATATTTTTATAAAGGTAAAACTAATTTAATTTTATTATAAATCAATGGCTATATTTATTTCATATTTTTACTCTGATTTATTATACTTAGACCCATAAACAACCTAGGGCTTAAACTCTATAAAGCTAAAAAGTTAAATCATCTCCCATAGCAAGCTTAATGCTATGACATTTTCATGAATAATTGACTGCACCACCATCTATAATCATGACCTTAAATTATGGAGATGAGTAAATGAAATAGTTTAAACAAGTAGCCAACTTATTATTGATGAAGTTATGTGTACTCCCAGAGTCAATTAACATAGTTGCCTTTTGTTTCTTTAAGAAACCTACCACCTTAAGAGTTTGAGGAATACTAATGCCTAAAAGTGCATGATGGAAAATAGTAGGTCAAGAATCTTCAAATTTATCCTCAAGTTCTTCCAAACCTACCGTTGAAGCCTCATCATTTTCTTCCTCCTTATTAGCACCTTCAGTGTAAAACAACTTCTTTTCAACACATCAATGCCCTTTGTTCCATTTGCTATTGCATCCAAAACACAAAAAATTTACACATTTTTCTTTAATTTATTGAGGTGTCAATCTGGTAGGTTATAGAAATGTTGAGAAGGTGCATTCATGCACATTAATGAGAGGTCTTCATTTGATCAACTCTTTTTCCTTAACCAAACATGCCCTTGGTATGGCTTTAGATACATTATTGGGATGAAACATACGAACCTCCAAGTAGATGCTATCTTTGAGGACACCCAAAAATAAGCCAGTCAAATTTTCCTCGATGATGTCTACCACATGTAAGGAGAGATTCTAAAATTAACGAATGTAATACTTTATTGTCCTAGTTTGATGCAACTTGGCCAGTTGGATGAAGTAGTTTTTTGAGACATTGTTGCGATAGTGAAGTTGTAGCTCTTAAGAAAATATAGACCAAGAAACTAAGAGACCCTTATTTTTATTTTGATCATACAACCAATGATACCAAATAAACTACTCAGGTTCCAGATACAGACTGGCCATGACCACCTTTTGTGTATAGGGAGTCCGATGTAGATCAAATAAATTTTCAATTTGAGTAATCCATGTGAGTGGATCATTACCATCAAACTTGTGTAGGTCCACTTTTGGCTATAATGGCTTCATACCATGGTTGGTGTTGTGATTTTTTGGAGGAGAAGAACCAAATTGAAGTGTGGAGGGTTATTTTGCAATTGTTATGTCAAAAAGTTGGCCAATTTCCCAGTGATTTGTTGTAATTGATCTCAGAAGCTATTTAGGTCCCCTCTTAGCCTTGTGAGGTCCCCTTTAACTACATCAAGATCATCTTTCAGCACCATGCCCTGCAACTCTAGCTTAAGTTATTGAATTATCTCTATTCGAATAAAAAGTTTTTGACTCTATATCATCTTTATGAGGAGTTTTAGGCATTTCTTGCTCTTTTTCGTGACCACAAGTGTTAGGCCCTACCATGCTGATCAGAAATTGGGTTCTAAAAAAGGTTTCAAGTTAGAGTTTCAGTGGTGGCACACTGTAGAGCTCGTCGAGAGCTTTTCGACGCTTTTCACGATTTGCAAAACAAAGTCCAGATGCTCGAGATATGGTCATTTAAAGATTTGTTGAAAAAAATCACTTGCGACATTTGGCACGTGATTCAAAAATGTATCGACATTTGGACCTATCAAAGGTCAACACGTGGCACTGTTGAAAAGCCAAGTGGGCCAATAGCCATTTGACACGTGGCAAAAAAATTAGTTGTAAAAAAATTGGCTTAGGTTTTTTTATTCACATGTCATTTGATATTTTCAAACCTTTCAAAGGCGCCAAAGGAGGAACCTCCACGCCACCCAAGGAAATATTCAAACTTGGCGCCCAAGAAGGAGTCAAAGTGCCTAGAAAGGAGAGCCTGAGTGCCTAGAATGGAGGAAGGAAGTTTTGAACCCTTGATCTCCCGTGTAAAAGAGATAGGCCTTGACCACTTCAGCCACGGGTCTTGAAATTTTGTATAAGGCACTAATTTTTACTTGAATTTCTCAAGTTCTGGACTGTGTTTTTTATTTTAAGAGGCCAAGACTTTGTAAAATCTTTGAGAAAGCTTATGTAATGGATTTTTATCCATTTTTTGGCCATAATACTCAGTCTTAATACTCTTTTAATCCAATTTGCATATTGGAAGAGTATTTTTAAGCCCATAGAGGAGATTTTTAGGACTTTTGAAGCAACTTTGCAGGTGTGAAGACTCACAAAATTCGAAGGTGTTGGGCTTGATTATCAGTCACGGTGAAGGTGAATTCTCGCATTGAGAGATCAACTTGCAGGAAAGTTGTTTATTATTTCTAAGTTTTTGAAATGCCCTTAATGGAAACGGTCCACTCCTTTGGAGAACCCAGAGATGTAGGCATCATTTGTTGAGCCGAACTCTGTTATCAATGTCGGATGGTAATTTGTCATTTGCTTGCATGTTTTAATTCAGTTTTTTGATTTTTTTAATTATGAAATCATGTAAAGATTAAATTTCGACAATTTACGACATTTGATGGAAAATAATAATAAATGGTTCAATAACCGAGAACATTTTATGCCAAAACATTGAGATGCAAGTTCTTTTGAGTTTTTTGAGAATTTGTTAAGTTTTGAGAAATTTAGTATTCATAATTAAAACTTCACTTTGAGTTGATTCAGTGTAGTTTACGGATCACATGCATAAACCCTAGGAGGGTCATGACCTGAAAACATGTATCAACATATGGCACCATTGCAATCACCTCACCAAGATGAATCCAATAACTATTAATGTGCACAAAGGTTTTACCCTGAAAAAGTGTACCCCTAGAATATACTGTTATGATTATCTTGCATAGACGAATCCATCGATTTTTAATTTGCATAAGGTAAAAAAATTTAGGCTTTTTTTTACTCAAAAAATGTTTTTTAATTTTTTGTAAAAAACCCTCACGCGTAAAACTGTGATGACAAAAAAATTCAATTCCTCCTAGATCACAAGTTATGTTTTTTCAGCCTTTTAGTGCTCAAGACACTAGACCTGCAAAAAAAACTACATCGTAAAAACTTACCCAAATTGAAGCTCTAATACCACTTGTAATGAAATTACTTAGATGATTCACGATAATAGAATTATATATCACATAATTAAGAGTAAAATAAACATATCCACAACAACAATTGGTAAAAGAGTAGAATACTTGAATATTACGACTAAGCCACTTCTAGAGGGCAACCTCCATAACAATGCAATAATAACAAAATTCACAATATGTTGATAAAAGACTAATCACTGCATCCTATATATACTATACTTAGCCAAGGTTATTCCATAAGCTGACCATACTAAGAAAATAGAGAAATGCAATAAGATAATATGAAGGTGTGTAAGCACAAGTCAACCACACATATCCCTCGATGCACTATAGGTTAAGGGCATAGTAATATATATCTTGATGGCCATGGAGATGGGCAATTCAACAATGATGTGGCAAAATCTAGAGATTTGAGAGACATATAAGTTAAATTATAAGTGAGTTCATAGCAACCCAAGCCTAAGGCTTAACCATCAAACCTAATTACTTATTGAATGGAATATATATTTTAACAAGTCCACAAAGTCTTCATTTGCAAATTTGAAACCCATGACCCTTGGTACTATGTGAACTTTGTGATTTTGCCACATGGTCTCTATTGGGCTATAGGGTTGAAAATAGGTTTGTCTCTATGGATCTTGGACCACGTGAGTCTTTGACCTTGTAACCAATCAATGTTGAACACATGTCATCTTGTGATCTAAATTTTATTAGAATAACCAAATGAATCTTAGTCACACATGTGTTGTGATCATGGAGACTATTTTATTGTTTAATACTTGTTATCGGGGAATGCTTTATATTTTATAAATTATGTGACTAATTGTTATTTATATCAATGTGGGCTACACTTGAGAATCACATTCCTTGATGTGGCAAAATCATAAAGTGATTAACCCACATAGTCCACTATTTGACTGTGGCTTCCATATATCCATGTTGTTCGCTGATGCATCTTATTATATAATCCAACCTATATTGTGACTTTCTCTCTTTACCTTTCACATTGGCCATGTTACGTCATCACTGAGTATGGTGACCTCGACTTTCACTTTGACTATTACCTTTTTTGTGTCCAATTGTTAAATGACACACATCCTCCACTTATTGATCATGCGGTCATGCAGTTCACATCGTCGTCACAAGCCTTTGAATGGGATTTGTGGATATGTGAGTCTTTCCAATCTACTTTACCTTCTCCATGGGTATGCTATTGTACTTGTGACAAAAATAAATAAGGATGTGATTAATTTTACATAGTAAAATCATATGCAACAAGCATATAAAACCATGGAATTAGAAGTGGACACATGTCAGTCATTTATAAGCCACATGGTGAAGGGGAAATGGATTGAGTGTCTAGTTCATAGTGGTAAGTGTTGGATACATGACTCGTTAGAATATGATTTCCAACTTATAAATCTGCATGTCTAGAAAAGTAATTAGAGGCATATAATCAAAAGATTCATATGGTCAAAGGTAAGTGCAAGATCTTGTGGTTATTAGGAGGACACATGATAGATTCCAGGCTAACGAATTACAAGGATTCATGAGGTCAAACTTACGAAGGAGAGACTCCATGGACCCATTAAGTTAAATGTCGTGTTTGATGGATGGTTGGGTTCGTATTTTAAGCCTTAGGCTTTGTCACAAATATAAAATGTGTTCCTGCAAACTTTAATGAATAAAGTGGTTATGAAAATAAAGTCAACTTAGGTTTAAAATAACTTAAAGTGGCCATGGTCCCCCAAATAAATATAAGGGGGCCACAAATATGAACATTAGGCGTAGGTGAATACATTAGAGGGACCACAAATATGAAGCGTGAATCTTTAAAGCTTAGTTATGAAAGCAAAAAGTGATCAATGCTTTCTTCTAAATTTGATTATGTAGGTCACTCTATTTTAAACTAACATTTCTAACACACCAAAATACAAATCCTAAAAAAAATAAAAGCAAAGCAATTATGTCATAGTTATATTTTTTATTTTAATATATAATAACAAACCTTGTAATTTTGATGAATTCCATAGTTTTTAATGATCCCATTTAATTTTAATATGTAATATTTATAAAATGCATAATATTTACTTGTTTTGAAGATCATTTAATTTTTTAAAAATTGGCATACATGTCATTGTTAAATTTTAAATTAATATTTAATATTTTTTAAATGTCAAATCCATATTCAATTAATATTTTCAAAATCAATTCTAATATTTAAATTTACAAATATATTTTTTATAAATTTATTATACATAAAATAACATCCAAAAAATTATGAAATCAATTTCCACCAAATAATGAAATGCCAAATATATTATTTTTTAACTTTTTGAGTGGGGAAAAAAAACCAAAAAAAAACCACCAAAATTGAATATAAACATTAATAAAAAAATTATTAATTTGTTATCTCTAACTAATTCCTAGGATCGCACGGACTAATAACTCAACATCCGAGTCTTGGCTTGTGGGGCTTAAAACCGAGTCGCGAGTCGCGAGTCGCGATATTTTGAGTATAACCACAATTCGGAGACGCGATTCGAACATGGATCTTGGCGTAAAGAAGCAGCAGTGTAAGCCCTTAGCTTTAATAAGAATATTTGGGTTTCCACCCTTCTTCTTCTGTTATTTGGTTTTATTTTCCAATAAAACTCACAACGCTCCATTTAAGCGAATTACGCAGGTCCCAATCTTCATTCTTAAATCTATGTTGGATGTTGGTGAATATGAACCCTGTTTTATATCAATGTACTTGTTAATTTAAAGTGGCATATCTCTCTAATAGAAATTTGTTGACACAAATGTACATGTATATAGCTTCTGTGTAGTTTACAGATAAAACCCTTACACAGGTTTGCTTACATGCAGATTTTACTGTCTTTGCTTTTAAGTTTGTTTTTATTCCGTCAAAGACTCAAATGACTTCATTGCTCAACCAAATCAAATTGGATCATATTTTAATTTTTTTTAATTTCTTTAGTATAGTTGCCATGATAGCGTAATTTCAGATGATCGGATTTGGCATTTAAGTCATTAATTCTTTTAAGCATATCATGGAACTAGGTAGTCAGTATTTGACTTAGGTTTTTGAGGCTATATCCTGCATTTTAATTTTTTTGGGCAGCTTTAATTACGAGTAAGCCCGGTTCCATTCTCAAGATTTATATCTTGTCTGTTTGTTATACCACAACTTTGCCATACATCCACGTGGGTTACGGGATTGCCTTAACTCAGTGAGAGAGGTTTTAACCCGGGTTATGCCCTTACAAGTGTCCCCCTTATTTTTCGTTTTCAATCAGTTGCATAATTAAAATTCTTATGAATCTCAACAGGACTATTCTGAGAAGTTTATAATATATTGTATTTTTAGTTTTTAAATCATGGTGATACACGGAGGCTTTTAGCTAGCATCAACCTTAGTCAAGTCTTACATTTTTCCTTGCTTCTTTTTATTCCCAATTTTTCCTTCTTGTAGTTTTTAGCTATTTGAAAGGATTTTCTGCATTTTTCTTCAATATTCAGGCATTTTCTAGGACCACTGGCGATGGCTTTTTAAAGTTTCTCAATCTCTGTACCTTATTTGCTAGAGAGTGCACTTTTGTAGTTGAATAAATGCGGGAGACCAGCATAAGTAACATTATCATCATATTTATGATTGAATCTATTTGGTGAAAATAGAAGTCTTGTACAAGGAGATGACTATATATATATTATAGTAATATATACTATGCAATGGCCAAGGCCACAACGAAGACAATGTTTCTTTCCTTCCCCTTAACATTCTGACCCACCCCAAAAAAAAAAAGGTTATAAAAAAAACTTTAAAAAATGATTTCAATTTAAAAAGCTAAACTAAAATTGAATATTAAACTAAATTAAACTTTAAAATTAAAAATTAAATAAAATAAAAATTAAATAAAATAAAAATTTAAAATTTAAAACCGATTAAAAAAATTTAAACTATCGTTCGTTTTTGTATTACCTTTTAGAGCTGAGGACCAATTTAAACCCCGTATCAATCCAAATATATATATATATATATATATATATATATATATATATATGGCTGAGGACCAATTTATGGCTGAGGACCAATTTAAACCCCGTATCAATATATATATATATATATATATATATATATATATATATATATATATGTATGGTTGAGGACCAATTTATGGCTGAGGACCAATTTAAACCCCGTATCAATCCAAATATATAATATATATTATATATTTGGATTGATACGGGGTTTAAATTGGTCCTCAGCCATAAAAGGTAATACAAAAACGAGCCAAGTATGCAGGAACTTGACTAAATACACAAAAACAAGGAGGGCCAAATGAAGTGGTGTGCCAAACGAAAGTAGGAGAAACAAAAATACCCAACTACCATAAAAAGGGGGAAACCCCATAAGGGCCAAGAGGCCACCCAGCAAAACACAGTGACAAACAAAACCAAAAACATGCAGATATACCAAGTTTACTCAGGAGCTGTCTTATCTTCCAGGTCGGTGTTGCCATTTCCTGGACTATGCTATTGCCATACACTGTCGTTGTTGCCATAGCTAATTCCACCCCTCGATCCTTGTTGTAAGCCAAGTCTTCCACGACTAACTACTCGCAACCCAAGGGAGAAAGCAAACGATGCGAATCCACCACCGGACGGAAGGAAATTGAGCAAAATCCTTGCAATTTAATTTACTCAATTGCCACCCTTGAGCGGACATAAGACGTGCATTTCGCAGGGACGTCGTCGAAAAAGCCAGTGAGGTGGCAAGATTGGAAATAATGACGAGGGCTGCTCCGAAAAAATAATCAATGATATCGATTATTAAAAAATATTTTGAAAAAGATTTGGCCCATCCAAAGGCCACAAAGTCGATTTCCAATATTCAGAATTTTAGAATTTAAAATTCCCCCATTAATCAAAGTTTCCTATTTTTAAATTTATGAAATCAAATTAAAAGGAAAGTTTGCTCAAAAACCCATATCAATGGAAGATAAAGACGAAAAATCTCCCCAAGTATCACAAATATTATCCATTTTGCTTGTTTCAAGTTGATCAATTCTGCAATTGGCAAGGAAATCAGCAGCAGCGTTATGGATTCTAAAGAGGCAAAATTGTTCAATTTTCCCCAGACACTAGATAAAATATTTTCAAGTTTCCAAGAGGTGATAGAGTTTTTTAGAAGCGCAGAAATTATAATCTGAGAATCTCCTTCAATGATGAGCTTGTCAATATTGCAGTGAATGGCAAGGTCAATCCCAGTGACCAATTCTTGTGCTTCCGCTTCATTGTTAGTTCCATCTGCAATTTTTCTAGAAATTGCCTTGATCAAGGATCCACTACAATCTTGGATGATACAACCAGCCCTGGAAACATCCGGATTTCCCCTGGAAGCACCATCAAAATTCAATTTGAACTACCTTGCTGGTGGAGGAATCCAAGAACTCTTATCCTTTCTTGCTTTTTTACCTGAAATTACTGTTGACCCATTAACAGGTGAAATTTAATATTAATTATTATGATTATCTAAAACAAAAATTAAAAATATTAAATGATAATTAATCATAATGTTGTATTAAAAACATTAAATATTAATTTTTATTAAACGTTAAATGATAAATAATCATAATGGAGTATTAAAAACATTAAATATTAATTTTTAAAAACGTTAAATATAATGTCGTATTAAAAAATTGAACTATTAAAAAAATAAAAAACCTAAATTACGAATCAATTATGTCGGGCATTGGCAAGATGGTAATAAAAGATTAAAAATTTAAAACGTTTAACTGTTAATCCGATTACAAGTGGCTTTGACTTTTAATTTGACAGTGATTGGTTTTTTGGCTAGGGTTGATGAAGGATATGAGACTTTATAAAAGGGAAATGCCAAGGAGACATTGAAAGTCTCCGATAGATGTCTCCGGGTATAGGAGGTGTCTCTGTACCTGTCTCCCATATAGGAGACACATCCCCGTACCCGAAACCCATCCCAAGGGTTGGGGGATGTGTTTGCGTGCAACACTGAATTTTATTCAATTTTAAGTTTGATGGAAATGCTTCTCTTCTAAGAATTTTATAGTACCATAGACATTTAGATCATTAATCCTATGATGTTTGACCAAATCAATCCCTTATACAATGCATGGGCTTCGGCATTGTTTTTTTTTATGGACCCTAATTCCCAAGCATATGTCAACAATCAATCTTGTTCCCACTCCTAGACATGTTCTCAATTTCTTTTGTCATTAGTTTCCCCTTCAGTTGCTTGCAATCCCCTTGCCATTAGTGTATATTAAATATGTCATGGAGCATGCCAGCAAAACTAATGCGATGCCTTGTTGGAGAAGATAAATTATAGAAAATGCCTTTTTTTCTGGAAAACTTATTTTGGCTATTAAATGGCCGCTAGGAGCCATTATGGGAGAATGCATTGGAATCTTTCTTTCTACTCATTGGGTTTACACTCTTGGATAATTCTGTGTTTGCTAACTCTTTGGGATTTGGCACAGTTGGTATCAGAGTGAGGTTGATCACTTATATCTGGAGTTTTGTTTCTCTGTCTAAGGTGTTATGCATTTGGTATGGCATTTTTCAGCAAGTATATGTTCTTTTTAGCACTGTTTCTAAAATGCCTCTATCCCATCATAGAAATTAGAGTTCAACAGCCACTGTTGTGCATACCCTTAAGTTTAGCAATCCTTGTGTTCCAATCTGTTTTAGGTATCAAATCTCTTCATCTGTGGCATCAAATGCATTTTTATGATGATATTGATGTCTACTTCGATGAATTTTGAGCTCTGTTTCAAATTATTTGCGTGGAAGTGGGCAATTGATGGATTGCTGAGTGTAGCTGGCTATCGATATTTGTTTTGAATCTTGCCCATCCTCCTTCGTTGTTCTTTTCTTTTGAAGGCAATAAAACTAGAATAAAATTGTATCAAGTGATTTTTGATGGTCTGATATCTACTTTGTGTTTGCATGATGGAGGTCCCAGATGCAGGTCGGGGAAGTCTCTTTTTTTATAGTACCCTATTTCTTGTTGTGAAGACAATCCACAACCTTGAGCTCACCTGGATATGGCCTTTTGGAGGACATCATTTTTTGTGAAACCTCAATGCCTTTGTATAAAAGGCAGTATAAAGACTTACTTTTTTCTTGTTAAAAGCAGCGCTCAATTTTCAAATAATTGGGCCAAAATATTCTGTTGTAAAGCCTGTTTATTGTGGTGCAAAAAAGGCCATACAAACACAACACCCATTGAAAAGTGTGCCCCCTATGTTTTATATGTGCCCTCCATCTCCTGTTGTATGTTCTTTGAAATTTTATAAGTAATTAACACGGAGAGAAGGATAACGGGAAAGCAATTGGGGCATTAAGCCTTCTCACTGCATTCTAATTAACATGCTGCACTTACAATGTCCTTATTTCTTCATCAATTCTGAACCACCAATACTGGCATTAGAGCGCTAGCACCTAGCGTGTTGCAAAAAAATAAGCTTAGAGTAGACTGCCTTCCCCAGAATGCTCCTTCCTAGGGCAGGGATCAAGGTGTTTGATAGCTAGGTTGTTAGGACTTGGTTAACACAGCTAGAGGAATACTTTCAGCTCCAGTAGGATTGCCCCAAAGTAAGATTGACATAGCAGCTTGACATATGGAATTGGAACCTTTTTAGTGGTGTGTATGAATGTAAAAGAAATATACAGCTTTATCCTGCCTTTTGGAAAATTGGTGCAAAGATGTAGTTGGAAAATATGATATATGGCAGGGCTACAGGAGACTTGTCCCAATAATTAGTAGTTTGATGCGTATAATGCAAGGGTGGGAGTTGGGACTATACACTTCAAAATATTCCCAAACAGCTGGCAAGGCAGATTTAAAGTCAAAAGATAGTAAGGTTGAGACTATGGATGCTCCTGAAAATGATGAGATCATGGATAACAACAGCCTGGAGATTCAAAGGCAACTGATTTAGGGACACAACAGGTAGACATCATCAAGATTACATGGTACATTTACAAGGAAAAAATAACCATCCTCATTGATCCAAGAACAACTCACAATTTATTGATGCCTTGAAAGCTAATGGTGGTCAATGTTTGAATATCACAATTTTAGGTGGGCAATGAATTTCATGTGGAGTTAAATGCAAGTGACAATTTAACTGCTGGGCCATTTCAAGTTTTATTCATATTTTTTCACCTTTAATACCATAACTGTTGATGTGGTGTTAGGAGTTGAACAACTCAAGGAATTAGGCACTATTTTATCTTTAGCCACATGCAAAAATTCATGCTTCAAATTAGGTGGGCAAACTCACAAACTAAATAGTATATTGTATTGATGCGTTCCCATCCCTTCCTTCAATTGTTTCAGAAGGTTTTTGTGTTAAGATAAACAAACCTTTGTTGTTAAATACAAAGAACTGTTTTACTTCTATATCCTTGTAGTTTTGACAAATGTGAGATACGGACTCAGTGATAGGCATTATGTGGGACTCATTGTAGACTTATCTACCAAAGAATGACAAGGAATACAGGACAGGTAATTTTAAGTATCTAATAACTTTTTCCAATTCAATAAGGATGTTAAAAACCAAATAGAACAGACAACATTAGCAATACTTGTTGAACTTCTTAGTGAATGGGGTTTCCTAAAGGCTTCATCATGAACCCTTATGTTGTTCATGCTTTGAGGGGAAATCCTTTCTTGGGGAGAAAAATGTTGTGAACTTAAGGTGACATCAATACTGTACCAACTTCCAAGTAGAATAACTTTGTCATTAGTATGTAGTAAATAGTATTATGCAGCTTTCTAGTACAGCTAATTGGTTTACATGTGACACAAGCTAGACCTGAGGAGAAGTTCCCTAGTTCTAGAAAGTCCTATTTTGTGTTTTAAGGGGCCACTGTGAGCCATTATGGAAACATGCATTGGACTCTTTGGGACTATTGATCTAGTCGTATCTGAATTTTTGCTTTCTTATTCTTGAAACATTGCGATCTTATTTAACAGATTGTAGCTCTGATACATATTCTACACTCCTACATTCTCGTATCATTTGCATCTATCACTGCTTGCTATCTATCACTGCATGCAATTGCTTGCTCTTTCTTCATTTTTGTTCACCCTATTTATCCATTCCATCTATTCTGATTTCTGGCCCATGATTATTTTGTCTGTCACCTTCGTATTTGTGCTCTTGCTTACCAGATGTAAAACAAGTATCCTATTTTTTAATACCATTTTATCATTATTGTCATGCCCAGCAACCTTCTTGTTCTATTTTTTCTTTGTCTGAAACATCTTCCTCCTTTTGTTTGAATCGTACTGGTCCTGCCACAGAGAAACTTCATCATCTTTGCCACAAAGAAACTTCATCATCTTTGCCACATGCTTGAACTCTCTCTCTCTCTCTCCCTTTCTCCCCCTTAGTCTCTTTCCCTCCCCCCTATAAGATTGGTTTGTACTCCATCAAAAGTCCAATCTTTGGCAGCAATATTTACTGTATCTACAATTTCATTAAATGATTTTGGCAGATTATTAAGAGGAGTAGATCCAAAATCTTTTTGTTAAACTGCACCCTTAATATTGCACGTTGGTTTTCAAGTCTACGAGGCTTGTTAAATGATATTCTGTAATTTAAGGACAATAGTTTATTTCTAAGGTGCAATATCCTTGTTTCATTAACATCTTCAGCCTTTTCCACGAATCACATGCGTGACTATCATGTGTTTGAGGTACAATGACATCTGCAATTGAGTTTAAAATTATCCAAAGCAATCTTGTCATAGCTGGCTTGTCTTACAGGATCAATGTTCAGTGCTATGAGGCCTTACCATTGCACTTGAGACATTCTGTATTGTTTTCTTGATTTTGAATAGAGCCATCATTCTAGATTTCCAGACGAGATATTTCTTTCCATTCAACTTGGAAGCTTGAGTCATTAAAATGAATGGTGATGATGCCATTTCGGTGGCTTAGGCTGTGTATAGTGTGACTGATCCAAGCAATTGGTCTGGTTAGGCCTATCTGGATTTCTCACGTAATTGAAAACAGGTTTGAGGTTAGTAAGTTAGTAAGTTTTAAAAATAATGTTTCAAATGGGCAGGGGAATATATAGTGATGCCAAACAATAAATGTTTGGGAGAATATTAAAAAATATTCAAGGCAGCTTTAAAGGCAGTTGTATGGGTGGCATTAAATGTCATGGCAGAAAATAATGTGAAGAACTATATGGCACATATATTTTTGGTAATAACCACAAGGCAAGGTGACCCACTTAGCACACATGCACCATTAGCATTTTTTAGTAGGGGGGGATGAATAGTGAATGTAATTTACCGCTTTGGGCTTATCACCCTCTAGCCTCTTTCCCCGCATTGGCGAAAAAAGCTTATGAACCATGTAATGCCTTATAAGTCATCCTTATCTCACAATTATTACCAATGCGGGATTTAACTGAATTACAACCTAACTATGTATTTGTGATGAGTAAATGAAGGCTTTCACTAGTTATTTAATTAGATTATTAATTTTTGTGGGATTTTACTTGTATGTCCTAAGGAGCACATTGGGATCAGGGCGGGCTTGGTTATGGCGCTCTGTGAGAAATTTCGTCCTGCTCATACATTCTTACCACAACTTTAATTCCGCCATGACATCAACTTTACTTGTCCCCTGAGGTTTCCACTCTCTCTCATGCCTCTGTTTTCCCCCTTTGCATGCCTATACTCGACATCATTCATTGACGTTGATATGATCAGTGACATCTTGCACTGCCCTCAATTTGGTCAATGTCATTGATTAAGCCAAGTCGATGATGTATTGTTTTTGCTGGAGACTTTGTATGCCATTGGTTGGGCGATGACGTTGACTAGGTTCAAGTTTTGACTTTTAGGGTTTGGATCCGTATTTATAGGGTTCTTATTTGTCATTTCTCAAAAGATAGACATGTAATTGGCTTTGCTTGTGTACACAAATACACCCTAAGAAGAAGAAGAGGAATTAGGGATGAGGAGCTTATAGGGTTCTTATTTGTCATTTCTCAAAAGATAGACATGTAATTAGCTTTGCTTGTGTACACAGATACACCCTAAGAAGAAGAAGAGGAAGTAGGGATGAGGAGCTTATACTAAGGGAAGATAAGTTATCACAAGGACTTGAAGATATCAAGGAGAAACATTGAGCCAACGTGGTACACCTAGTCTTTAAAGTCCCTAACTTGGACCCACATTGGTGTTCTTCTTTCCATCTTGACTTCACCTATGACCATCTCTCACAAAGTGCTACAAGCCAAGAGGGAGATTAAAGCGCTGACAAAGTGAACCCAAGTTAAGTATCTCCAACCCTATACTCTTTCTTTTTTACTTTGGTTGGTATATTAGATTGGTTCATTTTATGTTTATTTATACATAGATTAGTACATGTTCGTTAGTACATTATTGTTTTTGCATTCTCTTCATTTACACCTCATGGTTACCACTTAATGACATTTTAATATCTTTGGTTACGCTTGTAGCTCTTGCGTCAACTTCTAATGACACCTTGGATCTAGTTAGGTTCTATGCCTGCTATAGTACGTTTAGATTACCCTTTTCAATCCCTTACAACCCTCCTGTGCTCACGACCCTTGTCTATAGCCACTTTATGAAGTGGCGTCTTGTATGTGTGTTGGATCTAGTATAGTCTTGTACCTTTTCCTATTTTAGAGGATGCTTATGTTGTAAACCATTTTAGGATTACATACATTCTAGTGAACACGACATGAATCTTACCCTATCTCTGTTTGGGTAAATTTTATGTATGCTTTTTCTAGCTTCTTAGCGTTTTTGGTTTGTCAAGCATACCTTGCTTGCCAAAATTCTTTTCCTCCTTTAGTAGTCCTAAAGGCTATTCTCTCCTTCCTACAATGCAATATATCAACAATACCCAAGATGAAACCTACCAAGGTTTCTCCTCCTCTCAAGCGGGAGCCTCACAAGGGTTCCCCTTCTTCAATAACAACGATTGTAACATGGCTATTACCAACACCAAGAAGAACATTCTTATTCCCACCAACTGTATGGTCAATACAAGGTATAAAGTGACCCAACAAAAACAACCAAAACAATTTCTTACATCAAAACTGTCAAAGGGAAAACAAGATGACTTTGTTGAGCTCACTCTTGAAATGTAAATCTTTTTAGCTAACAATCTTGAACATGTCTTTTTAGCTAACAATCTTGAACATGTAGGAAAGTCACACAAAGAAATTCAAGCCCTCATGATTCTTGATTTCTTCAAGACCCGTCCTAGGTCTGGTTTTGTCTTAGGTGTTGAGGCAAGTCAAGCCATGAATTGCTCTGTCCCTTCCTCCTTTACAATCTCCAATATGGGCATAACCATGGCGGGTATGACACTTGTAGCCTTCAACGCAATAATGCCAATCATATAACCAAACTAGCTACTCAATTACCAAATCAATGCAAAATCCTTCCATGGATCCCATTCAGATGATAGTGCAAGTTTTGGACCAAATGGTCTGCATGCAAACATTTAGTGCTAATCAATTCATGCAAATGCAAAGTCAACTCTTTGAAATGTCAAATCACCTTCAACAAATTTAGTATGAAATGCCTAATCAATTGTCCTACCCCCCCCCCCCCCCTCCTTAAGGATCATCTTCGAAACCCAATCCTACATCCACCCATCCAGAACAAAGTACTTCAAAACTTGCAAAATGAACCCTTAGCACCTTGCATTGCAGCTATGGACGTTGGGGGAATCACTCCAACCATCACTTATGACGGGTCTACCGATCTCACTTGGCATCTTAAGGCCTTTGGAAACCTTTACAAAGATTGGTTCAAGTCTAACATTTGTGCAACTGCCAAACTACTAGCAAAAACCCTCATTGGTAGTGCTTTAAAGTGGTATGATCAACTCAAGCCTAATTCTCTCTTCTAATTAGAAGGCTTAATTAATGCATTGGATCAAGACTTCCAATACCATGATTTATCTGAGGACAATTTGGGTAAATTTATCAATCGCAAGCATTCAAACAATGAGCTAGCATACAATTTCATCGAGTGATGGAAATTTTTGGATCATAAAGCCGATCACAACATGACCAAAGAAAGTCTCTTTAAACTCTTCACAACTACTTTAGAGCCAAAATTACAATACAAGGTTAGGTCCTCTCCTAAGATATTGGAGGAAGCCTTCGAACAAGCTAAAAGACAAGACCATCTCATCAGACAATTTGAGATTCCTAACCCAAACAAAATATTCGAATGCTCGTAAGACCTAACAAAAATAGACATGCTAGTGATGATGGCGTATTTGACACTCATGATCATAGTTTTGAATCCAAATGAACAATTCACGTAATCATGTCTGTTGTCCTCAAAGTGCGCCCCTTTCCTAACCAGTTTTGGAAAGCCCTTTACAACCATCTCCTGAATTAGACAATTACACTCGCCAATCTATTAAGTACTGCAACCTAAAGACTTAGATCCTACAAGACCAACAATTCAATGGTATTGTTAACCCTTCAAGTCACCATGACTTTGAACTCCTCCAACATGATGGATGCACACACAAGGAGAAAGACCACCCCTATACATAGCTCAGTGCTTCATGACAACACGTTTCCTCAAGGTTCACAGGGAGTTCTTTCATTTTTGGACCTACTAATGCTCACATTTACTAAATGAAAAAATGAAACATATTAGACAACATCATGCTACAAGGCCACAACTCAAATTATATCAACTCAAGAACACAACATATGCATGTAGAGAACCATATGAAACAATTGTCATAGATATATGCAAAGTGTTTTTGTACATCATAGTACATCATGGTATATCCAAATACATTGTATACAAAATATCATGCACTCCTATTAGGGTGGGGCTACACTTTGCGAAGATGTAACTGCTGTAAGGGATCGAACAAGGGATTGCTCTTTAAAATGCAATCCTTGCGCCTCTCCATGTGTTGTGGCTAGTGCCATATCTAGCTCCAAACTACGTGCAACAGTCACATGGTCCCTTTTGATCAAAACATTTGTGGCAGCCATGTGCGTCACTTGCTTTGCCATAACAACTTGTTGGGTTTGTATCACCTACCACATTTGTGCACTATCTCCTCTCGTGGTGACTGTTGTAGATGAGGAAGGACTTGGATCCTATCCCTATCTCTATAGGGCCCACATAGCCTAAAAGATCCCACATGTATACCAGTTGACAGTGCCACTTGATCCTGCATTAGTGCAGCTTCGTGTTGTGGTAACAACAGTTCAGAATCTCGTGGTGAGTGGACTTAATGAGTGAGCACCACCTCTTCGTTGTATCTGCAAAATCCATCATCTATCAAATCAAACTACATCTCTATCACTACTTTACTTTCTAGCATGACTATCTCTAAGTCTGGTAAATGTAGTGATCACAATGACATCTTATTACGTGGATGAGCTAGCTCATCATGGACAACCTCTCCGTCTTGTTGGCTGTCGAGGACCACATCATCGGCCTCCTTCCTCTGATGTGCCATTAGGCTTGACTCCCATCTCCTTGTCTATAAGAACAAAATTGATGGTCTCGGTCTTGTTGCTCTGGATCCCTAGTCAAGATCTTTGTAATATGAAAGTCCACGGGTTCCAAGTATCCTATACTCGACCGTTGCAATCTCCACTCCCACCTTCACAATTGGGGTCTCTCCTTGCCTATCCCACCTCCATTGGAATAGCTGTTTATGTTGCTGGATTGCCTTGTCTAGGCCTCCTTGCCAAAACTGTTGCTTGAACAGGCCCCTATACCTCCTCTACCGCTGTTTCCACCTTTAATCTCCACCATTGTCTCCTCCCTCGATGCTGAGGAACGCACCAAGGTCTCAAAATTGGGATGCATAGCCATGGATCCTATCTTCCTGCCCCATGTATCTCTCTTGTGTGCCTTCCCCTATACGGGGGCTTGTTGGTTATGGGTGCCTGAATGTCCAGGAATATGATCACAAAAGTGTGGCTTTACCCACTAATTAAAGTGCCCAGTCAACTCGATCAAACCTTGAGCTTGCATTGTAGATTGCCAAGTTAGCCATGCCTTTGTTATGCATGCATATGGTGTCCATACAATATCACCCCATTTGATTGTTTCCAATCCTAGGCAACCACTCTGAGATCTCACCAAAGGCCCTCGAGCCCATACCTCGACTCGATGCAAGTGCACTACCACCATTAGTGGTGTCCTTGTCGGTTTGTACATAGGAAGTTTCTCATAGACCCATGCAACAAATAGAGTAACCAACCCAATTGCAAAGTGCTTTTGCATTCGGATGCTATAAAAATGGTGCACTAGCTGTGCCTAAATGCAACCTCCCCTATTGTACATTGTGCCCTGCTCAAACACTGTTTGGCACATCACTATAGTACCAAAAAAAAAAACTCTTCCCTTTGACTTGTGACACAATACTCGTGTCACCATAAGGCCAATAATTGCCTTTCAAATATTTGGAATTGACGCAACAAAACATTCCATCTGTTGCATAATATATAAGTTCAGATGGTAGTAGTTTGCCCTTGTGGCCCATTGGGGCAATAGCTGTCCCCCTACATCTGTTTTTGAGATGTTGCATATCATTGGTGTACCGTCAATGAGTTGCCGCAATATTGCATATAACACCTCCACAATTCCCCCAATCCACCACCCACATGAATGTGTTGGTGCATGTCTCCCATAAGTCATGAAACATGACAGAGATTTGTATCTAGGTGCACCCACCCGACACATCTCCATGATACCCCCAAATCCCAAACTCATCAGAATATCCTTGTCTTCATTTGATAATCTGGTTGGTAGATTCGATAGCTAGGAGGCATCTATAGGTCACCATCGTCGGACATGTCTCCTTTCCATACGCAATCAGTCTCATGTTAGAATCAAATTGGACAAAATACAAGAAAAAATTCAAAACTACAAAATTATAACTACATAAGCCATTTTGACAATACGTCATTGGGCATGTATAAAGTTTCAACCTCATCAATTGTCCAGACATACGTTCTCAGTCATGTATTAATTTTCAACTACATTGGCTGTCTGGCAAAACGCCTTCAACCATCTTGTATTTCCTAACTCATCGACCTTTTTTGACATAACATCATCGACTGTCTTCTGCAATCGACCTCATCGGCAGTGTTGCGAATTCCTACCTACGAAATGGCTGATGATGCCATTTAGGCATGCAACCTTATCAACTGCTACTAAAATTATACATTTATCGAGACATTCTTATTATAAAAACCCATCAGCTCTTTCTTTGTTCTCTACATTTTGATGACCTTTAGGGCAAATTTTGCATCCTTATCTACACTACCTACCATTCTCGTGTTTAAGTACAAAACCTACCATAATGATCGCCGCTATTGGTCCTAGTGTTGCGTCCATTCATCCTCTCAACATTGTCTCTCTTTGCTCCAAAAATGGTTGTTTGAGAGCTTAGAAATCTCCAAATCTCAAATAGCAATATAGCAAATGAAGGGCCTCATCGGCTATTTATAGCCTCCAAACTAAAAAATTGAACATTCAAAAATTCTCTCCCAAATTCTATCTATTCGCCATATCTTTTCAACCATAGTTTCTATTAACGAACTAGAAGAAGTGCTAGAATCCTTGCGCTGCAAGAAGTTTTATGGTACCAACAATGTTATTTTGCAAATTTAATGAAAAATTACTTATTTTACAGCCCTACCAAACATGTCTTAGTAGCACTTTGGCAAATTACTCCATTCTTCTTCTTATAACCAGCCAAGTAAGTGAAGGTATGTATGTTCATCTATTCACTTTCACTTATCTTATATCTACCAACATTTATTACAAGACTTTATTATTTTCTTATTTTCTCGTGGTACTATGTTCTTTTCCTACCTAAAGCACCACCCTGTGTTACACTACTGTGACACATGTTGAGCTTTGGGTGGGGCATATGTATACACCTTATTTTCACTTTTTGACACTTTTCTCTCGTAGGACTCGTTGGCGCATTTATCTCCCTGAGTGTATGTCTTAAGAAGTACATTGGGATTGGGTGGAATGACTTGTGGCACTTTGTGAGAGATTTTATCATGCTTATCCATTCTCATTACCACCTTCTTTGTGCCATGACATCAACTTTGCTTGTTCACCGAGATTCTTACTCTCTTTTGCCTTTCCCCCCCTTTGCATGCCTTTACCGAATGTCATCAATGTGACTAATTATGTCTTGCAATGCCCCCAATTTGGGCGATGTCATCGATTGAGCCGATGACGTACTATTTTTGTTGGAGACTTTTGTATGCCATTGGCTTGGTGATGATGTCAGCTAGGTTCGAGTTTTTGACTTTTATGGTTTGGATTTGTATTTAGAGGGTTCCTATTTGTCATTTTTCAAAAGATAGACATTCAATTAGCTTTGCTTGCACATGCAATTCCACCTTAGGAAGAAGAAGAGTAATTAGGTTTAAGGATCTTACACTAAGGGAAGACAAGTTAGCACAAGGATTTGGAGATATCAAGGAGAGAAGTTGAGCCAACGACGTACACCTAGTATTCAGAGTCCCCAACTTGGGTCTACTTAGGGAAGAGTAATTAGGTTTAAGGATCTTACACTAAGGGAAGACAAGTTAGCACAAGGATTTGGAGATATCAAGGAGAGAAGTTGAGCCAACGAGGTACACCTAGCATTCAGAGTCCCCAACTTGGGTCTGCTTAGGTCTTCTTCTTTACACCTTGACTTCACCTACAACCATCTCTCACAAAGTGCTACAAGCCAAGAGGGAGATTAATGTGCTGACAGGTCAACCCAATGTAAGTATCTCTAACACTATACTCTTTCTTTTGCACTTTGTTTGGTATATTAGATTGGTTCATTTTTTCTATCCATTCTTAGATTAGTACATGTTTGATGGCACATTATTATCTTTGCACGCTATTCATTTACATGTCACGCTTATCGTTTAATGACACTTATACAACCCCTTAGATTAGATACCTCATGGTTAGCACCTAATGGCATTTTTAATATCTTTGATTACCCCTATAGCTCTTGCTTTAGCGTTTAGTTACAACTTGGATCTAATTAGATTTTATGCTTGCTATTGTGTGTGTATTCCACTTTTAGATCCTTACAACCCCTTGTGCTAATGAGCCTTGTTTATAGCCTCAAATCACTTTGTGGACTGGCGTCTTGTATGTGTTTTGGATCTAGTATAGGCTTTTACATTTTCCTATTTTAGAGGATCCTTATATTATAGGCCATTTTAGGCTTACATACACAAAACCTTTCTTATCAGGGCCATTTAGTTATTGATTTTGTGGTATACCTTTGGGAAAGTATTGGGGTTAGTGCCTTTACAAGTCGACTTACCCTTATATAATGTGTTGATAGATGTATAAATACAGATTTTGCCTTCCATTGGTATTTTATTTCACTTATTATTTGTTCGATTATGGACCAGTGTCATTAATCTCACATGGTATTAGAGCTTAGGGTTTAAAATTCCCTAGGTTTTGGTCCTTTTTGGCTATAGGAGCGCAAAGGCTTGGCAATATCTCACAAGGTGCAGGGTCACATATTTTCCTTTGCTAACAACTGTTTTTGTAAAAGAGATCTAGCAAGATTGTGGCCAAAGGAATTTATTTTGATTGCAGATTTGAATTTCTTGTGAAATTTGGAGACAATAGAAGCTCGTTTGAAGAGAATTGGTTTCCATTTGCCCTCCTAGCACAAGGATTTGTTTGCATTAGAGAATCAGGGTTTATAAAGGAACCCCTGGCCAAGAGAAAAGTTTCCCACTTTTGATTATTTTTTGGATTTCTTGTGAAAATTCGTTAGTGGTTCCATTTTTTGTTCGTCAATGAAATTCTTCATTTAGCCCCTCAAATTAACATCAGAAGATTGCATAGGTTAAGATGTAGGAGACTAGCAACAATTCTCTTGAAGGCTCAAGTGCTAGGGTGAAGGAGGTGGTCACGTGGTGCTACCAAGGGCAAATTGACAGGCTGATAGATTGTTTTGTGCTATAGAGGGTGGATTGAGGCACTAGGGAGTGCATGTAAGTCTGCGGAAATTTGATTGGCCTTGTTTAAAAGGTTGGCATGATGTAGTTTTGTGTGGAGACGAGAGTAGTCCGACTAACCACACCCTTGTTTACTGGGGCAGTTTGTTGGTGGTTTTGCACATGATGGTTTGATTGTTTGTGACAGTCGATTGACATTTGAGACATCCTAGTGCCACATGACATTGTGATTGGTTCCTTATAGTGATTTGGGTCATATGACCAATGTGGCAATAAAATCGATTAAAAATTCCTTTCCTAGTTGAGTTGGTCAACATGTGTTTTGAGTGTCATTGGCCAATTGTTTGCTATTTAAGCAAATTGGCCAGTTAGCAAAATCAAGTGAATCAAATCAATCAAAGTGGTGGTGCCACCTCAAAGATTAGTACATTCAATGCATAGTGAACGAGAAGGATTTTTAAATTCCAATGAATATAGAGGCAACAAGTGTTGTGATCAGTTGATTTCCTATCGATTTTTTTTTCTTTTTTTTTGAATTTTAAAATTGTAATTTTAAAGGGGAAAGGCATCTAGTACACGCAAACTTCAAACATCCATAAGATGTTCATACAAACTTTGCTTGAGCCTGTTTTTGAAGCCTTGGAAAGCATTTTCAAAGCTCTTCATAGTAGTACCATTTTCATTAGCATTTGGAGGCTTGTTCAATTGTCTTAGCTTGATCTGAGATGAGAGGATTTTGGGTCTCTCGATCATGGTGTGGCACAATTACAAATTGTAGGGATCAAGCACAGAGATAGTGTTGATAACAAAAGGCTTGTGGCAGATTATTTTGGGGTTTGAAGTGGTTCTTACTTGTAGTTGAATAGAGAATATGAGGCAAGGGGTCTTATGCTAAACCACATTGCACCTGATAGTCATTTTCATTTCAAGGGGGGGTGGATGTCCCAAAGGAAATGTGATCATGTTAACAAAAATTGTTAAAAAAAGTGGATGAATCAAGGGTTTTCAAGTTAGATCGGGAGCTATGTACATTTGATGCATTGGATTTTGAGAGGATTGAGGAATATCTAGTTTGTGTGAAGGATATCTGATTTTAGTTGTAGGAATGTGGAGAAGAGTTCAAGAAGTATGATGGTGAAATTGTTGAGATTGTTCTTTAATGCTTGAAGTCACCATATGATGTTTTTCTCTCCACCTTTTTCTCTTCAAAGGCCACGAGGAAGGACAATCACAAAGTTGTGACTTTTGATAGCTTTGTGCTCATTATTGGTAGCCGAATAGGAGAAACTCATGAAGCCGGGTCAAATTGGTTCGAAGTAATAGGCACATATGCCAAAGTGAAAAGGGAAACAAAACTTCAAGGAAAACCAAGTTAAAGATGAGCATCCAAAGAAAGATAGAGAAATCAATGATAATCATGCTCTCATAATGGTTATCCCCAAAAACAAGGGTGGTCTCAAAGGCAAAGAGAAGCACAAGGAGTGTTCCTACTGTGGAAATTCAAGGCATGTAGAAGATACTTTCTTCAAGAAGATGAAAGATCTAGTGAAGGAGAACAAGGATCTCAAGGAATGCCAATGCAAGCATCATGGTAATAGTAAGGACAATGCTCTTGTTTCACATACTTTCAAGATTTGCATGGTCATGCTTCAAAATGTGAGTTTATCATGGTTTTCGGGTGTATTCATCACGTGGCCAAGGATGGTAGTGGGTTTCAAACACTTGACAAAGTTGACGATGAAAAGGCCTACATAGCAGATGATTCAACACTTGAGATACTTGGTAGTGGTGATGTGCTAGAAGATGAGATATTGAGAGATGCATACCATGGTACGTAATTTGAGTGTAATTCTACTTGTTTTTTCCAAATCACTTAACAAGGAAACCAATTTGAGTTCTAGCTTGGCAAATTTGTTGTGAAGGATGTTAGAAATAGATTTTAGGTGGTTGGTAGTGTACTTGATAAGAAAGCACATGCTTAGAAATTTACTGGTTTTAGTGATGCTCTTAAGGATTAGTGTATATATGCATTGGTGGTCAAAGCAAATGTTTCAAGGTGTCTATGGCATGAACGTTTGGGACACTTGAATTTCAAAATCATGTAATTGATGGGCCATTAGAATATGATCCATGATTTATCTCCCATTTTTCCATCCAAAGGTGTGTGTGAAGGATGTGTTCTCAAAAAACATCATCAACAATTTTTTGAGAAGGGTAAGGCATTGTGTGTGAAGGGACCTCTTGAGCTTGTTCATTTCGACCATTGTTGCATGGATATTCGTCTCCCACCATCGAAGACACATCCCAAAAACTTGCATTTCAGTGTTTGTTTTTTAATATATTTCGTACTCTTGACCCTAGATATGATGAGATATCAAAAACAAAATTCAATATAATTACTTGTCTTTTGTCGACATGTAGTTTCTTTACTTTAAAAAGTTATTAATATTTTTCTTATTTTATTCTGTGTAATATTGTATTCTCTAAATACACATATTTATATATATCTTTTTGCCATCTCCAAGTACCTGTCTCATTTTTCGTACCCATCCCCATCTCCTCGTACACGTATGTGTACCAATGCCAGTCTCATGGTAACTTTGATTTTGACTTGTGGACTTTGAATCATCCATCTCTTGCAAGATTAAGGTATATTTTGACTTTTCATTGATGATTTCTCTAGATTACATGGGGTTATTTTGTGAAAGCTAAGCCCCTTGCTTTGAAGGAATTCATAGAGTGGAGAGCCATGGTTGAGAAACAAACTAGGCATCCTATCAATTTTTTGAGATTGGACAGGGGAGGTGAGTATGTGAATGGTGCTTTGGAAGATTTCTATACGAAGTGTGGAATTGTATGGCAACGTACTACAACCTATACTCCCCAACAAAATGGGTTAGCAAAGCAGAAGAATATTTTATGGGCGTGGTGGTGAGATGTATGCTCCAATCTAAAGGTATGCGTGACAAATGTTGGGCTAAAGATGTTTGTTTTGCGAACTATATTTTGAATAGGGTTCCTACCAAAGCAGTGCGGATGTGACACCATATGAGAAGTGGTTTGGTCGGAAGCCAATTGTCGTACACTACAAAGTTTTTCTTAGTGTTTCTTGGGCCTATATTCCAGAAGAGAAGAGGAAGAAGCTTGATCCGAAGAGTGACAAGTTCATCATGGTGGGCTATTCGAAAAAATCCAAAGCGTACAAATTATGGGATCCAATTAAGAACGATATTATTATTTGGAGAGATGTCATATTTGATGAGGTGATTGCTTTTGCTGATTCCCAAATGTGCAGTTGTTGCATTGATGCTCCTAGTAGTGTGCAAATGTCTTGATGTAGATGATGATGAGACATCGAGTCTTGATTTTGAGTCTCCCTTTATGGTGACTTATGAGTATCCTTTAAGAGACGAGGAGGTTGTTTTAGGTGATGCTGCGACAAATGATGCAGTTGTTGCATTGATGCTTCTAGTAGTGTCCAAGTGTCTTAATGTAGATGATGGTGAGATGCCAAGTCTTGATGCAGATGATGGCAAGACACCCAGTCTTGATGTTGAGTCTACCTCTATGGTGACTTATGAGTATCCTTCAAGAGACGGGGAGGTTGTTTCAGGTGATGTTGCAATAGATGATGCTTTTATTGTTGAGAGAGATTTGAGTGGTGATCCCATAGTGGTAGACAAGGTTGGCCCCACGATGCAAATCTAACACATGAGACTCTTTCTAGGGGGGATGTTAGTTGTCCTAAATGGGCTACTATAACCTTTGAAGAGGCTAAGGAAAATAGGGAGATAAGACTACCACATGGAGGACCTGCATTGAAAAAGAACAAGCCAATTCTGTTAGCAAATATGAATGCTAAAAGAATGAAGAGAAAATGGAAGGCATACATCACTCTTACACACTTGTCTGTTCGTCTTTTTATTAAGCAAAAAATAAGTTACATCATTTGGGAAGGTTGATAACCAACCATTAGTCAATGACTAACTAACAACTAAATAATAACTGTACTAAATTGGAGACTACTCTAAGTTAGTCCCGAAATTTTACAAAGAAAGTGCGACCAAGGAGTTTAGTCATTACATTTACAGGTTGCTTTTTAGATATCAACATGAAATTTGCAGTCCTCTAACATTTTGTTGCTTTCCATTATAGGAGCTTCGGTGTAGACAAAAACCGAAAAGGATAACCAACAACAAAACGAAGATGCGGTCATGTGAACTTAAGATGTATCAAGCTGTCCACCAATTCTCTAATGGGTGATTCATTTACTGGTGATGAATCATCATTGGCTGATATCTTCACCCTGACCTCCAAAGTTTTGAATCCAGAATCGTGGTGGAGCCTACTTAAATCCATACGAGGACTTAATCAACATGCAAACCAAATTATCACAACTAGGTACTCGAAAACCTTAGGGATCCCCATGTAGACCTCCTCGTCCATATCTCTAGAGAGAAGCAATTGAAATGTGACCATCTTTGCAATACGAGTAAAAACCAACTCCTCAGTAGCAGTGGGAGTAAAAACCACCTTTGTAGTAGGAGAAGAAACCATCTCCTCATCTATTCCCCCTTGTTGGGAAAAACTTTTCACAACAAGATGAGTCGTGTACTTATCCAAAGTACAATTTTTCTCCACCCATTTGCAGCCAATGGGTAGTGTAACTGACAATTCAAGTACCATACAAAGTTCAGAAGTGAGAGCAAAATGACCATGCACTGTTGAAGTGACTGTTAGTAATTTGCCCTGTCAAGGCCAAATTACTACCCCTACTATTTGAAACTGTCCCAAGAATGGTCAATTTCTCTATACAACTGGTCAAACTGGGGAATTATTGTCTAAAGGCATGAACAAAGAATATGTAGGCAGTCAAAGTATTAAATACAGACCTGATGAAGACCTACAACAATGTTACACAACCCATTTATGGGGTGAAAAACAATTATAACAATTATGGCTACAGAAGATGTATCCTACAACAGTCTCCTATAAAAATTCATTGAATGAGAGAACTATGTTAAAGCGAGGGATTGATTGATGGCTAAAGACACTTCATAGATATATATGATGCACGATGTATTGTGAACAATGCTCACATGGACTTCTTCGTTTAGGCCATCTATCTAAGGGCCACCTACAACTCACAAAGGTACCTACAGTCGAGTTTGATTACCAATCAAACGTTTGCCTCAATCTAGGGTTTGAAAGACACGGTGACAAGGCAAATAATGCATCAGGCATAAAGGAAATATATATTAAGAAGACAGTTTCAAGTAAACTTAGTAGTCTATATAGCTACAACCATCCTTAAAGTTAACCTACAGGGCTGTAAGTCCACTTACAGATTGAAGCAAGGGATCAGAAGCAGAATACAGGTTTATTTTTTCAGATTTTTTTTCCAAGTGGACCCTTTCCCACGTTTTTCCTTTTCCAAGTGTTGTCTTCTCAGAATTTCTTCGGGCTCAAAATGGGAACAATTTCCTCAGACTTTTTGTTCTAGGGAAAAGTAGATTTCAAAGGACTCTACAAGAAGTCCGAAAGAATTACAAAGAGCAGGGAATAGGTGCAGTTTGAGAAACCCAAAGGGTATGTATCCTTCGGGAAAACTCAAAGCAAAAATTCGAAGGGACAATTCAGCGAAAAGGACTTTTACAAGAAACCTGAAGGGTATGTGCCCTTCGGGAAGGTTCATTACAAAAATCTCGAAGGGCACCTACCCTTCGGGAAAGTTCATAACATAAAAGTCCGAAGGGACATTTTGAACAAATCCAAAGGACTTTCCAAAATTCCGAAAAAGGGCCAACTTAAAATTCCGAAGGGCAGTTCTAAAAACCCTGAAGGGTCTGTGCCCTTCGGGAAAGTAC
The DNA here is from genome assembly GCA_037957365.1 of Torreya grandis. NCBI lineage: Eukaryota > Viridiplantae > Streptophyta > Pinopsida > Cupressales > Taxaceae > Torreya > Torreya grandis. Next base: position 1,921,152 of record JARHVA010001001.1, on the reverse strand, counting down.
ACTTACAGAAAACCCGAAGGGCATGTACCCTTCGAAAAGGTCATTGGCAAGAATCCCGAAGGGTATCTGCCCTTCGGGAAGGTTCACTTCAAGATTTCAAGGGAAGTTTGCAAGAACCCCAAAGGGTATGTGCCCTTTGGGAGAGTCACTTTCCAAATTTCCGAAAGGACGATTAAAAAATCCGAAGGGATGGTTTATTTTTCCGAGGGTCATTTTTGAAAGCGCGAAGGGCTTTTTCTTTCGGAAAGCCCTTAAGACAAGCCAGAAGGAACGAATTCCTTCGGACTTTTTGTTCGAAGGAAAAAGGAATTAACAAAATGAAGACTCGGACAAAAAGTCCGAAGGAATTCCTTCGGAAAAGATTGGGAAAGTCTAAAAGCAAACAACCAAGGGAAAGTCTTAGACAATTGTCCACGGGAAAGTGGAAAGAAAAAAAATCTGAGGCAAACAATTGGCATAACATAACCAAGGAAGAGACAAAAGCGAAGTCCAAAGAAATGTAATTCTTGCGGGAAAATAGCCATAGACAAAGGCCTAGGGAAAAGACCCAAGAGAATGAACAGAAGCACAGGACAAAGTTGCAGAAAATAGCCAAGGAAAAGTGCATAAGAAAGAAGTCTCGGACTTTTTGTCCGAGAGACAAAAGTCCGAGACAAACAAAAGCCATAAACAGATATATACCAAAGAATTGCATGCACAGAAACAAGAAACCGAGAACAAAAGGTTGAGAAATAACAAGGTTCAATCTGAACGTGTCTCTCACTCAACAAGATCCTTGCCCATGCAAGCAAGGGCTATTTACAGTGGACTGGTCAAAGCTTCAGTGGATTGTTTAACTAAAGTCACGCTTCTCCTTAGTTTTTCATGCAATCCAAAGCTTTCAACGTTTCAGGTAGTTCAAACAGAGTTCTCCGTCCAAGATGTGGCATAAGCTTTGCATGCAAGTGGAGATCATTGAAGGTTGACTGGTCTTGAGTTGGAGTTGACTGGGCAAACTTGTTACACATCTTCCTGGTTTTCCATGCAAATGGGAACATCTCTTCCTCCAGCGCAGCTTTCAAACGAATCAAATGGAGTCCCTTATTTAGAGATTTGGCATAATCTTCCATGCAAAGGAGAAGTTTGACTTTCAATGGGCCCACCATCCACACTTCTATGTCACCTTGGATTCATGCATGTTTGAAGATTTTTGGAGAGTATATTGTTTATTTTAAAAATTAAACTTTCAAACTTGGCTCCACCACTTATTTTCTCTGCCAAAGTTTGGAGATGCATGTAGATTTTGTAAAGGGAAAATATTTTATTGAATATTTTAAACATTGTAAAAGAGGTTAAGTCTTGAGTTAATTAACCAAGACTAACCCTTTATCTTTTTAGAGCTCCACTTAGGGCTATTTCAGGGTTTGGAAAAGCTTATTTATTTGGCTTAATCAAGCCATTTTAGAGGGATCCCTGAAGTTAGAAGAAAAGAAATTTAAGTTGTACCAGTGATCAATAAAAGAAGTTTTCGTTTTGAATCTGTGTTTTTGACAGAAGATAGTGTGTATTTGATTGTGCATCAACATATAAGTGAGATCTATATCTCCTTTTTGCAGGTCCTTTCCTCACCTATCTTTCTCTATCACACCCTTTTGCTGGTCATTTGAAGAGGTTTTCAACCCTTCATCTAAAACATTTTAGCTTAAGGACAGAGTTATAGATTTCATTTGATTGTATGTGTGCATTGATTTCAGTAGCTTCAGAGGATCTAGACAATTCAGGTGTATCACCCCCTTTTAATTAGATTTTCCATTTCAGTTTTCTTCTCCCTTTTCTCCCCAAAATCACAGTAGTCAAATTTATTGAAAAATCTAAAGGGAACCAACCCTCTCTGGAGGTTCTTCTCATCAAAGAGTCACCCACACTTTGAGTAGTTTCAATTGTATCAGCTAGAGTGAGGGTGTGTTTTACACATCTTCAAGCAGGGTGCACTCCAGAGCGATAACAATAACAACCTTATTTTTGGTCTTCTGAGCTAGTGCCTTTGATTGAGGCATATCATCCTCCTGCACAATTACCTATGCATTTGATTGAGATTAAGGAATTACATCTTCCTGCACATCATTTATAGTGGATATTCTCTCCACATCTAGTGCATGCAAGTTGATTGGAGCAAGGTCTACAAGCCTACGAGGGATTTCATCTTCCAACACATCTTGTATGGTGGTCTCATTCCACACATGCATTTAGGTTGACTGTGTCAGGGTCAACAAGCCTATACAAGCCACCTTACTGAATACTTAGGGCAATTGCTCTGTCTTGTTTTTCATCAGACACGATACATTGCTTCCCAGAGAATTTTACAACAATGTTGGGATTTTATGCTAACTGACTAACAAACGAATTTTTTATTCACGTGGGAACATACCTAACATTCCTTTGATTTTTATAGCATTACTCAATACTATTCAAATATCTTCTATCCCCTCTATTGCATATGATTGACCATCAACTAATGAAACTAAATCAAAAAAGTTTGTACTTGCAGTAAATTTGACATACTAGTCCTTACAACATGTGAAATGTCGAGATGAATGGGAATCAATGAACCAACAACTGGTACAACTATTGTTCGAGTATAATGCTACAAGGGCATAATTTTTCTCAAAGTTTCGTCTTTCAAATGCCGTCACATTTGTTGGCTTGCTACTTTGTTAGGAAAGTGCATATTGTTGCTTTCGACAATCCTTTTTGAGATGCCCAACTTTATGACATTAAAAGTGATACTTTGAAGATGAATCAACAGGGATACTTTTCCGCTTCCCCTTTGACTGAGAAACAAGTGAACTCTTTGTTTGTCCAACATTGGACTCATTTGCTTGTATTTGTCTATGCTCGTTTTGCATCACATAGGAATTAATTTGAACTAACACTGGAGTCATTTGCTTTCGACGATCAAGTGTAAAGCCTCCATGAAAGAATCATATGGGGGTGTCAAGTTGTTCAGAACAAGAGTCACCATGTCATCATCATCCACCTTTTTGTTAATGTCTCTTAATTGGTATCAAAGGTCTTTCATTCGAAGAAGATGTTCTGATAGGGACTCATTCTTATACATCTTTGTGAAAAATAACAGATTCTTTTAATATAAAACTTGGATTTTCTCTTAAGTTTGATATTTATTTTTCAAACTATTCCAAAATGCACTTGCCTTAGTGGCATTCTGGACCTCACGAATCATGTCATCTAACAAGACCTCCTTATGACGCTTACAATAATCAACATAATTTGTAACAGGGCTCACTTAAGTGCCGAGAATGATTTTGTCACAATCACGATATTCCGAAATTTTTAAAATCGTATGTCTAAACATTATAATTATGTCCATTAATTTTTGTACTTTCGACAGAACTAAATTTTGATATTAGCCATTTGACTCACAAAAATTGGTCATGTGACTCTGAAATCAATGCAATTGGGAAATTTAAAGTCCTGACCTAGAAATTAATGCAACAAGAAAAGTACAAGTTATGACCCAAAAATTAATGCAGTAGAAAAAGTACAGTTTTTGATACACCATAAAAAATTTGTCTGACTGAAAATTGTGCCTTAAATGCAGCCCACAAAATGTCACTTTTATTCTATTTTTATGCCCTAGAAATCACGTCATACTTCTATGTTACTGTCTATTCTTCCTTAGACACGTCAATAACGACCTTTCTTGCAAACTTTGTACCCTAACATGACTATGCGTCAATATACAACAAATGTAACTGCGTTTATTTTTCGTTGATCTGGGGTTTTTCCCTTGGATTGTTTATCTTTGCTTTTGATCTGCTCTGTCAGTCACGTTTCTTCCCTGCTCTATCTGGGTCTTCACAACTTCATTGTCATTATGTGCCCTAAAATTGTATCATGATTGTAACAATCTTTCGCAACTGGAAATTGCAACGTTCTCTTTCCTACGAGACGTTTACTGGTCATCCCATGCCATAGTGCTTTGGTTCGTCCTTGCTCCTTTGTCACAACAATAGATTGACGTCTCTCTTTGATCTGGATGACTTATGTACTTCACGTGAATTCTCTGACTACAGATTGATTTTGGACCACTAATTGATTTTGAACCTCCTCTTCACAATTCATACCCTTATTTTCAAGACTTCCTTGAACTATTTTATCTATTTGTACTCGACTAGGGATTCCTCGAACAATGGACTTTGTTCGCACCCGACTAGGGCTTCCTCAAACAATAGTCTTTGTTCGCACCCGACTAGGGCTTCCTCGAACGATTGGCTCTGATACCAATTTTAGCAAATATGAATGCTGAAAGAATGAAGAGAAATTGGAAGGCTTACGACACACTTACACATTTGTGTCTCTATCTTTTTATTAAGAAAAAAAGAAGTTACAACAGTTGGGAAGGTTGATAACCAACCATTAACCAACCATTAGTTAATGACTAACAAACAATTAATTAATTACTTTAACAAATTCTGCTTTCATGATTAGGGTGATGGAAACTTATGTTCCACAATCCTATGTAGAAGCCAAGCACAAGGAAGAATGAGAGCAAACTATGACACAAGTACAATTCCTTGATGAAGAATAAGACTTGGAATTGATACCCTATACTAGGGGGGAAAACATTGTGAAGTGCAAGTGTATCTACAAGACCAAGTTCAATTTAGATGGTTCTATTGAGAGGTACAAGGCATGATTGGTGGTGAAAGGGACATTCTTGGAAGGAGGGTATTGATTATTTGGAGGATATGCTCCAATTGCCAAGATAGAGTCAATGCGTATCGTTTTTCTCTTGCAGCCAAATTTGCTTGGGGGGTGCACCAAATGAATGTGAATGTGCATTTTTCAATGGGTGATCTTTAGGAGGAGACCTACATGGAAGAACCACAGGGTTTTGTCTAACATAGTGATTTCAAGCTACCATGTAAGCTTCGGAAGTCACTCTATGGGTTGTAGCAGGCTCCTCAATCAGGGTATGAAAAGACTGATATATTCTTTCTATCATGCAGTTTCAACAAATGCGATGTGGACCACGCTTTCTATGTGAAGAATGTAGATGGTCATATTTTGATTGTGGTTCTTTATGTTGATGATTTCATTATTATAAGGGATGGTACTTCTTTGATATATGCCTGAAGGCTGAATTAAAGAATACATTTAAGATGGCGGATCTTGGTTTACTGAACTATTTCCTTGGTATTCAGGTTTTGCAATTAAAGGAAGCGATCTTCGTTTCATAGTGTAAGTATGCCTCCTTTGGGGAAGGTTAGTCTTGTTAATGCAAGCTTCCTTTGGCCTTCCAAGTTGTGTTCTACGGGGGATGTTAGTGTGTAAAATCCATCTTGTTGGCCCATTGAGTTACCGATATTACGGTATACCTTTGGGTAAATTTTATTGGGGTTAGTGCCTTTATGGGTCAACCTACCCTATTGTAATGTGTTGATAGGTGTATAAATATAAGCTATGCCTTTCACATTATCATCAATAATTTCATCCGTTGTGGTTATTTTATTCCATTTATTATGTATCTTTGGGTGTCTCTTGAAACCACCACATATCTGTGTTGTCTCTTTTGCTTGTGGGTTCATTGTTTGTTTGATTACGGATTTGTGTAATTAATCTCACATTTTTATTATTTCCTCACTCCAATAAATATTGACTTTTTTGACGAGCCTTGTCAATACCGACTGCTGAATCCAGAAAATGATGTTGCTTCTTTTGAACCCTTCTACAAACTGATGCACTTAGAAACCTTTTTCTGATTACAATTAAAATTTTCATAATTTCGGAAATAAAAACCTTGGGGAATCACAAACTTGTTCAAAAGCTGTCTCTATGGGGTGTTCTAGGCATCTTAATTTCTGCAATAACTTTGGCAGGACGACATCACATCAAAACATTTCAAGATCCGAGGATTGTTGTTTTTTGTGATGGTTTTCATTTATATATTGCCCTGCCATCAGGGGCTCACTTCCCAATCACAAAAAACCATCGACATGGCCTCCGAACTTGATTTTATAGAAGTAATAATAGAACCTGATCCAACATTGATGCTTACTTAATCTCCAGCAGGGGGGCATCTCATTCAAAACCCTTGCCCAAAACCAGATAAAATAAGCTGTGAGACAAAGCCAAATGTACTAATATTTGTAATACCTATCTAGACAGGAAGTACGAGTGAAAAAACATAGACATAAAACCATGAATTCAGGCCATAGAGAATTTCAGATTGTCTTCCATAGAAGGTTCATAAATCTAATTGGACATTCTATTGAATCCACATCTATGTTTCTGCCTCTCACCATTTTCAACAACCCCTACTGCATGGCTGAGGCCAACATTCCAACGAACAATTCCCGCCTGTAGACATGATGCTCCAGTTACAGAATACACCAAGTGGCATAAAAATAATCCGCGATACATAGTTCACTCAATGTTCTATTAAAAATTTAAAGGCACTGCAGCCTTCAAACTAGTGAGGCATCTTCAACTTGAGTTCTCATCATGCCTATAGCCACTTTTGAGGGCTCTAGATACTTAGATCCACGTGGAGAATTTTCTCCATCCTCTCAGGCTCGACTCAACTTCCTTGTATTTCAGTGTTGTCAATAGAAACCACTCCCAAAACCACTCTCTTGGTGTGGATATTTGCTTCTGCCGCCATGGCAAACAATGCATCCTAAGAACAGGTGTATCTAAGGACCTCCACCTGCTCCCATCTAAGGTCCTCATTCTCTGGTTCCTGCACAGTTGCGGAGATGTTAATTGAAGAAATAAATGAACTTCTTGCTACCACTGAGCGTAAATATCTTGGCATTTATATTCCTTCCCATGATATGAGATTTCATGACGTGAGAAGTTGTAATGTTTTTTTCATTTAAGCTAAAGGTGGGTTTTGAAAGGGACCCAACCCAGTACAAAATGCCAGCAGACATGGTCAGAAAACCAGATACATCAAAAAGTCTGCCCAACAAGAACAACAGAATGAGAAGTTGTAACGTTAACATGATACACCATTCCTTGTCAAAGTGACTTTTGATGTGATCAGAGATTAATTCCCAGGCATTCCAGACAAGATCACAGCTTGTACTTTGCCATTAGCCATCATTCCAGGATCAGGAAGAAGAGAGTTTTATTTCATAGTAATGATGAGGGTCACATCAGTAATTGCTTCTTTTATTGATCATGTGGAGCCCTATTTTCTAAGACGCTTGAGCATCATCCTTCTTTAATAACCTCAATATTTCCAATAAGATCCTTAGTAATGATCTTATGCTTAGTGAGGCTTCAAGGTTACCTTAGCAACATGGTCAGCAGCTTTGTTTTCTCCTTGCCGGTGAAATTTCAAGTTTGACAATTAGGCTTCTACAGCTTTAATGCCTTTGATAATAGGGTTAATCTGCCAATTATCTAAAAAATCGACAGAATTCTTCTTACGACTAGATAATAGGAGTTGTGAATCAGTCTCCCTGATAATGTTGTCCGGACCTCTTCTTTGGACTTCAATCATGGCCATTTAATACCAACACCCACAGCAACGTTATTAGTCTGAATACCTAGCCTGTATGCAAATCGTCAAGTGCATTCATTATTACTGATTCTTCAGGAGATGCATTGCTTGAATATCATACAAGTGAATGTTGGCACTTCCCATTTTTCAACTAATTTACTTTGTTGGAATATAATTATGACATATTGATGATTAGTTTATTTTTTACATTGATGAATTTTAGAATTTCTAAAAATGATGATTATTACGGTCAGTATTGTTTTTTTTGGTTGGATAAAAAGATCTCCAGTTTATTTTTTATTTTTAATATAATAAATATTTATATATTTGCCTGCCATAGAGGTCGGGGGTTCATTTCCCAGTCACAAAAATCATTAACATGGCCTTTTAACGTTAATTCATAGACTTATATCCAACATAGATGCTTACATAATCTCCAGCAGGAGCATCACATTCAATCCCATTTCCAAAACAAGACAAAATAGGCTAATACAAAACAGACTCATATTTGTAATACCCATCTATACGTATAGTAGCAGCAGGAAAACATAGGCAGAAAAACGTGAATTCAGGTCATAGGGCAATTCAGATTGTCTTCTCGAGTCTTGTCTACATATCACTAGGAGGTTCACATTTCTATTTAGAAACTCCGTGGATTCTGCATCTATGTTTCTACATTTTACTATTTTCTACAAACCCTTCTGTATGGCTGGAATCACCTTTCTTTCGAACAAATCCCACTTGTTGACTCAATGCTCGAGTTACAGGATACACCAAGATTACGTTGATATATGCATATGTAGGTCATTCAAGGTTCTATTGAAGAAATGTGCTCCGGCTTTCAAACTGCCAATGTTACCAACAATGCCTTAACCATGGCATATTTAACTTGAGTGCCCATCATACCTTCAACCACTTTGAAGTGCCCCAGATGCTTCAGATCCAGGTGGAGATTTTTTCCATCCTCTCTTAGGCTGGATTCAACCTTCTGGTATTTCAGTGTTGTTGATAGAACCCGCACCCAAAGCCATTCTTCTGGTGGGGATATTTACTTCTGCCAACATGGAAAACAAGCATTTTGAGCACGTGTATTCCAGGATCTCAACCTGCGTCCATCCAAGGTCCTCACTCTTTGGTTCCTCATCATCAATTTTAGAACCCGATCTAGTAATCCCCTGCTGCTCCCAGTTTTCCAAATAGAATCCTTTGATCCTCGGAGAAAGCCTGGTCGTGGTAATTATGCCAATTTGATCTTTGTGAGTTTCAAGACATCTTGAAACGCAAATTGCTTATGTGCCTACCACATGGGCCATAAAGAAATACTCAGTCAAACACTAACTATCTTCATATATATAGACATGTAAATTAAAGAAATAAATGAACTTCCTGCTACTACTGAGCGTGGATATCTAGGCCCTTCCATTCATGTGCATGATATGAGCTTTCATGACATGAGAAGTCGTAATACTAACATGATACACCATTCCTTGCCAAAGTGACCTACGATTGATCTGAGATTAAACACGCAAGCATTCCAGACAAGATTCACAACTCCTTAGTTGGAATTATCCATCATTCTTTGATCAGGATTAACAGACTCTATTCTCATGCTAATGATAAGAATCACATTAATAATCACCACCCTCATTGCTACTGAGCAGCCCTATTTTCTAAGATGCTTGAGCATCTCACCCATTTTTTATACCCCCGGTACTTTCAATAACATCCTTAGTAATGATCATGCTTAAGGGAGGCTTCAGAGTTCCCTTCGCAACATGGTCTGCAACTTTGTTACATTTTCTCCTTGCATGGTGAAATTTCAAGTTCGACAAGTAGGCTCCTATAGCTTTAATGGCTTTGATGATAGTGTTAAGCTGCCAATTATTTTCCAAATAGACAGTGTTGACCCAATAGTTGCACATGCCAGGCTAAGGAAGCACAAGGATATGTGCAAAAGGAGACATGGGTATTTGTGCAAGGCAAAGATTGCTGCGCAGAAGTAGCATAGAAAGGAGCTACATGCAGATAGACATGCAGCAGGATATAAAGAAGATATAGCCTGATGATCACAAGAGGATCTTTTCAGGAGCATATGGAATGATCCATGGAATCTTCTAGATCCATCTAGAAGATATCCATTTGGATCCAACTGTCATGGGTATGTCGGTGGGGACATACTATAAATAGTTTAATAGACCATTGATGTCTAATTTGGACACAACACATGTTTGAGAAGACACAAGTTTGATTGCACATTTTGATGCATAATTTGTAAAGATAGAGACTATTGAAGTAGAAGGAAGGTCTTGGAGTATATTGTAATGCACATAGCTTGTGGAAGTTGTTGTGATATGAATGCATGATGTTTTAAACTCAAGGTATGGAAGGAATGCATACATGTAGTCTTCTTGAATATAATGGAATTGAACATTGATTCTTGTTTAATGGTTTTTGTTAGGGTTTGATCATGGATGTCTGGGTAGGGCTTGTTAGATATGTTTCTGTTGTAGCGCAGAATTGCACCCTTTGTGGGAGAGTTTTTCAGGGTCTCTCACTTCCAGCTACAAGCATGGGAGCAACCTCAAGCTGTGGGTATCCTGTAGCGAGGTTGAACATTAGGAGTAGGCCGGTTTCCTCTTTGATGCTCACCTAAACTAAAGCTAAACTAATGATCCACGGGGAAAAGGGTTAGAAAGGGGATAAGGGCTCCTAAGAAAGCTAACCAGGCGATACACCAAAGTAAAATGAACACTCATCTATGCTCGAACCCACACTAGATCAGTCATAAGACAATTATGGCTTACACAATCTCGAGATCAAGTTAACACACTAGAAGAGGTTCAGGCAAAACACTAATCTAGACCTGCAAGAGCTTGAAAATACATTAAAGAGGCAAGTAGAACGCTGATAGACTAGGAAGAATCTCCTTAATGAATCCACCAAGCACAAACATACTAAGGTACTGATCAATGACAAGAGATAGGCAAAGAAATCATCTTATTACATCAAGAGGTAGTTCTTACAATAGACTTGACAGGGTTGAACCTAATCAAGCAGAGCATACTTTGTAGTATCTCAATGAATGTCCGTCTCCCGGAAATATAAAACAAACTCTAAAAAAACTGGGAACCATTACAATGGCTTGAAAGCCCGTATATATAGAAGGGACAAAAGAGAAGAGGGACTGCGTGAAAAAACATAAATAGGGGAGCCATAAATTCCTGCAACCACCACCGTCGTCCTTTGACCATGGAGTGAGTCATTCAAGGTCATCGTCAATCTCTTCGAGCCCATCCTGCATTCAAGTCGCCCTTGGGTGGATTTTGAGGGAACCATGTCGTGGGTAGCTAGATGTCTCTGCTTGGCGCGATTGAGTTGATCCCTGCATTAAAAACGACATGTTCCTTTCACTTGCGCATCTTGCGTGTAGGCTATTGACCACGTCATCAGAGTTGAAAGGCAAAATCCTCGTTCTTTTCTGCTGATTGGCCTCGAAATCCCACCAAGACCCTTTTAAAACTTGACCTTTTCTCATGCATTGATCTGCTGAGCCTGGCCTCCCGTGAACCGTCGATCTTTTGCTAGTTGGATGCCCTTGTGCCACTTGTCCTTGATCGATTAGCCCCTCGAATTCGCTGACCTTTTGACCATCGCTCATGCCGTTGATCTTACTGGGCCATTATCCTATCTTGACTTAACTTATAAATTTTATAAGTTAAGTATCCTTGAAAACCCGACTTAGCTTATAAAGTTTATAAGCTCCTTTCATAAGTTTTGTCCTTGGAGAATCCTGAAAACACTTTTCAAGACCTATTCGGGTTCTTCAAGCTCCTTTACTTCGGGCTTTTGGGGTTGGATTACTTCGGACTTTTGGAGCTCGAAGTCTTCGGGCTTTTCAGGCTCTTAAGTCTTCGGGCTTTTGGAGCTCTTCTACTTCGGGCTTGTCGAGCTTGATTACTTCAGACTTTTCAGGTCCTAAGTCTTCGGGTTCTTGGAGCTTGGCTACTTCCCAACGGCTAGTCCATCACCCTAAAATTGACGTCCACGGAAACGTCCCAGGGTTTTTCAAACTCAAACGGCTATTTGCTGGGGCTAGATTTTGACGTTTGTGGGCCCGTCAAGTGTCTCTTACAGCCTCACTTGTCTTTTCAACTTGCAACATGATTTATCAATTGTTTTATATTCTTTGTCTTCTTCACTTTTTATACTTCCAAGCACTAGCTTAGGTGTCGCTTCATAATATTCCTTTACTTCTCTGTTCAAGGCATGCTCTAATACTTCTATTTCAGCTTCTAAGTGCTCCACACTCACGTAGACAAACAAATCATTAGATTTCAAATCTTGTGTCCTTTCCATGGACACTTCTTCCTTCAAATACTCCTTCAAGCCTTCAATGAGGCTTATCAGCTGGTCTTCCTCTTCTACATCATCTTCTTCATCTTGAAACTTGAACTCTGCCTCTTTCTTCACATCATGTATCTGCTTATCTTGTTTTTTGCCACTTCTATCTTTGTTTATTCTGCTTTCATCGTCTTGGTTGAGGATCATTCTTTTCAAGGCATGCTCTAATACTTCTATTTCAGCTTCTAAGTGCTCCACACTCACGTAGACAAACAAATCATTAGATTTCAAATCTTGTGTCCTTTCCATGGACACTTCTTCCTTCAAATACTCCTTCAAGCCTTCAATGAGGCTTATCAGCTGGTCTTCCTCTTCTACATCATCTTCTTCATCTTGAAACTTGAACTCTGCCTCTTTCTTCACATCATGTATCTGCTTATCTTGTTCTTTGCCACTTCCATCTTTGTTTATTCTGCTTTCATCGTCTTGGTTGAGGATCATTCTTTTCTCTTGTTCTTTATGTTGTACTTCTGCAACCAACTATCTATAGTTCATTATCAACTTGTCTTCCTTGTTCTTTTCAATTTTTGAGCCTTCAAATTGAGTTGTCTTTTCATCAACATGCATACCTACATTCATACATTTATACATTCAGATATATTGTTAGAATAAAAAATTTGAGGTCTAATTGCCTCTTCAAGTTCCGCTTTGAGTTGTCTTTCTAGCACCCTTATTATACTTGTCCAATTTTAGATTTCTTGTTGCTTCTTTCTTCTTTCAACAATTTGTTTGATTGGCCATTTGACCATCTTTCTGAATATGAACCCCTGTCTTGATTGATCTTGGATTTGTTCTTTCAATTCTTGTATTCAATCTGCCGGGGCTTGCTTCATTCCATCTATCACTTCTTATTTTCTCACCTAACCGTTCTTCTGTATTTGGTTCTTCTCTCTTTTCAGTCTTTCCCTTTTTTTCTACTTCTTTTTCTTCTTGTGCATCACCCAAAATCTCTACTTGGCCTTTTGACACCTCCAAGTCTGTTTCACCATGGATTTCACCTCTAAGTATGTTTCACCTTGGATTCCTTTCTCTTGAGCCTCAATGTGCTCCTCTTCTTACCTTCTTAATCCTCAATGGGCTATAGGACTGCTAACCTTCACTCTCTCAGAGTTTCAAAGATCTCTTTCAATTTTTTTTTCCAAATCACTTTCAAACTATTTCACTCTTTTTTTTTAACACTTCCCAAGAGTTTTTAGTTTTTACTAAGCTTTGATACTATCTGATGTAAGTAGACCTCTTTTAGGTCTACCCAACTAGGTCTTCTAGGTCTCCTTTAGGCCTTTTAGCCTTCTACTAGGTCCTTTTTTGTACTTCTATTGGTCTGCAATTTACTAATAGGACTCTCTTGTCCTTGATATCAATAGTGGCCTTTTTAGTTGAATCTTTTTGAACTTATTCAATGACCCGATTATTTATCAGAGTTCCTTTACTCTTTTCTTAATCCTTCCACTCTTCATTGATAAGTATCTCTGTCTTGTTTTGTTAGTACGGTCTTTCTCCAGACTAGGTTTGGATTCAACTGTCAACCAACTTGTAGCCTTCTTTAATGGCCCCTAGGCTTCTTCATTGGATCTTTACTCTAAATTTTGATCACTTGAAACTATAATAAGACTTTATTGAAGATCTCTATCCCATAACACCACCCAATATCTTGTCTTTGCCTGAATATTTCTTAAGCAATCAGAATATTGTTTTAGACCTACCTTATAGGTTTGTTACTTATCTCAAAAGCATATTTTCTCAAGTACCAAGGTCCTTATGACTTAAAAGGGATTCCCTGTATTCTCAAAGTATTTTTTGACTCAAAGAACTAGGTTTACAACTTCTCCTAGGTTGGTTCTTTCAAGAAAATACAAAAACACAGACCTTTCTAGTCCCCTCGAGATCTTGACAAGTAGATCTGTCACCTTAATGTTATGTTTGTTTCATACTCAAGACTCTAAAAGCCTTCAAAGGTCTTTAGATAGTCAATCACATACTATACATGACAAGAAACCAATTCTTCACAATTCTACAAGTTGCAATCTTCCAGAAAATGTGAAAGTCTATCCCTTCGAGTCCTTTTTAGGCCTTTAATAGGTCTGCAGACATACAATTCTGAATATATTTTCCCTCAATGAATTTCAACTTCTGAAACCGCCTATTTCTCTTGGAAAACAACCTCTAGCATCTAATTATGAAGTTTCAAAAAGATCTGATGGTTTGTCTAGAAGATATTGTCCTTTTTATGGATCAAGACCCTGACCTAGGGTTTTAGGTCTGTAGGTGACCCGAGAGCATATAAAATAGGAAAATTTAACTTTTAGTCACTTCTCATAGATTCTTAAACTTGTTAAAGACTCTCCACATGATTATCTAGTTTTCTCAATAGTTGTTAGCTCTTGGACAAGCTTAAAAGTAAGTAACAAAGTCATTTTCCATGATTGTCAAGCTCCTTGACTGTATTCACAGATTGTTACAGGATAGAAAACATAAATTTAATGCAATTTCAAATTTTGTTACCTGTTTATGACTATTTATGATTAAAAAAGACTCTCCCCTCATTCATCATCACTTATCAATTGACTTCTGTGCATGAGCTAATTCAAAAGCTTAAAGAAAACCTCTTTTCATGACTGTGCATAACCCATAATTTTGTTTTTAGACCTTTGTAACATCAAGAGTCATCACACAATATAAAATGGGATAATAAAGTGATAGAAACAATCGCCCACTCATACCACAAAGTCCTGATTGAAGACTAATTCTCATAAAGACATTATTATTTACTTATATATATCAAAACCCTGTTACAAGACCCTGCTAGTTATCACAAACCTCTGCAACTATTACAGACTCACACCTACACCTACACCTACACCTACACACTTCCTATAGTTTTTGTCCTCCTCGTCATTTATCATTCCTTCGTTGCATTCTTGGCTCCTATTCTTCATAGCAAGAGACTTATCACTTGTCTAAACTTTTGTTGTTCTTGTTTCTATCAACATGAATCTCTCAATTGGTCTTATCTTCCTTTCCAACGTACAACTAGCTGACTTAAGACTTACCCTTGAGTGGGTATATACATGAATTATGATGAGTTAAGACTTTAGAAATATTGAGGACATCTCCTGGGTCCTATTGACCCCTTTACATACATAATCATAATCATAGACAAGCTTACAAGATGATAAGATACTCTCATTTGACACTAATAGATTCAAATATTTGAATATCTATTTTGGCTGGAAAACTCAAAACATGTATAAGAGATCAAATTTTGAATACCTCATGATCTGAACACCTCTCATGACAAAATAAGACTCCTTACACTTACCGAAGACCTACCAACCCAATCATTGACTTATCAAATCAGATCTACATTGACCTTGATGATGCCCTTGCATCAAGAATGCTTGGAGAATACATGAGTATTGGAACACAATGAGTTAACATTTTTCGGGAAATCAGATGAGCTGGTGAAAGGGCTACTTGTGCACATCGAAGGATACAGATATGTCCTGCGCGAATTAATGAGGTAACATGGCTCACCAATGAAGGAGCAAATATGCATGTAGCCATGAATAACATTGAAGGACTTGCAGAAATAAATAAGTTGAACTTGGCAAGGGGAGGCTCACATTGATTTTGATTGGAATCTAGAACTCTGCAGTTAGGGCAGCCGCATGTTTGATCAATGTGAAGTTGATCCGACAACGCATTGGAGCTAGGTGTCAAAAGGTGTAGTGTATGTAGCATACCAAGTAGGGGTGAATGCGGTTTTATACAATTATGTGTGATATATAGCAGAGGAAATCAATATGGCAATGGAAGAAGCACATCTCAGAGGAGGAATATTTAGATGGTGAATGATCCACATCTTGCTTCTCATCGAGGAGTTTGGGGTCCCAGAAGGTCAATCTCTTTCTATGGTGCAAAAATTTGAATCCCACTATGAGAAGTATAGGGGATATGCATGTGAAACCCAGATGATGTCTACATATAAGAGGTAGCTGAAAGGATGGTATGAGACTATAAAATCTGATTTGGTATGGAATGGAAGTTGCCATGCCCAATGCTGGAGGCATATGATGGCCACATAGAATTCCATGTGATGGCACGATACACACTGGGCAAAATTTTAGAACAATATGTTAAGCGGATCGAATGGATGAAGTTAGTATATATGGTAATTGCATGCTATATGGAGAGTGTGTTGGATCGAATCAAGGAGATTCCGTGGGCAAAGGTGGATGTGGATGTAGCTGACAAGGATATCCTTGCGCACCTTACCTGAGAATGAGGAGTTGGATGACTACTTGACCAAGATTGAGCTGATAGTGTTTGTGCTCATGTTGAAGAAAATTGGACAATAAGCAAGAAGCTAAAGCTGATTAAGGGGCAAATCAAGATGCCCAGAAAGAGTCCAAGGACAAAGGTGAGAGTGGAAACAAGGCTAAATATTGATGAAGGTGCTACATAAAGAAAGGAAGAGAAAAAGCACAAAAGGAAGTTTGAAGATGATAAGAAGACCAAAAAGGAGAAACCAAAGGTAAAGATCACGACTCCTAGAGATTTAGAGTTGAAGTTCTTAAATGACCAAAGGACTAAGAGATATTACAAGTACCCAATGAAAGATGCACATAAGGGGAAAAGCCCTAAGAAACATGCTGAAGTGCAAGGTAGAGGAGAACCTCGTGTGGGAGAAAGAGAAGACTTGGGGGGAAATGAGTAGCAAGGTGAGAATATTGTTCCACCAACTCACCATGAAGGACTAACGGTAGAAAATGCTTCAAGTCCAAACAAAGCACACAAAGAATCATAAGGACAAAAGGTGAGTAAAGGAACGACAAGGCTAAAAGTTGTAGAAAAGCTGTTTACGAAGATCCTGCACAAAAGTCTCAAAGCAAAATCACATGTTCCTTGCACAACAATTAATGAAGGGATGTGTGACGAAGAGGAAAAAGAAACACGTGAAGAGGAGAAAGAAGGATCACGTAAGGAAGAACAAAAGAACCCAGTACAAGAAAAGCCAAAAGGAAGTCCTAGCATAGTTTCATGAGATGCTAGTGTAGAAAGCTAATGATGTGCATGATGGGGGCCAAGAGGAAGAAAAGAAGACAAAAGAGGGAAACACAGGAGGTGAAGGCTCAAAAAATTCTCACACTTTTCGATCGAATAGCCCACACATGAGTCAAATTGATATAAGCTCATCATCTATAAACAGTCAAACTTCATGGGAGGTGAAGTGTGCTGAGTATATCTCGAAGGCCTGCCATAAACAATTAAAGATAATTTATGATGATCACTACAAGTGTAGTGAGGTCAAGGTCCTAGCAGAAGCAATAAGGGATCCAACCAAACACGAGGTAGACACTAGTGTAGAGTCAGAAGGAGGCATTCGAGTATATAATCTGTGTAGATGTGCTATTGAACAAGGGATATTGAAATTGGTGAAGATGTCTGCTGAAATTTCAAGCTGATCCATTGATGTAGAGGAAGAAATTGAGGAGCAAGAGAAAATGTTGTGCAACAATAAAAAATTGTCAAAAACACTCAACGATTTTGGAGTTAGAAACACATGACAAATATGATGTGGAGCTGATTGAGAAAGAGTTACCAAATATATGGGCAACCGCGGATGTGAGTGTGATGGAACCCATGAACAAGTTAGGCACATGAATAAGGAAGTTGTTTGGCTTGGTAGCAACAACCAAACAATGAAATGGGCCAAGTGAAGAAGAGATCCGTGCGAAGAAGTTAGTGGACACAAAGACCACCTAGGAAGACAAGACTAAGGAGTTGAAGGACTCAATCAAATAATTCAAAGAAAAAGTGAAGGTGGCACGGCAGGTTTTCAAGAGGTTTGAGAACATTCAAACCTATATCAATGCTTGGATGAAAGGAGATGAAGCCATGCACAATGGTTTAGCAGCACTCATAACGTGAGAGAAGGATAAAACTATGCTCCAGCAAAGGCTTAGTGAGGCCAAGGCTTTGAAGGTTGGTATGGACCAGAAACACGCCGGCTTGGAACAGCTGTGTGATAAGTTCCAAAACCAAGCAATGGGTGAAGAAGAGGCAATAAGTGAGGTTTATGAGAACCATAGATAGGAATTCAATGTAATAACCAAGAAGTACAATGCAATTCTAGATGACAGAGACATTTTGGAGAGTCTAATAGAAACCACAACAGAAATGAAGAAAGGAGTAGAAATAGCTGGGCAGCAGTGGGAAACGTTTGAGAAAGAACAACTACAGGGTCTAGAAGTTTTGACTGTGTAAGAGGGAGAAAGTTAGAAACATAAGCAAGTAATGATAATGTAGATTTGTTTGGGGACATACAAAACAAATAGTATGGGGCGATGATGATCCCATAGTTTCGCGCACTGGGCTAATGACATAGCTTTTGGCCAAGTACAAGGATATACATAGGTATTATTATGTGTAGAAGCAGACGGGTATCTGTGCAAAACAAAGATTTTTGCACAGAAGCAGCATAGAAGGGAGCTATGCGCAGACAGATATGCGGCAGGATCTAAAGAAGATAGAGTGCATGGATGATCTGGAAGAGGATCTTTTGAGGAGCATATGGAATGATCCATGGAATTTTCTAGATCCATCTAGAAGACATCAATTTGGATCTAGTTGTCATGAGTATGTTGGTGGGGAAATACTATAAATAGACCTCTAACCTTTCATTTGGCCACACAATGGAAGGCACACGTTTGAGTTGACACAAGTTTTGATCACTCGTTTTGATGCATAATTTGTAAAGACACAGACTATTGAAGTAGAAGCAAGGTGTTGGAGTATATTGTAATGCACATAGTTTGTGGATGTTGTAATATGAATGTATGATGCTGTAACCTTGAGGTATGGGAGGAATGTATACATGGAATCTTGTTGAATATAATAGAATGGAATTGTATTGAATCACTTTGTTCATGTGTTTGATTCTTGTTTAGTGGTTGGTGTTAAGGTTTGATCATGGATGTTTGGCTAGGGTGTTTTTAGTTATGTTTCTGTTGTGATCCTTCATTTATCTTGTAATGGTGGGGTTTGCAACGAGCTATTTTGTACTTGAACAAGTGATATGCCAGTACAAGAGTGTTATTTGTTGAAGCTAGAGTAAACCAGAGCAACAAACAAAATTCTTCTTGAGACTAGACAACTAAGATTATGTCTCCGTTATGTTGTTCATACCTCTTTTTTGGTCTTCCATTATGGCCATTAATATCAACAGCCTTACGAAAGTTATTAGTCTGAATATCCAACCTGTATAGATAAGATAAGATAAATATATTAATGTCTGACAAATGACCACAAAAGTAGGTCAAAGGGACTGTAGAGTACAAAAGTGTCAGAGCAAAGCGGGAAGATCAAATGGTTTTCCAAGGAGAAAACAAAGCTGAAAGAGAAATAATATGACAAATAGTGGGAGTAGCCAGAAAGGAAAGAGGCGAAGAACAACCCGCAGCCAACAACCCCAGCCAAACGGACAAGTGGGAAAATACACAATGAGAGAAGAACCAGGAAAAGCAATGAAGGAGGTCCATCAAGGAGTGGACCCAACTCTCCTAACATCGGAGGCCGTCGAGAAAAAGCTCAAAATAATACTTTCCCTTAATTTTTTCCTACAAACAACAGTCCTGACTGTACTAGGATTGCCATGCAAACACTATCAGTTCTATCAGCGGGGGGAACCTATCTATCATCATTATCTGCATGCTTAACAACCCGATGATTGTGGGATGATAATCCTTAAAACTATAAATGTAATTCCAACAAACAAATAGTTACAATTTGAATTTTCCTTGTATAAAAAGCCTATCAAGGTCGAATTCATGAGCATTTTGGTGCCCGTCATTTATCTTTTCCTATCAAATTCTGAAATAGTATTTATTAGTCAAAGACGAAAGTCACAAAACATGAATTCTTACAGAGTTATGTTGGCTAATCGCATATACGGAAGAAAAATGCTTTAAGGAAGCCCGTTGAGCAGAAGCTCACGGAGTTTCCTGAAGTAGACTTCTATATCATTGGATTACACATTTTAGACTCGGGGGTTATCCCACCCAGATATGAAAACCTGATATCGAACAACATTGTCAGTATTGGAACCATAATACAGGGGCTTGATTATCTGCAAAATCGGTCATGCACCATGGCTATTCAGAGTTATATTCTAGATTATGGTTTTATTAAATTCTACTAATTGCTGTGGTCGGTCATGTACATTAAAGAAATGCATTTGAGGCCGAGTTTAGGAGTTGTGTGTTTTGTTGTGAGAAACCTTTGTTCTTACCATTAATGAAATGGATTGCTACTAAGGACAATTGCCTCTAGGTTGTCCACTGTCATTCCAAAAAAAGAGTAATGCCAGTTCAAGGAGGAGAGTCCTGACTGATCGATTTCTGTAATGGTGTGGTAGCACAAGCTAAATGTCTGTTCTTTTATATTTATGAATAAGTCCTTACAGTTTCTGTAGTAATGCATGGTCTGTTCTATTAGGAAAAGTGTTCATTGTGCCGCTTTAAATGGACAACAGTGGAATTGCAAAATTCACAAATACGAGAATTTTAACTGAGCTCTCCTCCAAGCATGATGATACAGGGTTTGATATATTTGTTTCTTTTTACTAATCATAATTATTTATGTTTGTATTTTTGAGCCACTTATCTTTTCATGAATTGCAGCAGGGAATATGGACGAAATCAAGGGTGGACAAAAAGATGGGGATTTTTTGACAAAAACGAAGTTCAGAATTGTCGAAGATGACTCAAAACCCATTTTAAAAGATCCTGTATCCGTACATTTAAACTTGTCAATTTTATATGGTTAAATGTAAGAAACTACTGTTGGGCATTCTTTGTACATGGAGTTTCCTGTTTTGCAGCTGTATTTGTGTTTTTGCTGCTTTGGAATGAATGAATGGTGGGATATTGATTCCATGTGTGATATAGTCAAAAGAGTGCTGATTTTGATGGTAACTGATTGCAAATCCCCAATTCCCCACAACCACGACCCAAAAAAAAAAAAGGAAAGGAAAAAGTCACTGATTTTGATTTGCAAAAAGCCAGATACCAATGTAAAATTTACCCTTAACAATGCAATCTCAGCTTGTACGAGCAGATCCAATTGAAACCGAACAAGCTGTACTTCAGTTACCTCCATTTGATCCCAAACCAAAGAGATACAGTGGGGAGATGGATGTTTCATCAGACTGACAAGTTTCGTTGAATTTGAATTTTGGGATAATGTTTTCATAGATTATATGCAAAAAGTTTTCTCCATCTGTTCATTTGCATTCTATTCCAGTCTTTTTTTGGCATTTTATGGAAGATCATTCTATAAAATTTATTACAATAATATAGTATGCTTATCTCTCAATTAAATTTGGACAGAATTTGTGAAGGTACAAGTCAGCTTTATCAAACACCATTGTATAATCATTTTCTTGGTCACTTATGGCCTTTCCCGGGATTGATTTAATCTATGTTGCAAGAAAAGAGAAACTGAGAAATGCGACGGCAACAAAAACATGATGAGAAATGTAATCGAAAAAGGTTGCTAATAAGAAATGAATTTTATATTTTGCATATAATTTTTATTTTTGTTATTAAAATATTTACATTTAAACATATTTTAATTTTTAATCTATTAATTTTCTCTTTTTAATTTTATTATATTCATTTTTAATATTTATAATAGATAATAAATTTAAAAATATATTAAATAGAATATAAGTAGAAAACATAAACAAAATAAATATACAATCAAATAAAAATATGGGAAGGAAAAGGCCAAACTAATGACACACTTGACAAGTTTAATCTTTAAAAGTCCCGCAAGAGGTCCTCCGAGGCAAGTAATTCTTATATACATCAACATTGTAGCGAAATTCAAAGAGGTAAGAGATAGTCGTGCATGTCATAAAAAAGAAAGAAACGGTCATTTTCGTCCTGTTGCCATTTTTGGCCATTAAATGTGCGATGGCTTATGTTTCTTGCTATAGGGGATTTAATTGTGGCTTAGATATTCCTTTCTATTGTTCTTTTGCGGATATTTAGTTTGTCCAAACCTCAAACCTCATAGGTGGACTGAATGGTGTAAAAAAAACCAACTAAAACATCATCTTTAAAGGACTTATTCAAACTTAACCTCTTTTGACAGGGAAATGCAGATGATTGATTTAGGGCATAATGTGTGTGATTGAGTTGGAGTGTAATAGTGTGAGATGTTGATAAAAATGGTCTACCGTTTGATGTCCATTTGACCTTCACAGGGAGATTTTTCTTGTTGTTTGGAGAAGGTGATCGGAAAATTGTGATGTCTTTGGCATATGATGGAGTTTTTGAGCTTTTTTTATCGCACAATGTTTTTAAAGGTGGATACATTGGTGCAACTAGATGGAGGAAATTTGTCACCAATTAACAAGAAATTTGTGGAGAAGTTGGACTTTTAAATCAATGTGGAACCATTTAGTAGATGAAACTATGTGACTAATCTTAGGCAGACCTCACGATTGATACATCTTAATATTTTTCAAATACATATATTTCATAGATTTGTATTAGTATAATGGTTTGTGGGACAATGGTCATAGATAGATTTCACTTTGTTAATGCCCATGTTATGGTTAATTCACCTTATTGAGAACTTATTAAACTTTTTTTTTAATGATGGGTGAAATTTTAACAATTTTTAGTTTTATGTGGAGAAAACTTAAGAGGTTATTTTGGGTAAAAGTAAGCATCACCAATTTCTATTTGATTTTTCTATTCTACCCATCTAGAGTATATGATGATTGATATTAGGGCAAGCATTTATGTGGGCATGTGGCTGCACACAACAATTGGTAGGAAAGCTTTTACTTATCTATTAATTCACCTTATTGAGAACTTGTTGAACTTTTTGTATGATGGATAAAATTTCAACAATTTCTAGTTTTAGGTTGAGAAAACTTAAGGTTTTGTTTTAGTCAAGTAAGTATCATCATTTCCTATTTGATTTTTGTGTCCTACCCTTCTAGTATATGACAATTGGTATTAGGGCAAGCATTTAGACAGGTATGTGTCTGTACACAACAATTGGTAGGAAAGCATTCACTTAGGGATGTGGTTATTGGTAGGTATCTGTTGATATATTTGTGGCATATTCTAAGCTTGTGGCTATTCCATGCTATCTTGGAGTGAGTTGTCTTGCAAAATTTAAGTGTTGATATATTTTTGGCATATCTTAAGCTTGTGGCTATTTCACGCTGCCTTTGGGGTGAATCATTGCCTCGCTTGTGGAATTTTAGTTAAAAAAATTATGCTTCTTTTGCCATTCTATGAGTGGTCTAGGTTTGAAGGAGCAAGTAACAACTAAATGTGACTTGACTTGCTTGCAAGTGCCATTAACTCAAGCGGATTGAATTTAGGGTTGCATGTATGTAGAGACAGAGAGAGGAGGTAGGGAAAAGTTGAAGAAAAGGAAAGTAAAGTTGCTTCTAGGGTCCATAATGTGTGGCACCTTGTAGGGTAGCTTTTAAGTTTTTAGCATGAGACCAAACACCCTTACTCCTTATAGGGAGGTGCAACTGTGATTGTCATGCTCATAAAATATATCACCTTAAAAATAGGAAAAACTATATTCATATATATAAAACAAGGAACACAAAGTCACAAGGTGAGTGCAACTCAACACCGAAGTAGCAGTCACAACTTATGTAATTGATAGAAATAAACATAAAAAAAGTATCACATTCAAACACAATGGAACGATACAACATTTAGTTATTAATTTTTTCAAGTGAATTTCACATGAAGGCAAAGTGTTATAATAAAAATTCCATGATGTTATTTAACACACACATATATTAATTATGGTAACTACATTTTTTAGAAATGGCAACATACTCATAGTATTATGCCTTTGCAAGAACCTAAAAGTACCACTAAGAGTTTTTGTAGTTCGTGATAGTTGATTGTGGTTTGCATTGAAGTTAGTTAGGTACTGGATAGAGATTGTTCATGCCCTCAATGACTTAATAGTGGGGCTTAATTGATGTACTCATGTCTTTAAAGATTAATTGTAGGGTCTAATTGAGGTTGCTTATGTCCCAATGATAAATGACAAGGCTTAATCAAACTAACTCATGGGCTATTGATTTTGGAATCCTTAGTGAACACAAAGTTGAAATTAGATTATTTATATTTGGGCTAGATGAAAAAGATGAAGTTGGGTGGAGCCATAAATTGGTAATGTGTCATGGTAATAAACATCAAGGTATGCTCATATTTGGATGTGGTTTGATTATGCTTTTCTTTTTATATTAGATGTATTGGGCTTGATACTTGTTAGGGTGGTTTATATACAAATATTATCGAAGTAAAATGTAATTGCCTTGTATTTTTCTATTGTGCACAAGTATCCTAGTGTGATGGTCTTTAACACCAAGTTTGTTTTTCATTAATGATGTTTTTAAGCAAGGAGGTTCATCAAATATATCATTGAGCTTTTACAAGTATACTAACTTTTTAGATTGTCACAATTTAGGTTACAATTCAAACACATACCTTTTAGGTCTTAATAAATCAAGTTACAAGACAATTAATAATATACAAGCAACCAATTAAATACCCAACTATTCATGTTATATAGGTATACCAAAGAGAACTTCTATCTTTTGCGTACATTTTTATTTAATTAAACATGAAAATATTACATACCTTAACTACGGTTATCTAGAATACACTTTCTTAGTTCCTTATGAGTAAACGTTTTGTTATTACTTGCGATGTTAAAAAAACTATTACATTAATTGGTGGCTACTACCAATAAGATATATACAATCAAACCATACAAAAGTTGAAATACACTTTCTCAGTTCCTTATGAGTATACGTTTTGTAGACATGGATGCAAAACATTGTGCTTCAAGGCACATGGATTGTTTGACATGAGGCATCAAAGAACTATGGCCTTATGGGCTCCCAACCACGCACTCCACCTATTTGTCAAAATGCGTCAAGGAGATGCAATCCCCATGGGAAGAAATTATAATAACATGGGTTTGTTGAAAGCCTTCGGAGGCTTAAACAAATGCAATTGGCAGGTATCAAGGGTCCTAGGCAAAGAGCACTAATCATCCCTTAAGATGAGATTCATACTAAACTAACAGAGATATAAGGTGCCTTGAATTATTTAATAAGTCAACTAAATGAGCTGTGGTTAAACAAGCCCCACCAAGTGTGTGTTATGCATCTATGTAGTTTGAATAAGTGAAATAATAATAATGATGTTTACATTATTTACCACCAAGTTTATGAATTTGAAGGAAGAATGATTTCATCATACATGGGATGTGATGCAGAGGTACATGATAAAAGCAACCTTTCACCATTCCTAGCTCTAAACT
This sequence comes from Torreya grandis, assembly GCA_037957365.1. Classification (NCBI taxonomy): domain Eukaryota; kingdom Viridiplantae; phylum Streptophyta; class Pinopsida; order Cupressales; family Taxaceae; genus Torreya; species Torreya grandis. The sequence goes on along the minus strand of JARHVA010001001.1, from coordinate 1,895,855 downwards.
TGCTTGAATCAATTCAAGATGCTTTGCTTTGTTCACTAGGTTCAATCTTCAACAAGAGACTTTCAATTGCTCACTATGCTTAATAACCTCATTTTCTTTGAACTTGTCACTAATCACCTTTTTGAAAACATTTCTCAATGTCATTAAAACTTGCTCTAGTCTCTCACTCATACCCTCAACTCATTTCATTCACTATTCCACCGTTGTTCACTTTACTCATTCACTAACATCACACAAGTTCACAATTTAAGGTTCAAAACACCAAATCTTCTTCTTGACCTCATGAACACAACCTACCTTCATGGATGACCTTACCCAATCATAATACACTTGTCTCAACCTCACTGAACCTCTCATTAACTCTCCATCCTTCATTCACACACCTCAACCTCAATAGTGAACCAATTCCCTTATAGCCTTTTTTTTCACAAATTCCAAGTTTGAACAATTTGCTAGTCCCCTAAAGGATATAAATCCAAATTTAGATACCCTCTATATTGTTACTACTTCCCCTGAAGTTTCATAACTTATCTCCTTGTGAAAATACACCTTCCTTTGTAACCTCCTTCACAATTAGGCCTTCTAGCCCTCCATACACTTGCTCAATCACCAAATCCATACCATACAGTACGGTACCATACCAAAAACTCTTAAATAATTTTAATCATGTAAAAACATGCATGATTACAAAGTTTCATTTTTTCCCATGGTTGGAACTCAAGTTGTTGGGTTTTTAGTTTCCAAACCCTAATTGGTTGACTATATAGGCCGAGAAGGGTCAAAATTCATTATCTTTAGTTTTAGGTCATTTCAAAAGGATCTAAGATATTCCACAGGTTTTTATTAAAATATCCACCTTCCCAAATATATAAGAATCATTGATCAATCTTGTTAAGGCTCATTATGAGCAAAACTCAGAATTCTATGCCTTCTTAAAGGACTATGTAAGGGTTTAGGGGTCTATTTGCATTCAAAGAAGTTCCCAACTTTAGAAGGGATATTGTCAACCCTTTATTCTCATTATACATGTATCCAAACTTCACTAACTCAAAAACCATTCACATTTCTCAACATATCTATTTTCTTTGTTGGTACATGACTATGTAATAACAGGTGTTCTGCCTGTGCAAACAAGGTTTACCTTCAGGTTAACTGTGCATCATATACTTACCATTAGACTTGCATTCATACCATCTAAACTATCATTCTAAAAAATACACTCTTAACACATACCATCCCAAGTATAAATATGCTCTTCTTCATACACAAACTTCAAGAAACAATAAGACATTACCTTCTTTGATTGTCACAATCACATCAGAGTTTTATCTTCAAGAAATTTTATGTAAAGTCCTCTCCTTTTGGGAATACATTAAGTGATAGTATGAAAGGTTATCATGACTTGGGCATACCTTTATAGGCTTAAACAATATTCCTTCTTCCTCTATCCATTATCAACTCCTTTAATCCTTTTCTTTCATGACAGTAACCTACAGTCCATTGCTCAAACCTGCAACCACACACAAGAATGATATTTCCACAAACTCTAGGGATTTCCAAGGTAATATTTAATCAATATAAATACATATAATTTCATGGGAGAGTGAATACACAAAACACAATTCTTTATTAACTTGAATCATCTTTGATTACATGTACAATCCATGAATGGACTTTGCTACCTTCTTGAAAGGTATACAATCTTATTTTCTTTGATCCCTCTCTCTCTCCTTATCAGAGCTCTCTCCTCTCTCCTCTACTCTCTCACATTATCCTTATCACTCTCTAACCTCTTCATGCATTTATTTCTTTTCTTTATATTTCATGCAAACTAACTTCTACATTCAAGCACCAACCTCATGTTGGGTTTGGTGGTTTCAAACAAGAACTCTCTACCACCTTTCTCTCCTAGCATGATATTTATATAGTGTCATCTATTATGACATTTCATGACCATATAAACACTTAAATAACCTCCTCTCTCATCTTTGAACTCATATGACCCCTTTATGCTCGAGTCTCACAATTTGAAATTCAAATTACAATTTTGGAGGGAAAACTCCACATGCTCACAAACATGCCCTAATATGGCTTCTTAAGATTCTAATGCACTCTAATGGACCTTATATATCCTTCACACATTCCTAAGACTCAAAATGGGTAACAATGACCCCTAACAATCATATAAAAGTTTAACAACTAAAAATTAGCTTGGATTGCTAGATGCTCTTGCATCATACTCCCCAGGAGGGAGAAAAATTTGAGGGCCAATCACAATAGCTTGCTTCCTCTTTTTACAATTGTTCTTCATTTTCTTTTCTTTTCTTTTCTGTCTTCCTCTTGACTTTTCTCACATTATTCTTTCTCCATTCTGTCCTTCTTAGTCTTCAACACTCTGTTCTTTACTTTCTTCTTCCATCTTCTTCTTTTCAACTCTTTCTCAGTTGCAAGTGTCCATTTCTCCACTTCATTTTCAGTCATCTCATGGTTCTCATACTCTTATTCATTCTTATCTTCATCTGTAACTATACAAACACCATCATCTATATGCATTTTATGAGTGTCATGAGGCCAAATTGCCTCGTTACTAGATCCTTGAGCTTGTATGCTTGGTTTGAGTGCTCTTCCAACTGCATTTATCTTGATACCAACTTGTTCATTCTCTTCAATCAAATTACCTATTAGATACACTTATATGAAATTTGTTCCACCATTTTATTTATGTTCTTCTTCCAACTCAACTACAACATCATGTAAACATATCATTTTCTTACCTTGTCTTGCACTCACTTGTTTATCTTTGCCATGCTTGATCATGAGCTCTTGTGAATCATCTTTTCTCTTCTTCATTTGCCTATGAGGTGCAACCTCTTCTTACTTCTCTATACTTGCAACATCCATCTCATTAATGCATGCCATTCCTTATTCAAGGGATTTAAAAGTCTCTTCATGGATGCCATTCCACCCTTCTTCATTTGACTCTTCTTTGAGTTCATTCATGAGCTTCTCATGTTGATATTCACCTGTATATAATCCTTTCAATGTGTTGGGTGAATATTTTGTCATCAAATAACTGATGGCAAAATGGGTATATCAACCACAACACAATGAGATTTATATGGTAAAATAGGTGTGGTTACCACAACATAATGAGATAAATCTCTCCTCTCAGCAAGGGGAGGTTCCCTATAAACTATAATATACTAATATAAACTGAAAATAGACTCAGGGGTGAAATCATACCATCCATCTCTCTTTTTTCAGAGATGATGTTCACTAAATAAAGGAGAATTCTTGTGTAATTATTGAAGGCATTTCTCTTCATTCAGAAATGATGTTCAACAAACAGTAGGAATTCATCCTGGGTAGTAACTGGATCCACAAGAAACCTACGAAAGCACAAAGTCTTTCATTGTTTCTCCTACTGATTTAGGACAAACTAACACAGTAGAATGAAGTGCAGCACAAAGTCTCCACTGAAAAATAAAACAAAGTAAAATATTACAAAGGATAAGGGGAGCTCAAAGTCTCTCCAATATCCTAAAACATAAATCACATAGACTAAAGACAATTATGGCAACACAAAGTCTCCCACAGTCGATTTCAAAACATCTTTCAGATTATTTCCACTTATTCTGCTTATTTGATTAAATGGACAAGAATGTATTTATGAAAAATACATAAGAACGATTTCCTATATAACATAAGCTATTTCAACACAAAGTCTGAAAGGTCACTTGCTTTCTCATTCACTTGATAAAATATGATTAATAGTCTGAGCTCAAAGTCTCAGAAATGCCTTTCAATTTGGGCAGAGTTTCACTTCTAATAACAGAGAGATCCCCCTCTACAAACTAAGATATTACAATATATAGCCTCCAAAGAAAGACTTTCATGCTTGTTTTCACAAAATGGCCCATGCTGCATTGAATGCATCGGACATTCTGTGAAGGGGTCATGCTGGAATAGGTCATCAGCCTTAACTTTTGGCATTCTAAATCATCTCAAATGTCTTCTCTAAAGCATGGGTCACTTGATCTTCTGAAAGGTAAGGCCACTCCTCTTTATGATACTTACACGACTGTCTACTCATCTTTACTCAAACAAAGAAAAATAGGCCACGCCATTGAATGCTTGCGCTCTCTGATATACACCTGGTGGACTGCTCCACCTACTGAATAACTCTCCTAAAGATATTTTGGATTTCTCTATAAATTTCCCTCTTTCCTTGCTAACTTTTGTCTCTTCCTGGTGATTTGAGCTCTTGAGGCTATCTTCTCGCCTTTTGCTGGCTCCTTCAGTGCCTTCTTTGGCTGGGCGCTGAGTTTGTTCTCAGATCTGTGTTATTCAAAAATCAACAGTTATTTCATTACCCTAAATTTGAAATCCATGGGGATGTCACCAATTTCTTGAATCATTTTGAACCTTGAACCCTTTGAACCTTTTAGAGTTCAATGGTTGAAGGTTCAATAGTTCAAAGTTCAACAGTTTGGCAGTTCGACGGTTCGATGTTTTGTAAAGAGCTACGTTCACTTAGTCTTCTTTAGGATTTCAATGTATCATTGAAATTATTGTTTGAACCATTTGGTTGAACCTTTTTCTAGAATCTTCCATTTGAACAATTCGCTTGAACTTTGAACTTTGAATCTTTAGACCCTTTGAACGCGTTGAAGCTTTGAACTCTTTGAACCTTTCAGAGGTAGAGTTCAATGGTTCATTCCATATTATTGAACCCCACCATTGAACCTTTGATTGAACCTTGAAGTTGAACCATCCTTACAATTTTTTAGGAAATGCCTTAAGTGTTTTGAGATTTTTCCTTGCAAAAGTCCGCCTTTTGAACCTGTGATTTCCTTAGCTGAAAAGGCTTGTGCGATTGAATAACTTGACTGCTCAGAACATTTTGAGAAATAAAGAGACCATTTTGGCCTATAGGACTGAAATGGTTGACATGTTGTCCACAAAAATAAGTGACAAATTTTGGAAACAATATTTGGCTCCAGTTCGGGAACTTCCATCGATTGTATTTTGAAACAATCGAAGGGAGTAGAATCCATACTCTAAGTGCCTTCATTTATGCTATTGGGCTACAGAGTCATGCCATATAAAAAGAGAAAGATGCCAAAAACCAAACAAACAACATGAAAAAAAAAGACTATACAAATGTACAACTGGACTTATCTGATACTTCAAGGATTGAAGTGCTTCAGATGTTGCCCACTATGAGGCAGTGAAAATGGCATTCCATCTTGATATTTCAACAAGAAACTATTTTCACCATTTAATTGATGAATGAAAAATGGACCTCTCCATAAAGAATCCAATTTTCTATGCATTCCTTTTAGTTCTCTCCTCTTGTCCCACAACAAGACTTGATCTCCAATCTAAAAATCATGAATCCTTGCTTTCTAGTTGAAGAGTTTCTTTACCAGACTTTGATGTGCAACAATACGGTCTACCACCATAGTTCACTACTCATTTAGTTCAGTCAAGCACATGATCCTCTTGTCGATAGGATCTTCAAATGTTTGATCTTTGACTACCTTTGCCAGCTTCAGTGCTAGTAGTTCCAGTGTGATTGGTATATCTACATTCAAACCATACAAAAGTTGAAATGGTGACATACCTATCGCCATTTTGGGTGTAATCCTATCTGCCCATAAAGTGTCAAACAATAATTTATGCCAGGTTCTCTGATTGTCATCTACCAGCTTCTTGATAATGGTCACCAGGTTCTAATTGCTTGATTTTGCTTGGCCGTTTCTTTGCGGATAATAGTTAGAAGAGTGGGAGAGGATAATCCCATAATAATAGTAGAACTGGGTAACCTCATGAGAAGAGAAACAAGATTCATTATCTGTTACAATCTTGGTTGGGATTCTAAACTGGGAAATAATATTTTCTTTGAGGAAATTACATACCATTTCTGAAGTAGCATGCTTGACTGGAATGGCTTCTACCCACTTGGTAAAATAGTCTGTGGCTATGAGAACATAGTCATGTCCAGCACTTGAGGATAGGTTTACAACACTAATGAAATCAATACCCCATTATTGAAATGGCTCTTCGATCACCACTGGCTTGAGAGGTAACGTGGCCAACTTGGGTTTCCCAATGAACTGTTGACATAGCTCGCATCTACGCACCCAAGTGTATAAATATTGAAACAGAGTAGGCCAATAGTACCTAGCTTGTAGAATCTTATGGGCAGTCACAGGTGCAAAAAAATGTCCTCCACAAGCCAAATTGTGGAAAGACTCTAAAAGTTTGCTCTGTTGCACTTTATCCATGCAACGAATAAATACCTCATCAAGGCTCCTCTTGTAAAAACCATTGTCTCATAGGACAAAGTTAGCAGCTTTCAACTTAACAGTCCTCTTTTCTTTATGAGACAGGTGGGCATGACACTCACCATAGGTAAGAAAATGAGCAATATTAGAATACCACTCATTCGTATTAATGACAAAGAGAACTGTAGGCATGTCTTCAACCTCTGTTTCTTCATGCCCTGCTTCCTCTAGTATATTATCAATAACTAATTGGCAGAGACCTCTTCTTCGCACAGGCTTCATAGGTTTGATAACAAGATCAAACTCCTAAATTTTAGCAATTCAATTACCCCTTTTAATTCCAAACTCCTATTGAGTTAGAATAGACTTTACTATTGTATCAGGGACCATAGCAATAGTGTGTGAGTTCAAGATGTAAAAATAGAAGTGTTTTACCACCTTAACCACAACATAAGCATGCTTTTCTATGTTTGAATATTTTAGCTCATGAGCTTTGAGAGGACAACTCATGAAAGATATGGGGGACTCTACACCTTCTTTGTTCTACTAAACCAAAATGGCTAAAAGCGTGTGTTCAGAAGCATAACTATTTATTACGAAGTCTTTGATATAATCTAGATAAAATAGGATTGGGGCATGAATGATAGCTTTCTTGATCCCTTAAAATGTTGACTTGCCTTCTTCAGTCTAGCAAAAAGTAGCTTTACCCTTCATCATGTTGACAATGTGGTGAGTCTTCTCTGTGAATTCAGGAATGAAACTTCGTAGAAAATTCACCTTTCCAAAGAAAGAATGGACTGCAGTCTTACTAGCAAGAAGAGAAAGCTCTTGGATGGATTTGACTCTTTCTGGATCAATCTTTATGCCTTCTTAGGATACAGTGTGACCAAGAAGTTTCCCTTCTGTAACCTCAAAAATTGATTTTTTAGGATTGAGAGAAATGCCATTTTGTTGACATCATTCCAACACTTGTTTTAAATGATGCACATGATCAGGATAATGTTTGAAAAATATGGTCAAGTCATCAAGATATACCATAATGAATTTTGCCATTTCATTTTTGAAGGCAAGATCCATCGCTCTCTGGAAGGTGGTGACAGCATTGATCAAACTAAAAGGCATTCTGTGATATGCAAAGGTGCCCCAAGGTGTAGTGAAAGTGGTCTTATGTTGGTCTGCTTCACCAACTTTCACTTGATTATATCTTGAAAAACCATCTAACATTGATAACATCTCTGAGCTAGTCACTGTCTGCAGTAGCTGATCCATGATGGGCAAGGGGTAGTTGTCTTTTAAAGAGGATTGATTTAGATTTCTGAAATCAACACAGAGGCAAATTTCTCTATTCTTTTTTCTCACATGGACTATGTTTGCAATCTAGGTGGAATGATGGATTGAAAAAAATATTCTCACATTTAATTTTTTTGGATCTCAGAAAGAATAGTACCTAATATCCTGGGGTTGTACTACCTTTGTTTCTACTTATAAGGCAATGGCCCAACCTTGAGAAGAATTTTGTGCTGAATTTATTTAGACCTGAGAGATTTTAGATCATCATAAGAGTATGCCAAAACATCAATGTAATGGTGAAGCAGAGTAATGAATTTGAGTTTTTCATCAGGAGTGCAACAATTCCTAATGTTGACCATTTTGAGATTTTCTTCTGTACTCAAATTTATTTGATCAAAATCTTTGGAGGAACTTGAATCCATTGATCACTTCTTGATAAACCTATCATGCTTATCGAATATATTTTCAGGAGAAACTAACCCTTTGGGAATTTTATTCCCTTTGAGTTGAAGGAACTCTTCACCAATTTTTAAATTTATTTCAGGAGCTAATTCCCATGGTAGAGATTCATTGTCTTCAAAATAAAGATCCTTAAATCTATCCATCTATTCTAGAAAAATAATGATTTAGTTATCCTCATTAAACACTTGCCAATGGTTGGTATTATCAGGTACACTTATTCTAAAGACTAGTTCAATAGTGTACTTATGTCCTTTAAAATCTTGGTGAGGAACTACGAGAGTTGTAGAGATGACCAAGGAATCTGCTCGATTATTGAATTCTCTAGGCACCGTAGAAATATTGAAAGCCTCAAAAATTTCAAGGCAGTCCCACACCAGATTGTGATAATGTTGCAATATTTTGTTCTTGGTTTGATACAAGTTCCTCACCTGATAAACCACCAATTCAACATCTCCTTGGGCGTGAAGAAGCTTAACATCTTTAGCTTGAGCAGCTTTCAATCTGAGCAACAAAGATTCATACTTAGTGGTGTTGTTGGTATTGTTGAACTAAAATTTATACAAATAGGAGAAACTCTCCTTGTAGAGATATCAAAACAATTCCAGCTCCAGAACTGGTAGAAGAATTACTACCATCAAATTTTAGAATCTAGACATCATTAGAATATGATCTCCTTTCAGACTTCTCTTCATTAGAGAGGGAAGATTCTTTTTTCTCTGAATTGTGCTCTACCAATTCTTCTGACATCTTGTCTAAATTTTTTGGATTGTCGCTTATATAACTTTTGTCTGATGAAATAAAAACATCTTTTGTGGACAAAAAATAGTTACCCATTCCTGAGGATTCAAACAAAATTTGAGCTTCAGGGGCTGATGTTTGGGTGACAATGTATTTTGACTCCTTTTCAGGAAGCAACCTTTACATGATGCCTTTGACAGGTATCCTCACCTCAGACAGGTCCATGTTCAATTCTCCACCAACATCCTTGCAAAATTTTTGCCCAAGTAGAATGCCATAGGAAGCTCGAACGTCAGCCATCAAGACTGTCATTTTAATCCTTTTTTTGGGAAAGCTGCGAATGCAAATTGGGCATCTTTGATCTGTCTCAAAAGTGGCACTTATTTTCCATGGAGAAAAATCTCTCAAAATTTTTAGTCAGACTGAGACCAAAAGAGTCTGCCACCTTGGCGGGCATCACATTGTCAGAGGTGCTAGAGTCTATTATGTAGTTGTTCAACTTATGACCATTTATCAACATGGAAACATAGAAAAGTTTTATCTTCCCTGGGGAAATAGGAGGAGTAATGACAAGATTGTTTTGAGTGGATGTATTCTTTGGGGGATCATGAGTTACCTTTCAAATATCTTATTCTGCAGGGATAGTTTTGTTCTTGATGTATTCAACTAGCCTATCCAACTACTCAGGGTTGGCTTGTAAGTATTCAAACTTAGACATTTAGATCTTGGTCTTCCTAGTATGGTCAATTATATCAAATGATTGAAAAGAACTAAGAACAGAGGAAGAAAGTCCATCATTCTGGGTTTGGTTGGGTGTAGTACTAGTCTGATAAATTAAAGTAGAAGGTGCAGGGTTGTTTGAGGTACTTAATTTTTTATTGATCACCAGGTCCCTTGATTGGAAAGGTAGTGAAGTTCCCCATTTAGCAATTGAAATTACTAGTCGAGATTCTTCCTCTAATTTTCCCTTATCAGCTTGTTGAGTTGACTGGTTCTGGGACCTAGTAAAAACAATGTATGATCCATCAAACACTTCTCTCTTACTTCTAGCTTCATCCTGATAATTTAGGAAACCAATGTTGGAGTCACCAGCTAATTCTTCTTTGCCTTCTACAAAGAGATCAACGTCATCTTCTTGGTCCAACTCAGGTTGGAAAGAGAAATCATATTCAGCTTCATGATAACCAATTGCTGAGTTAGCCAGTGCTACTTTAATGGTAAGCTTCCCCTATGAGAGAGGGAGAAGAATTAATTTCCCTTGATTTTTGGTAGTATTACCTTGATATGACTAGTTGAGAAACGTCTTCCTTGTTATATCTCGGTAAGAAGGAGGGGCAGACATCCCTTGTGCCATTTGCTTTTTTAGAGCTAGTAATTCATTTGCTAGCTTTTGCACCATAGGATCAGTGGTGTCTGTAGAGAAATTTTTAGAAGATGAAGAAGATTTATTTCTATTAGGATCTCTTCTCATCTTTATTGCCAAGATAAGATCATCTTCAACCTCAGTGGCCAAAATATGAGCTGTAGCAAGATCTATGTGGCCAGCCTAACTAAACAAGAAACTCACTTCAAGAAGCTGAGAATTGATGAAGAAGCACTTAAGAATTTCTGGCGTCGACTGAGCAATTATAGGAATCCTATTCCTCAGCTTGTCAAATTTAGCAATGAAGTCTCGCATGGGTTCATGAGGCTCCTTCTTCATTTGTGTAAGCTAGGCTAATAGGGCATGTACATCTTTTGTGGGTTTGAACCTAGCCTCAAACTTAGCCTTGAGAGTGTTATAGTTAGTTACTATTTGTACTTACAGATGATAAAACCAATCTATAATAGCACCTTGCAATGTTTTCACAAATAGTCTGACTGCTATATCTTTAAATTCAATGCCTATCACACCACAGGCTATGTAGAAAGTTGTAATATGCTCATTAAGATGAACTCTCTCATCACCATAGAACTTGGAAAAATTCTTTCTTGAACTACGAGGTAGTTCATGTAAAGGTGGGGTTAGATTCAGAGGGCCAAAAGTGTTACCCCAAGGGCCTTGGGATGCCATGATATGATGATTGAAAGGAGGGATAACGAACCTCTGTAGGGTACATATAGACAAAGCTCTACTAGCAAAGGAAAGAGAAGCTTTGCCTGGTATTGGAGACCTGACATTGGTAGGAGGAAAACTCTTGGTTCGCTGAAGGTGAGATTGTGGAAGAGAAAGGTCAAAATTATTTTACTACACAAACTTGAACACAGGATCAACAATACCTTGAGCTCTCTGGCTTCATGTATACCATGGATATGCCAAAGTGTAGGATGGAAAAGAATTGGAAATGCTTCAATTTGAAGCTTGAGGCTTCAAATTGCACATTCTTCCCCAACAGAGTCACCAAAAATTGTTGGATGAATATTTTTTCATCAACTAATTGATGGAAAAATAGGTATATCAACCATAGCACAATGAGATTTATACAACAAAATAGGTGTGGTTACAACAACATAATGAGATAAATCTCTCCTCTTAGCAAGGGGAGGTTCCCTATAAACTATAATATACTAATATAAACTGAAAATAGACTCAGGGGTAAAATCATACCATCCATATCTCTTTTTTTAGAGATGATGTTCAAAAAATAAAGGAGAATTCTTATGTAATTACTGAAGGCATTTCTCTTCTTTAAGAAATGATGTTCAACAAACAACAGGGATTCTTCTTAAATAGTAATTGGATCCACAAGAAACTTACGAAAGCACAAAGTCTTTCATTGTTTCTCCTACTAATTTAAGACAAAGTAACATAGTAAAATGAAGTGTAGCATAAAGTCTCCACTGAAAACTACAACAGAGTAAAAGATTACGAAGGATAAGGGGAGCTCAAAGTCTCTCCAATACCCTGAAACATAAATCACACAGACTAAAGACAATTATGACAACACAAAGTCTCCCATAGTCAACTTTAGGACATCTTTCAGATTATTTCCACTTGTTATACTTATTTGATTAAATGGACATGACTATATTTAGGAAAAAGACATGAGAACAATTTCCTAGATAACACAAGCTATTTTAACACAAAGTCTGAAAGGTCACTTGCTTTCTCATTCACTTGATAAAATATGATTAACAGTCTGAGCTCAAAGTCTCAGAAATGCATTTCAATTTGGGTAGAGTTTCACTTCTAATAATAGAGATATCCCCCTCTACAAACTGAGAGATTACAATATATAGCCTCCAAAGAAAGACTTTGGTGCTTGTTTTCACAAAATGGCCCATGCTGCATTGAATCCATTGGAAATTTCATGAAGGGGCCATGTTGGAACAGGTCATCGGTCTTAACTTTTGGCATTTTAAATCATCTCAAATGTATTCTCTAAATCATGGGTCCCCTAATCTTCTAAAATTTTAGGCCGCTCCTCTTTATGATACTTACATGACTGTCCACTCATCTTTACTCAAATGAAGAAAAATAGGCTGCACCATTGAATGCTTGTGCTCTCTGATATACACCTGGTGGACTGCTCCACCTACTAGAATAACTCTCCTATAGATATTTTGGATTTTTATGTAACTTTCTCTCTTTCCTTGCTACCTTTTGTCTCTTCCTGGTGATCTGAGCTCTCGGGGCTATCTTCTCACCTTCTGCTGGCTCCTTCAGCTCCTTGGCTGGTTGCTAAGTTTATTCTCAGATCTGTGTTATTCAAAAATCAACAGTTATTCCATTACCCTACATTTGATGTCTGTGAGGATGTCACCAGTCAATTGAATCATTTTGAACCTTGAACCCTTTGAACCTTTCAGAGTTTAATGGTTCAAGGTTCAACGGTTCAAAGTTCAACGGTTCGATAGTTTGATGTTTTGTAAAGAGCCACATTCACTTAGTCTTCTTTAGGAGTTAAATGTATCATTGAACCTATTATTTGAACCTTTTTCTAGAATCTTTCATTTGAACCATTTTCTCAAACTTTGAACTTTGAATCTTTAAACCCTTTGAACGCATTGAAGCTCTGAACTCATTGAAGCTTTGAACTCTTTGAAGCTTTGAACTCATTGAAGCTTTGAACTCGTTGAACCTTTGAAATCTTTGAACCTTTTGGAGGTAGAGTTCAATGGTTTAATGGTTCAATGGTTCATTCCATATTATTGAACCTCGCCATTGAACCTTTGATTGAACCTTGGTGTTGAACCATCCTTATATTTTTTTAAGAAATGCCTTAAGTGTTTTGAGATTTTTCCTTGCGAAAGCCCACCTTTTGAACTTGTAATTTCCTTAGCTCAAAATGCTTATGCAATTGAATAACTTGACCGCTCAGAATATTTTGAGAAAGAAAGAGACCATTTTGGCCTGCAGGACCGAAATGGTTGACATGTTGTCCACAAAAACAAGTGACGGATTTTGGGAACAACATAATGGATTAAAAAACTCTTATAGAATCCCCAATTCTTATTTTATTATGAGAGCATCTATCTCTCCATTATCCACATCAAATTTAGGACCCTTTTTCCCTTCATCTTCTTCAAATTTTTTCTCTATGTCAACATATGTAGTCATTGCCTTCCCATTTTCAAAGAAATCTTCATTCTTATTCAAGTCTCTATCATTGATTGCATTTGAGCTTTCACCTATCTACCAATTAGTGTTTATTAACAATATTTTCCATGGTTTATAATCTCTTTTCATGACCTCATCTAATGATTCAAAGAAGCCATCTTCATATTCATCTTACATTACTTGCTTACCTTTCCACTTGCTTGTGCTTTCTTCATAATATTAATCTTATCTCTTCATTGGATTACTTAGTTGCATTTTCATTTCTTTGTCCTTTCTTGGATTTATGACTTTAATTTGCTTTTTTACATTGCACATTTCTTCTTTCCCCATGCTTTTTTGAGGTATACCTACAAAATTTTCTTTTTGCAACCTTCCCATGCTCTTCATGATCCATACCTTGCCTTGCATTTGTTTGGACTGAGATATACTTCTTGCGTTACCTTCTTCATGATTTTTTTTTGAAAACCTCTCATATTGATTTGATGTAACCCACTCTTTATCCATTTTCTCCTTGTTTGATCTTGTCTTTCATTTGTATTCTTGCCTTGTATGACCTCTTGTTTGAGCTTTTCCTTCTCTATCTCACAAACTGATGCCTTGAGCCACTTAGTCCAAACATAACCATGCTCTTGTACTCTCCTTGAGGGCTGTACTTTATTCTTTATTTTGCCAATCTACATATTAAATTATTTCTTTTCAAATGTGTAGTCAAAATCAAGTCCCAAGAACTCATTTACCTCTTTGAAGGACTGCTGCAATCCCATCTTCTCTCTCATGTCTTCATGTTTTCCCTTCATGTATTCATGGTTGGCTTTCTCTCTTGTTCCAGCTGCAATGCTTGTCAAAGAATTATAAAACTTCTATTTAATCTCATTTCAAGCATGCTGAGATTCTTCAATCTTCACCATTTTAACTTCTACAACTTGTCTTCTTTCCTTATCTTCTTCATTCATCTTGATGGGTGATGTACTTGACCCATTTCTCACAAGCTTTAAGGCCTTATGCTTGGACTTCATCCAAATTTCTTGACATCTGCATACACAAACTCAAATTCAATGTTATCATAATAAATAAGAGACCTCATAGTCTCCATGAATGTCTCTTTCATACACATTCTCCTAATTTTCTTGTCTTCTCTCTTAAGTCCTTCTCATGTCACTTCTCTCTCCATGTTCTCCTCAATGAGAAATATTTTCACCACTTATCTATCATGTTTCTCTCTTGTCATCTCTTCATCCCTCATGCTTCTATGGGTTGTACCCTCTTTTTTCTTTTATTTCTTTAAGACATTCATCTTATGTCTTTTCTCTCTCCTAAGTAGCTCTAGTGGCCACTTCACTTTCTTCCTGACACTATAGCCAAGCCATTATCTTCCTTGATCCTTCATGATCTTCACAATGAGCTCTATCTTCTTGAAAATTTTCCTCAATTCTCTTCTTATCTCTTTCACTTCCTCTTCTACATCCATATTTTCACTTTTCCTTCACTTTCTAGACCTTGCTTAGACCTTTCTCTTCGTAAGATTACCTTCTTGCCTCTGAGACCTCTCTTGTGTCTTATCTTCTTCCTTTAGTCCTTTGTCTAGGAATTCTTATCCCTCTCGACTCTCACTTTGAGTCCTCTTATTATCTCTCTTGAGCTTTAATGCTCTCTTCATTTTATCTTCTCTAGTTCTCTTGACTAGTTTCAAGTCCTTCACATTGGACTTAGGGGCTTTAGTTCCTCTCTTCACCAATTCACCAATTTGTCTATACTGATCTCAATAGGCCATACTTGCACCATACTCTTTTTCCACAATACCTCTGTAATGTCATATCATGTAATCCTCATAACATTATTAACAATCTCACATTAACAATCTTTAACAACTAACTAAAAATAAAATGAAACCAAGAGCTTACCTTGCTCTGATACCAAATGATGTAGAGGTACATGAGAAAAAAAATATTTCACCATTTTGACGTAGGAGCATCAAGCATGCAAACATCATTTTTGTGTTGTTAAAACATATAAGCTAGTTAGGGGTCATAAGTGATCTATTTTGGGGTGTAGGTATGTGTGTGGGATATTTTAGGATCCATTTGTTGTCTTAGGAGTCACAATGAGTCATCAAGGGTGAGTTTTTGAGTATGTGGAGTTTTCCATCCAAATTATAATTTGAATTTCAAATTGTGAGACCCAAACATAAATGGGTCATATGAGTTCACTGATGAGAGACGAGGTAGGTGAGTGTTTATATGGTCATGAAATGTCATAATAGATGACACTATATGTCTAATTTATTAAAGTGGTCAAAATTAAGAGTTATGTTAACTAATATAACTGCCACTCATATGTTGAGTTGGCCAATGCAAAAGAAGTCTTAGTAGTAACTACCCAAACTAATGTAGAGGTTGGATGGGAAGGGAGTTGTAAGGTAGTTGTAGGATGAGAGGAGAGTATGAGGAAAGGAGAGAGAGATCTAAGAAGGAGAGAGAGGGAGAAATGAAAATAATATTGTATACCTTTCAAGAAGGTGGTTAAGTCCTTTCATAGACTGTACATGTAATTAAGAAAGATTCAAAGTAATAAAGAAAAGTGGTTATTGTGTTTACTCTCCTTGCTATGTATATGGACTGTTATTTTTGTAGATTGAATTTGAAAAGCATTTAGGGATATATACAAACCTCTTTGTGTGTGGCAGCAGGTTGGAGCCATGGACCGTAGGTGAGTCAAGAAAGAAATTGAGGTTATAGTAAAAAAGAAGATACTTGGGTTAGTT
This sequence comes from Torreya grandis, assembly GCA_037957365.1. Taxonomy (NCBI): domain Eukaryota; kingdom Viridiplantae; phylum Streptophyta; class Pinopsida; order Cupressales; family Taxaceae; genus Torreya; species Torreya grandis. The sequence goes on along the minus strand of JARHVA010001001.1, from coordinate 1,879,774 downwards.
TCTCAAGATAGTATAAGGAAGAAATCCCATGGTACATTTACTCTAAAGTTTTTAATCCTTTAGATCCCATAGTGATGGAATATGGTTTTGAGTAATGAAAGGGACTCAGGAAAGATTGCTCTATGTCCTCAAATCTTGTATACACCTATGATAATCAAGTATGAAGGTAAGTTGGTATTCTTGAAGCATAGGCTATGGTTAGATTGAGATGATGATATATAGGTAAGAATATCTTTGATGGAATTCTAGGTCATATGGATTGAATTCAAATAAGTGAAAAATATCCAATTGCACAGTCAACTTGAAGGTAAACCCTTGTTGCACAGGCATGACCCCTGTTATTACATAATCATGTGCCAAGAAGGAACATAGATGTGTTGAGAAATTTGAATGGTCATTGGATTAATAAAGTTTGAATATTTATAAAATTATGAAAAGTCTTGATAAGAATCCTTTTGAAGTTATGAACTTCTTTGAGTACAGATAGTTTGTTAAAACCCTTACACAATCAATTAAAGATGGCAGAATTCTAAGTTTTGATGATTAGGAGCCTTAAAAATATTGAGTAATGATTATAATCTATTTGTGAATATGCAAAATTTTATAACAGACTGTAGGAATGTCTCAATTTTCTTTAAAACATTATCAAACTAAATATATGGAAATTTGACTCTTCTCAGGTTACGTAGTCAACCACCTGTGGTTTGGAAACTAAAAAACCTACAACTTCTATTCTAACCTTTGGAAAAACTTTAAACTTTGTAATCTTGAATATTTTGACATGTGTAAGAGGATTAAGGAGTTTTTAGTCTTGTACCATATGGTCTAGTATGGTTTTGATGACTAGACTAGTGTATGGAGGGCTAAAATGCCTAATTGGGAAGAAGCCTATAAAGGAAGTTATATTTAGAAAGAGAGTTTGACATTGAAAATTTATGGGAGGATATAAATAGATAGATGGTTTCCTAATATGAGATTATATATTTATGTGAGTTTTCAGAGTGTTCAAACAAAGATAAATTGTGAAAAAAGGCTACAAGCCAAGTATACTCACTAATGAGGTTGAGGTGTATAAGGGGATGTTAGAGGGTGATTGAGAGGCTAAAGGGTATTGAGACAAAATTTTTGTGCCCAAGATAAGTCATCCATGATAGGATATTATCTTCATGAGACCTAAGATAAGATTTGGTGTGTTAAACCAAGAGAAGAGTGACTAGTGTGAGGAAAGTGAGTGAGTGAATGTAAGTATATGAAACAGTGAATAGAATGAGTGGTATGATGAATGAGAGACTTATTAATGGTATATTTATATATTATATTGATTCCTAATGTTAATTTTTAATAGAGTTATGCTTATGAAGGCTATCAAGCTTGAGAAGATAAAAAATTATTTGATGAAGATTGAAACTGAAGAACAAAGCAAAGCATCAAGAAGTTGATCAAACAAGTTTAGAGATAAGAATTGGTAAGTTTGAATAATTTACCATGTACCTCTACATCGCATTCCTAACTCTAAACTTTCTTAAACAATTCAAGATGCTTTGCTTTGTTCACTAGGTTCAATCTTCAACAAGAGACTTTCAATTGCTCACTAGGGTTAATAACCTCCTTTTATTTGAACCTATCACTAATCACCTTTTTGAAAAAAATTATAAATTTAATTATAACCTGATATAGTATCTAACTCATCCCCTCAACTCATTTCATTCACTATTCCACCTTTGTTCACTTTACTCATTCACTAGCATCACACAAGTTCACAATTTAAGGTTTAAAACACCAAATCTTCTTACTAGCCTCATGAACATAACCTATCTTCATGGATGACCTTACCTGATAATAATACACTTTTATAAACCTCACTTAAGCTCTCATTAACTCTCCATCCTTCATTCACACACCTCAACCTCAATAGTGAACCAATTCCCTTATAGCCTTTTTTTTCACAAATTCCCTGAGTATGAACAATTTTCCAATCCCCTAAAGGATATAAATCCATATTTATATACCTTATATCTTTTTACTACTTACCCTAAAGTTTCATAACTTATCTCCTTGTGAAAATACACCTTTCTTTCTAACCTCTTTCAAAATTAGGCCTTCTAGGCCTCCATACACTTGCTCAATCACTAAATCCATACCAAACTAAAACCTCTTAAATCATTTTCGTCATATCAAAACATTCATTATTACAGAGTTTCACCTTTTTCCCATATTTATAACTCAAGTTATTGGGTTTTTAGTTTCCAAACCCTAGTTGGTTGACTATATAGGTCGAGAAGGGTCAAAATTCATTATATTCTTTTAGGTCATTTCAAAAGGATATAATACCTTCCATAGGTATTTATTAACTATATCAACCTTCCCAAATATATAAAAATCATTGATCAATCCTATTAAGGCTCATAATGAATAAAACTTAGAATTTTATGCCTTCTTAAAGGACTGTGTAAGGGTTTAGGGGTCTGTTTGCATTCAAAGAAGTTACCAACTTCAAAAGGGATATTATAAACCCTTTATTCTCATTCTAAACCTATATAAACTTCAATAACTCAATGAAAATTCACACACACACACACACACACAGACACACACACACACACACACACACACACACACACACACACACACACACACACACACACACACACACACACACACACACACAATTTCTTGGTACATGACTGTGTAATAACAGGGGTTTTACCTGTGCAAATAGGGTTTACTTTTAGGTTGACTGTGTATCATATAATTACTATTAGGATTTCATTCAGACCATATAATCTATCATTATAAAAAATACACTCTTACCACATACCATCCCAAGTAGATTTATGCTCTTATTGATACATAGACTTCAAAAAACAATAAGACATTACCTTCTTTAACTGTCATAGTCACATCAAAGTTTCATCTTCAAGAAATTTTATATAAATTCCTCTCCTTTTGGGAATAAATCAATTGGTAGTAGGAAATTTTATCATGACTTGGGCATAAATTTAGAGAATAAAAAAATATTCATTCTTCCTCTACCCATTATCAACTCCTTTAATCTTTCTCTTTCACGACTGTAACCTACAATCCATTACTCAAACCTGTAACCACACACAAGAATGATATTTTTATAGCCTCTAGGGATTTCCAAGGAAATATTTAATCAAGAAAAATGTATATACTTTCATGGGAGAGTGAATACACAAAACATAATTATTTATAAACTTGAATCATCTTTCAGTACTTGTACAATCCATGAATAGACTCTGCCACCTTCTTGAAAGGTATATAATCTTATTTTATTTTCTCCCTCTCTCTCCTTCTTAGATCTCTCTCCTCTCACCACTACTCTCTTACATTATCCTTCTCAATCTCTAACCTCTTAATGCATTTCTTTATTTTATTTATATTTCATGAAAACTAACTTCTACATTCAAGCACCAACCTCACATTGGGTTTGGTGGTTTCAAACAAGAACTCTCTACCACCTTTCTCTCCTAGAATGGTATTTATATAATGTCATTATTATGACATTTCATGACCATCTAAACACATACCTAACCTCCTCTCTCATCATTGAACTCATATGACCCCTTTATGCTTGGGTCTCACAATTTGAAATTTAAATTACAATTTTGGATGGAAAACTCCACATGCTCACAAACATGCCCTAATATGGCTTATTAATATTTCAATGCCCTCTAATGGATCTTATAGATCCTTCACACATTCCTAAGACTTAAAATGGGTAAAAATGACCCCTAAGAATCATATAGAAATTCAACAACTAAAAATTATCTTGGATTACTAGATGGTCCTCCATTAGGCTGTTACATTCTTCCCTTTATAAAGGCATTGCCCTCAATGTTGTAGATAAAAGTAACAATATATGTGTCACAAGACAAATTCAAATTACATGCTAGGCCAAGTTCATTTCAAAGTACTTCATTTAATGAATAATAATAAGTAACATATTTAGAATAATAGACTAAGTTTATTTTAAAATTTAAGGCAACATAATCATAAACATTCACATATTTGATGTTTATTATATTTAGTGACACTTATTCAATCATTTTACCATTTTATTTGTAAATGAGAACCCAATTTTCATGAAGTTAAGAAGCTATTACATCTATCAATGTCATATTTGAGGATTTTCAAACTCATGCCTTTACAATTGAGCAAAATTCTTAAGATAATTTCACAATAATTTATGTTTCATTTATAATTTTCACTACAAATTGACCAAATTGCAATGCTCAAGTCAATAATTTGCATTTTAATGCACAAAATTTATATAATATTAAGATACCATTTTCACATGCCTAAAGGGGAACCATGCTGACCTCTCTTTCACATGCTCAAACATTTAACCCATTCCCAAACACAATGAATTATCTCTAAGGAAATGAACATGGAGGGAGAAGAGGGGCACATTTGTACATAAAAGTAACCATATATTCATATAACATACTAAAGATAATTTCACAAGTAAAGGGGAGAAGTGACTATTGAACTTATGCAAAGTTTCACTTCCTAGGCATTAAAATTGGTCCAAAAAACATGAACAAGTGATATACACCTTCTTCAACCCACATACTTTCACCTTATGACTATACCCATATAAATGGCATAACGATGCCAAAATATTAAAAAGGTAGAACAACAAAACCACCAAACCTTACATCCACAAAAAAGAGTCAATAAAACAACCCACCTTATGTCCACCATTAAAAGCAACAAAACCACCTTATGTACACCAAGAAGAGTAACAAAACTACCTTATTCCTAAAAAGAAGAGTCAATAGAAAAAACCCATCGAGAAACAAAACCAGCTTATGCCCACCAAGAGGAGAAATAAAAAGACCTTATGTCCACCAATAATAAAAACAAAACAAGGGGAAATTGATAATGACTTGCCCATATATGTCCCATTTTCACCCCCTAAAGTTTGTCCAACAAGCTAAATCCTATAAGATATCACTCACCTATCACTCCTCCTTACCTACACAAAGGCAACAAATATTTAAAGTACAAACACATAAGAAACTAACAACTTTAAACCATGTAAGACCTTCAAATAAGAACCAATTAAAATGATAAAAATAATATATGGTCAAGTATCCCCAATAAATCCAAAAATAAAGGTAATAAAATCAAATTTAAAATGCTTTTAGGTCAAGGAGTGATACTAGAATAATAAATGGCTAAATAGCTCCTAAAAATCAAATTGAAGGAAAATAATATGTCGTGCCCATAATTTAAGCACTAAAAAACCAATTCTAAATAAGGTAGTTATTTTTAAGGTATAAGGTAAGATAACAACTAGGTAAGAGAGGTATCAAGGGTCTACAATGATGATACTTGTATGTGTAGACACCTAATTCTGGCCACAAATAGTTTCTGACCATACTTCAGACTGATTCCTACCAAACATTGTAAATTAAGCCTAGAAATCATTGAACATCCCAAATTTGGCTATGCATTATTCATCAAAGCTCAGAATCATGTTGATCTATCCCTATTTGAGATACTAGCCCGTATGCAACAATAAACTCTCATGGATTTACCTCCAATCACCTTGGGACATAACAAATGTCAATTTGGTCTATGGACCCATTGAGTGGAACACTTAATCAAATCTTAAAAGAGAAAAAAGACTAATCAAAATCGATTAATTAATTAAATAAGATTAAATGCTTAGTTGAATTATCCATTTTTAATTAATTAATATCTGAAAATAGAAATTCTAAAAATCAAAATATCAATCCTTTCATCATTAACTTTATGAGTTGCCAATCTCTTCCAAAATATCCCAAAATATCTAATTTGAGAACTATTCCTAGTAACAAAAAATCATAATTGCATGACAAATTTTAACTCAACTGGAGTTAGTCTCAACTCACCTAGGGTTAGTTTGAATCTATTCCATGTTTAAACTCAACCTTAACACACCTTGGGTGAGAGTTAATTATTGAGACTATAAATACAAAGCCATACCCATTGATGTTTAATCTATCTTGATATAATGTTATAATACACACATAGATACAAATAAGCCTTGCATGTAATGTTACCATGCCAAATTTATGAGCCAAACAACCAAACCAAGGTGCCAAGGAAAGGTGAAGCCAATAAATCTCCATTTATGAATATTTATTGATGCACAAGTCGATCAAGCCATTTATATAGGCTATTTGGAGTTCCAAGGAATGTAGAAGAAGGTTTTATTTTATGTTTTAGTTTTGTTTCGTATGCATGCTTACTACATATGCTCTCCCTAGTGTCTAGACTAGAGATGTTAGTGTTTAGTGTGTTTATTTGGATTTGATTTTATCTTACTAACACAATACTAATCTCCCCTCTTGGATTTCTTGTCACATAGTGGCACACCTGATGGGACTTTATTGCACATCCCACATCTTCATCTTCTTACCTCAATTCTTTTCTTCCCTTTTCTTTCATTAAAAACAAAAAACAAAAAAATGGCTGTTAAAATAGTTGTAATTTTTAATCGATTTACTATTTTTTCTAATTTTTTGACAGGTTATTTTTACTAGTTTTAGCCTAATTCTTTCAAAATTACATTGAAATATGATTTGTAATTTAGAAGTTATGACTCTTTTAGTAATTGTCCTTTTTTTTTGAATAAATGATAGTTAAAACAATCATATTTTTGAATCCAAAAACTATTTATTGCTGAATGTTTTAAAGGTGGTGTGAATTTTTTTTATCTACATTCTATATAAATTTCATAAAAATTCAACTTATATTTTTAGATATCAATATTTTAATAAATATCCCTTTTATTTGTTAATTTTTGTTTTAATTGTTTTCTAATATTGTTTTAAGTTTGCAAGTTATTTTTTTTTGTATATATTCTAACTTGTAGGTATTTGGTATTTGGGAGCTTTCTAATATTTTGATTTTGTAAGTTTTGATTTTCCAATATTACCTAAAAACAAACAAATAAAAAATATAATATAGAAAACCTCCTAACACTTTTTACAGGACCCAAAGACCAAAAAAAGATGATTTTAAACACTTTAAAGTTGTAAAAATCACATTTGAATTTTGTGTTTTAAAAATCTTTTGCTTAAGTCATTTTTATCTTTCAAGGTTTTCACAAAATGCCAAGGTGATAAAATTCATGACACATTTCATTTGATGCTATCAAAATTAACTCTCACTTTAGTTAAATACTCATAAGAGTTTTCATTTTTATGTTTGTTGATTAAGTATTTGTTTGACAAAATAAGTGTCGCATGTATGCTCTCCCCCCATCCCCTTTAAGGAATTGGGGTGATAAAAAATGCTTACTCTTTGCATTTATTACTTTTGTTCAAAAGTGTGGAAATAAAGTCACTAAGGCCCTCCCCAAAATCTTAGTGATTTGGATAACCCTAAAATGACTCTAAAGTCCTTCAACTTTATTTATTTTCATGCATTTTGGCTTGTGGGTGGGAGCTCACTTCTCCCTCATAAGTTCTTTAGGGGTGCATTAACTTGGGGCTTCATCTCCCAGCATCATACCAATCCCACTCCATGGTGGGGTATATAAATTAAGGGTGACTCACTAGGATGCTTGTTTGAGCAGTTAAACAAGCTCTGTTAGTGGTACTTGACCTCATATCATAGGGGTAACTTGGACATTGCACTACACTGAGTAATTGATAAATGTAGTGGTTGTGAAAAATACAAGACCTTTTCACAACAAGATGGTTAAGGTAGATTCAAATGATGTGATTGAACCTCTAGTGTTAACCACACTAAGGACCATCTAGATACATGAAACATATAGTTTTAGACAAACCTACTTGCCACGAACATACTATTGATGTAGGGTGAGTAGCCTGAAGTTCCATGTCACCATACAAACTCTTGAAAGAAGAAGAGGCCTAAAAGTACTAATTTTCATATGATTTTACTTTTTTTATTAATATTTTAAAATCCTCTCAAGAGTAAGTATATAGACAAAATTTGACAATACAATGCAACTTTGTCAGTTTTAGGATTTAGGATGTTACAATTAGGTGTTTTTTTATCATTTTGTCCTTTTTACTTGTATAGTCTTGAGTATAAACTATTTGTTTGTCATACCACATATAAAAATGAGTCTTATCTTTATACCACTCCTTTTTTTTAAGAGGTGTTATGCCATCAATTTGACATCACATCTTTGCCTTAGTCTTTTGTCAAACTTTGTGTGTGTGTTACTTGTTTGAAAAGGGGCATCATTACACTGACTATTTCATTCCAAGTTTTGTGCCTTTGAGTCTTAAAACAAACATTTTTTCCTTACATTTAGAGCATGATAATGTCATTACACTGCTCAAACCATTTTAAATACTTTTTACCTTGTGTCCAAAATTGCAATTCCAAACCACGTGTGCCTTTTAGATCTATGCCTATTACCATCTGATGTTCATCCTTGTATAGCTTATTATATATTTTGAAAAGCCTACTCTTATAAATTAAGTTTGAAATTAGCCTTGACAATTTAAAATCTAAACATTTATTGATTTTTGCCTACACCTCATATAATTTTAGCCTAGACATCGATCTTTCACTTTTGGGTTACGTAACTTAGGTTAATTTCTTGATTCATTTAAAGACTATTTTTGTTCCTAGATTTGGGGAAGTGGTATATCTTACATATGCCTAAAGTTCTATGTATTTTTACATATGATCAAGTGTGTGTCTAAATCTGAATGCCTAGTTTGTGTCAAAATGTTTCAAATTTGTTAGATTAAATCTCTTACTTTTTATACCTCTTTTTGTTTAAAGAATATCTTTTGTGTCTTTTCCAAAAGACCTAGAAATACCTATCTTGAGCCTAGATTTTGTGCCTTATTTTCCAAAAGACCTAGCAACTTTTATTTCTTTAGACCTAGTTTAGACTTATTTGAAATATTTTATACCTAGGTTTGGTATTTTAGTTTTATTTTATCCACTTGACCATTTATTTTAGACATTTGATGTTAGACTATTTTATACCAAGTTTTAACACTGAACTTTTTGGAGATACAACTCCATTCCTTCGATCAGGTTAGACCAAGTTTGGACCATTTGTCCTTTGGACATTATTTTTTAGAGTTTATACAAATCTATGAATTTTTTTGAAACATTAATCATTGATTTGGTATGTCTCATTACACTCATAGTAGATCCATGTAAAATCTAGGTTATAATAACATGGTCGCATAAGATGACTTTGTTCAATACCCCTACTATGATGATGTTATTTGTGAGATAGATCTTTATCCTCCTTACCATACTGAATATGGAAAACAAATCCAAGACCCTCAAGAATAATATTCATTGATACCTTCTTTAAAATTATTAATGTACCAAGTTTTCCATTTCATTGCTAACTAGTATATGATCCCTTACCTATACCATTAACCCTCCTTCAGTCTTCACGAGTAACCAAGCTCGACAACACCCTACCATTGCTATTATAGGACCTCATCCTTTGGCTCATGAGAGTGACCAAGATCCAAAACATCCTACCATTACTATACTATGACCTTATCCTTTGGATCATAATAACAACCAATATTTGTAATACCCCACCATTACCATTCCAAGACCTCATCCTTTGGCTCAAAATAACAACCAAAATTTGTAATGCCCTACCATTACCATTATATGACCTCATCCCTTGGATCATAATAGAAACAAAGTTTCAAAATGCCCTATCATTACCACTACAAGCCTTTCCAAGTATGGTAATTCATTATCCTAACAAAGTTGTGCAATTATGACTAGATGGGTCACATTTACCATCCTAGATCGATAACCAATCTTTGTTAAGCCCATATTATATGAGCCTATTTAAAAATAGGTAATTATCTAACAACTTACCATTCTTCATTAATTTCCAATGATCCCCCACTTTATAAAATTGATGCCAATCTTCGATCCATAATAGAGCCAATCATTCGAAGACCAAGATGTGTTCAAAACTGGTATTTTATAACTACTTGTAAACCAAGGCCAAGAGAACCAACCAATCCATGATATTTTGTTAAATCACTTATTTGTGATGAGTCAATCTATGGTGAATCACCTTTTGATCTTTTACCCATTATCAAGGAGTATCACTTTGATAAATTAGTTTTTAGTGAGTCAATGATTATAGTTGCTTTTGGGTAAATCATTATCTTGACCATTGTCTTATTTTTAAAGAGCCTCCCTTTGACAAGATAGTCTCTATGGAGTTGTCTCTTAACCTTTTCACCATCATTGAAGAGTCTCACTTGGACAAGCTAGTCTATGTGAAATCCTTCTTAGCTGAGCCTATTTTCAAAGATCCCATTATGCCATCATAGGCTGTTACTTGTCCAATACCAAACATTTAAAATGACATCATTATATCAACATCCATAATTAAAGAATAAATCAAAATTAAAGTTAGGTTTTATTCTTTAATTGACATCATATTTAGCATCAGAAGTGGACTCAACATTAGTTTCAATATCAGATTTAGAGTCCCTTAAGTTAGACTCAGCTTCATAATCAAAATATGTTTGTGGATGTTACAATATTGGTTATGCATGCCTTGTAGATCAATTTGAATATATTTGTGATACTTTCATAGTTTTTAAGGATGACTAATTTAAAATCAACAAAATTATCCTAATATATTCTATGAGGATTATTCTACCTCTTTCCATTCCATTACCATTCCACATGCCATTAACACCAACTAACCTAGACATTATATTGACCTTCCACCTTCCACAAGTATTGATTGGGATTGATAGAATCACATCTTTTGAATTGCATCCTTGGTGATATATTAGTTGAAGAATGTCAGGGGAACCAAGACCACATTCATGTAGAAGAAAAATAATCTCCTAGTAAAACCTTTCCAAAAGTTCTAGGGGCAAACCAAAGTCCAAACTCAACATCTTCTAGTGAAACCTTGTTTGAGGTGTTAGAAGACAATCAAAGTCAAAAGTCAACTTTCCTTAGTGAGAGATTTTTGGAGGTGCTATAGGATAATCAAGACAACTTCATTGGTGAAAACCTCATTGAGGCACCATAGATGAGCACAATAGTTCTTCATTTCTTGATGAAGACATTATTAAAGATAAAATCAATACAACTTTTAATCTATAGTATAATCAGATGGTAGCTGTTCTCAATATCAAATAACAAATTTTTTTTATGGTCCTATTGAGAGCATATTTATAAGTCTTTGGCCCCACCACAACCAAAATTATGTTGAATCTAGAATCAAAAACATTATGTGTGCCTAAAATCCCCGATCTTCATTTATTTCCCAAGCATTATACATTCCATTACGTTTCATCTCTCCATCACCAAATCAAACCTATCATCCAAATTTATCCATGTTTACCATCCTTGGTTGTACTTTCCTTTATAGAGGCTATAAATATATCTTGTCTTGAAGTTTGGAATAAAAAAATTTAAAGACCAATGAAGATCATAAAAATATTATTGGAGTCTAAATTTGTAGTAGATTTTTAATAGAGAAACTATTCAAAAGAGGTGTGGGATAACAATTTCCATGATTGATTATTCTAGTTGTATCATATGAGAATAAAGATGTGACTTTCCACATTAAAAAAAAAAATAGAACCATATCTTTGCCTTACCATTTACCTTGCCATTTACCTTGCTTTGCCCTTACCATTGTTTCATACCTTGCCATTTACCTCATCACTTGGTGGGAACCCTATTACCATTATAGATAATTGCCCTCATATCATATTCTTTATTATATACCCTATACAATTTTACCATATCTTCACTATTGAAAAAACTTATTTTTACATGCCCTACCTACCCCTTTTGACCTTGGTTTCATTGGTTCTTTTGGCACCTCTCATCAGAGAATTATGATCTAGTTTCAACAATTTTAGAATTACATGGTAAAATAATAGTACATGAAACTAGTATGACAATGGATTTGGAAATTACATCTTTCATTTATGCTTAGCTGGTGCCACTGATTATAATCACCTTTGGGAAAATTAGTATTCCACCTTGTGTTATTAATTATAACTACCTATGGGAAAATTAGTATCACTGACTTATGCTGTTATTTCCTAATTATAACTACCTAAGGGAAAATTAAGAACAACACATTTTACCATGCATTACTACATCACCTTACCCTTACTATGATCATTTTCCTAAATTCATGAAATTGTTGCTACTTGGTCAGATCTCACTGCCTTTTGTGTAGGTAGAACTATAGTAACTTGAGGTCCTCATGGGACTATGTAGGAAATGGTCAATTCATGTTGAGGTCAGCTCAATCCCTATTTTTTAACACTATCATAATTTTGTGAGCAACTTAAGCCAACACTCTCACCATTTTATGATCAACCTAAGCCATGCTCTCACCATTTGATGAGTTGGACCATTTAATGTATCATAATTATCAATTGAGTTGAGATACTTAGAAAATTACAAAAACATTAAGAAACATTTCAAAATCCTAAAAATTATCAAATCATCTTACAATATCCTTGAGAAATATAAATCCTCAACATCCACAAACATTTGTCCTATTTAAACCTAGTTATTCATCCTTGATTTACCCTACTAGGGCAAATCCATTATTAGTTCTAATCCATTCCACTACCATTGGGGGTGTGACCTTTCATTTGCATGTATCCTTTCTTGGGGTCACCACCTATTTATAATTCCTTGAGTCTTCACACACATATATTGACTTAGTTGATGATAGTATGCTTTCTATTTCTTTTTATTTTAAGCTTTTTGTGTGTTTATTTTCTTAGTTGTTAGTTATTTATTTATTTTCCTATTTGTTTGTTTTCATTGTTATGCCTTGACTTAGTCTATATGTGTTCATTGGGTGATTGCTTGTGCATTATTATTGAGTCTATCCATATTCATAAATAAACATTATCATCATGGTTTTTATCATTGGTGCATTATTTTCAATTATTTATTAGATTGTGTGTTAGTCCTTCTGCACATTAAAACATTGTCATCATGGTGTTTTATATCATGGTGCATACCATCACATGATACAATAAAAATCACCTCAAGAAATATTATAAGTAGTGGAACCACAAAAACTTCTCCTTGGTAACCTTGGTAAATCTTCCCACCCTTCTTGATCAAATCAACCCCTTGACCATTCTAGTTGTTTTAATGCTAATAAGGATGAACATATTTACATTGGAAAGTATAACTAAATCATTTACACTGATCAATTCTTATTATTTTAATCATCTTTTTCATCACTTTGCACATCCTCATGTGCCTAAATATTTTTGGCTTCTTCAATCATTAGACCATCACATCTACATTTATGTCTACTTATCTTAAATATGTATGATAGGTTGTATCCTTGAGTTATGTTTACCAATTTGCCTTATTGGGGAACAAAAAAAACAATCATTATTCAATCCAGGTCATTTTAATGATTATAACCACATGTGGGTAAATCATTATTCAACTCATCTACCCTAATGGGGCATGTGGCTATGCCACTGATTATAACCACCTTTGGGAAAATTAGTGTCTTAAACTTTGTTACTGATTATAACCACCTTTGGGAAAATTAGTAATTTTTAAATCAATGAATATAAGCATTATCTCAATTGGATTAATCTCACCCATGGGTTAATTTTATTATTTTTCTTGCTTCTTTTTGAGGGACTATTCATTAATTGTATGTGTCAGCCACTCCCTCAAGGGGGCATCATTATAGGCTTCCCACATGTTGTTTGGATCTTATTCTTCAATTATTATCTTCTTTCCTTCTTAAGATATTTTCATTCTTTGAGAGGATGTTACTATGCCTATAGATTTCAATGCCTTCCCAAACACAGGTAAACTATAGACACCTAATTCTAGCCACAACTAGTTTTTGATCATAATCTAGACTGATTCCTACCAAACATTGTAAATTAATCCTAGGAATCATTGAACTTCCCAAATTTGACCGTGCATCTTTCATCAAAGCTCAAAATCATGTTGAGGCATCCCTATTTGGGATACTAGCCCATATGCAATAATAAACTCTCATGGATTCACCCTCAATTACCTTGTGACATAACAAATGTCAATTTGGCCTATGGACCCATTGATTAGGACACTTAATCAAATATTAAAAGGGTAAAAAGACTAATCAAAATCAATCAATTAATTAAAAAATATTAAATGCTTAGTTGAATTATCCATTTGTAATTAATGAATATCTAAAAATGGAAATTCTAAAATCAAAATATCAAGCCTTTCATCATTACCTTTATGAGTTGTCAATCTCTTCTAAAATATCCTAAAATATCTCAAAATATCTAATTTGAGAACTATGACTAATAACTAAAAATCATAATTACATGATAACTTTTAACTCAATTAAAGTTAGTCTCAACTCACCTAGGGTAAGTTTAAACCCATTCCATGTTTAAACCTAACCTTAACTCACATTGGGTGAGAGTTTATTCTTGGGGCTATGAATATAAGGCCATACCCATTGATGTTTAATCTATCTTGGTGTAATGTTATAGTGCACAAATAAATGTAAATAAACCTTGCATGTAATGTTACCATGCCAGATTCATGAGCCAAGTAGCCAAGGAAATTTGAAGCCAATAAATATCCATTGATGAATATTTATTGATGCACAAGTTGAGCAAGCCATTTATATAGGCTATTTAGAGCTCCAAGGAAGGTAGAATAAGGTTTTAATTTATGTTTTAGTTGTGTTTCATATGCATGCTTGTTACTTATGTTCTCCCTAGTGTCTAGGCTAGAGGTGTTAGTGTTTAGTGTGTCTATTTGGATTTGATTTTATCTTAATAACACAATAATAATATCCCCTCTTGGATTCGTTATTCACAATAAGTTATACATTGCATTCACAAGGAAACATGTCACATGACTAATGTTGTTTGTCAAATGACATAGGGAATGAGGTGGTAAATGACCCTCTCATGTTGTTTATCAATAAAAAAACTCATAATATTAGTGAAAATGGCATGATTAATGAGGCAAGGTCACATAACATCCAATAATATCCCTGTGTCATCCACTTAAGCCCATAGAGGACTCAATAACTTAAATGACCTCTAATAGGGTGAATGAGTTATGCTATTCATAAGTACAAGGTAATAAAAAAAGTGAATAATCATGGTTTTCCAACCCCAATGACCCTAATTACCCCTCCCCTAGGTTAAGACCATTCATAAGGGTGAAAAAAATAAGGCACAAGTGGTCAACTGGGTTTAGGTAGCCTAACAAAATGAATGGTGCTTACTATTTCCAAAAGATGAGGTCCCAAGGGGTTACATAGAGGTAAAACATCCTTAAAAACATTCACAAACACTTTTAGGGTTTAAAGGGTGTTTAATTTTATGAACTAAGGTCCATAATGCACTTTATAAGGTTCAAGGTTCCAATTTTAAGTTCACTTAAGTCATAAAGGTCACCTAATAGGTCATTTAAGTGGGATTCCCTAGAAAAGTAACATAACTATAAAACATAAGATGTACACACACAAAAAAACTTAATAAGAAATTAGAAAAAGCTAACTTAATTCAAAAGACTTTTCCCTTCAAAAATGGAGCAAGCTACCCTTGGATTAATTTTAATCTTGACCATTGGGTCAAGATGTCTCCAAACTTTGTCCTAATCATCCTTATGAGTTGAATAATGCTACACTCTTAGCCTATAACATTTATTGGAATATGGTTGGCCTACTTGTGGCTAGAATAACCTTTAATTAAGTCAGATGATCATTTTTATAACTTCATATTAGTAGCAGGGTTGGCATAGGGTGTCTACATAACATAAATATGGTATATATATATAGAGGAGGTAGTGGTTAATATTTGATCATCATATCATGAATTCTATTCTTATTATAAGGTTTTTGAGGTTGCCACCTCAAAGTGGCTCATCATTTATTTAATTATTTTGATCTTATTTCAATCATATTGTGATCTATTGATTTTATTATACTTTATTGGTAAATTAATTTCACTACAAGTGATATCAAAGTTTTGATTTGGGAAAAAGTGTGAACAAAACCATAGGTTTCGATAATTATCTATATCTTTCAAACCATTATGATTTTTCTATAATTTTTTAGTGGATATGGAGAATCATTTAAATAAGATAAAATAAAAAAATTAGGGTCTGGCGATCAATCTTGAGTGGTTTATTGTAATTTTATGGTTTTTAATAAATTCACTCTACATGCCATAATTTTAGGCCCTCCCAATATAGTGTGGGACTATTATTTTAAGTTTTGGTTTCGAGGTTGATCTAATTCTAAAACTATTTGGTCAAAGTTTGGTTAAAGGTAAAAATTAAATTCTGCATTGTCAAGCCTCAACATGACAAAGACACAAACTAATGGCTAGGGTAAGAGTTCATATACACTAGGGAAAACCCTTGAAAAAGATGAGATAGAGTCAGAGTCAGAGTTTGAATTATGTGGGACTTATAATATGATTTTTTCTTTGCTAGATGATAAAATGTGTGATTTTGATGGTTGCCTATGCAACATTGAGTCTAAAATGTGGAATATGTGCAATAAATTGAAAGGAGATATGGCTAGCATCAATATACATTTAATTAATATTGTGGATACTATAAAAAAGTTATTAGTATCATAATTAACTCAAATTATATCTAAGGGATAACCCAATCCTAATCCAAATGTTGTGCAACCTCAATCCATATATACCACTAATTCAAGGTCCTGAAACTTACTACCAAAGGTGGACATGCATAAGTTTGATGGAAAGAACCCACTCAAATAAATCAATAAAATGGAGATTTTTTCAATCTACATCATATCCCATGTTGGCATTAGGCTACCATGTCATCCTTATATTTATAACCTTAACAATTCATCTTGTATCAATGACTATGTGCTCAAAAGAAGAAGGCCCTTAGTGTCACTTGCTCAATTTTTATAGAGGAGTTGTAGATCCAATATAATAGTAGTGTGATATAAAATTAATTTAGCCACTTGTAAAATTTATGGAAAATAAGGTTGGTCAAATATTATATTTGTTAATTTCAAAATTTGTCCTTAGAAGTGGAGATGATTACATATGATATCTTGAACACACTTTTTATTAGTAGTCTCTAAACATGAGGTACATATGCTTAATCTGTTTAATGTTTCTAATTTATTACATGGCATGCAGGATAGAGAAAAAGTTCTTGGCCAACAAGAGATTGACATTCACTAGAATTAGAGATCGTAACACTAGCACTGCCATTCCCTTAACCTATTAGGTTGACACAAAAAATTAAAATAAAAAAGGGAAAAATGGCTATGTTTAAATCATGATAGAAAATATAGTCAAGGACATAAATTTACTAATAATAATTTGTTCTAAATTGAGGGTGCTAATAAATAATAAGAAGATGAAGAAGTAGCATTCAATTTTTTTGATAAGCTAGAGGAGTTAGGAGATCCTCAACCATATCTTGCCATGCACTTTCATGGTTTAACACACCAAAAAATATCAAGGTAGGGGGTTTATTAAAAAAAGGTGACAATTTTGATTTATTCGAGAAGTATTTAAAACTTCATCAATAATAAGTTGGTTGTGTGCTTGAACCATTTTGTTTATCTAGCTCTAAAATTTTAGGTCAGGATTGTGGATGAAGGTATAGCCAACTACTTGGGGAAATGCCATAACATTAAACTTACCATTGTATACTACCTACCATACTTCCATATGTTTTCCATTCCCATGGATGGAGTAGACATTATGTTGGAAGTCCAATGCTCACTACCTTGGTAAATATTGAGATGAAATTCCAAGAGTTGTTCATGTGTTTTCATTCAAAGGGTAAAAAGTTCAAACTGCTTGGGTTGCATGTAAAGTATCCATGGTTGATGGGATACCATTAGATGAAAAATATGATTGAAAAGGGTAAATATGGGTTTGTGGAACAATTTTTTTCATTATAAGCAAATGATCAAATGTTCCTACACATCTAGATACATAAGAAATTGAAAAAGGGCACTCAATAGTTTTTGGGGATATGTAGAAAATATTATCTCATAAAAGAGATTATGACCATGCAATTTATATAGTACTAGGGAGACAACCACTGAAAATCATACATCATATATACCCCTATGTGAAAAATATTGAGATTGAGAAGATGGTACATGAGATGTTGGAAACATTTATTATTTGTCATAGTTAGAGTGCTTATTCCTCTATAGTGGTGATGGTTCATGATAATGATGACACTTAAAACATGTGTGGAATATATAAAATAAAAAAATTACACCATCAAATATAAGTTTCCTATTTTGGTAATTGATGACTTACTAGATGAATTACATGGAGCTCTTTATTTTAAAAAACTATATCTTCATTCAAGGTATCATCAAATCAAAACTAGAGATGAGGATATTCATAAGACAAGATTTAGAACACATGAGGGCCACTGTGAATGAATGCATGGTGATAAATTTTTGCCTCAAAAATACACCATATATATTTTAGAGTTGGATGAACTCTATCTTTAAGGTTTTTCTATGGAAATTTGTCCCAGTGTTTTTGATGATATCTTAATCTACAAAAAAAATGGAACACTTGTATGATGTGAATAATGTTTTAGAAACTCTAGAACATCAAATTGATGCCAATAATTCCAAGTATGATTTTGGAGTCAAGGATGTGGAATATCTAGGTCACATTGTATCTCTTGAAGGTGTCAATGTGGACCCCAAAATATCAAGGCCATGGTAGAATGAAAAGTACCTAGAACCCTCAAGAACCTACTTAGGGATTATAGGTTACTATTGAAGATTTACTAAAAAATATGATACCATAATAACACCACTCACAAATATAGTTAATAAGGTTTCCTTTCATTGGAAGGAGGTAGCCACTAGGGTATTTGAAAATTTGAAGGAGACCATGTGCACTACTCCACTTCTAGCCAATCCTAATTTTCCAATAACCTTCATTATTGAATGTGATGCTTTGGAGTATGGTATGGGTGAGATACTTATGTAAGATGGACAACCCATTGAATTTAGGATTCTCTAAATCAAAGGTAATAATATGTTGAAACACATCCATGATAAGGAAATGATAGCTATATTTCATGCAGTCAAACAATAGAGACCATATCTAATGGGAAGATAAATCATGAAAACATGAAATAATTATTAGAACAATGGTTATCATATGAAGAAAAAAATGGGTTAAAATATGTTGGGATATGAATTTGAGATTTTGTATAATAAATGGATTGAGATTGTAGTGGTTGATGCACTATCCAGGAGGGATGAGTTCACAAAGGCATTATTGTGTGCTATGTACATATTATAGGCAAAGTGGGTGGATGAGGCATGATTAAAATGGAATAATGACACATATAAACAAAATATCTTTCATAATCTCCAATGAGATCCAATCATGTCACAAATTTTTTTTTGGAAGGGGGATGATTTATGATACAAGGATAAGTTATAACTATACAAGAACCCAACCCTTAAATATAAGGTTATTGAGAAGCTCAATGCTTCTCCAATAGGCGGGAACTCTGGATTCTTAAAGAATTATCATCAATTTATGTAGGATTTATTTTGGGAAGGGATAAAGAGAAAGTCCAAAAATTGATGGTAGAGCACATGGTATGCCAACAAAATAAGGGTATGCCAACAAAATAAGGGTATGCCAACAAAATAAGGGTGAGACAATTAAGACAATGGGTCTTCTACAACCTTTATCCATTTCTAGATAGAGGTGGGAGGAGGTTTTCATGGATTTCATCACATGATTGACCAAGTTTAAAGGGAAATAAATAATCATGGTCATCATGGATAAAATCATAAAATATGCCAATATTTTTACCTTATCACATCCATTTATAACAAGTACAATATCAACAAATTTTATGGATACAGTTCATAAGTTACATGGGATGCCAAAGATAATAGTAAGTGATTATGATCATACATTTAAAACTTTGTTTTAGAATAAGTTATTCTCATGTTTGGGTACTCATTTGTCTCTTTTCTTGTCACATCATCCTCAATATGATGGGAAATCTAAGGTGGTCAACAAGTGCTTGAAGTGTTATCTTCATTATTTTTATTTGGACAAATACGAGAGATGGGTTAAATGGATACCAATATAAAATAGTGGTATAACACTTCTTTCCACACTTCATACAAAATGTCTTCATTTTTGGAATTATATGGTTACCATCCACCTTAGATTGCCTCATATGTGAGGGTTTAGGAAAAGTTTTGAGTAGTCATATAACACATTCAAAACTAGTAGGAGGTACTCTTTAGTGCTAAAGAGAACTTGGAAATATTGCCAAACCACATGAAAAAACAAGCTAACCAACACTACACATAAAAACATTTTGAAATTAGCAATTGGGTTTTTATTTGATTACATCCATATAAACAAAATGTCCTTAAAATAATAAAATAAGAATAACAAGCTTCAACCTAAGTATTACGACCCTTATAAAGTCTTGCGATAGATTGAAAGTGTAGCATACAAATTGGAGTTACCCCAGTTAGTAAAAATTCATTTAGTTTTCCATGTTACATTCTTAGATAAGGTCATTAGACAAAGATTTTCAGTCTAGACACTGTTACTAGATCTTGACGAGGAGGGAGAAATCATTTTGGGACCTAAGGAAATACTTTATATATATGTAAGAGTTTGAGGATGAGGGTGATTATAAAGTACCTGATTAAGTGGAAGAATATGACCAGTGAAGATGCATCATGGGAGGAAGAAGCATTTTAGTAGAAGCATATAATAATAGTAAACATTGAGGATAACATTAGTTTGAATGGGAGGGACATACTATGCCCTTAACCTATAGTATTTATTATGATATATATGGATAAATTGTGGCTAATGTAACCTTTTTATTAAGTCATATGATCATTTATATAACTAAATATTAGTAGTAGGATTATCCTAAGGTGTCTACATAACATAAGTATGATATATATAAGAGGTATTGGTTAGTATTTGATTAGCATATTGTAAATTCTATTATTATTGTAAGGTTGTAGAGGTTTCCCCCTCGAAGAGGCTCATCATTTATCAACATATTCTGATGTTATTTCAATCATAATATGATCCATTATTGTTCTTATCCTTTATTTGTAAATTAATTTCATTAGAAACAAAAGGAATATCTAAAATTAGGACACCTCATTCACAAGGTTTTCAAGAGGATATGAAGGAGGATGTTGACTAGGATAATCACTTGTTTTCATGTTTATCTCATTACAAAGATATAATCCTTGTTGTTTGATTGCTTTACAAAACATTATTTCATTGAATCATTTATTTTTATTTTTATGTAATAATTTTGTAGGTTTTACATAAAATAATGGAGGAGAGGGTGGGGTTTCCACTCCTCACCATCCACCAAGCTCCCACAAGGCACAAACCCTTTTTATAAAACTCTTCAATTGAAAACACTCAATTTTTTGGTTGGATTTTTATTTAATATAAATTAATTTGGAGTTGGATTAAATAATTTTAACACAACTTAAATGATACTAAACATATAAGAAACCAAACTATTATTTTTATTGAAAGATGGGGTGGGAAATCCCACAAAGTTGTGTTCATTCCTTGGGCCTAATTATCTATATTATTTTACTAATGTAACAAATAAGAATGCATTTAAAAGATATATTATATGTTAAACATATTTGAATGTTGTTAAGTGATTTAAAGACACTTTTTCCATTTTATTCCTTATGCAAGATGCAACTAACACTTTTCTACTCTCCATAGTCTCTCTTATTCTCTCACTCATAATATATTTATGAAGTCTATTTTCTCATCATTATCATAATAAAAATCAGAGTGAAAAATTTCCAAATATAATTTTAAGACTCTTGTCATTAAAAATTAAAAATTTCTCCTAAATTAAAACTTGCCTACAATTACACCTTGAAGAGGGAGTGGGAGAAGGAGAAATAATATTATCAAAGTCTTTTTTTTCAAGCCCTTAAATAGGGTATAAAAGAGTATGAGAAGGAATCAAAAAATTTTAAATATCATGATTTACACTTATCTTTCACCAAGAAAATATAAGGCTTCTCAAACACATTGCATCATATTACAAGAGAGGATAAGTGAATAATATGATACAATATTATATAACAACATTGGAAATTTTTTTTCAACACATTACAAGGCCCTTCAATACACTTTAAAGTTTACATAAAGACCAAAATGTCTATAAATCAATCCAAAATCCAAGTATTTAACCACATATACCCACAAAGAAACATACTCCAATGCTTTAAACAATTTAAATAAGGGTTGTTCACCATCCATCCTATTAGAGTAATCACATAAAAACTATGAATAACCACTCCCAAGCCTAATGGAATAGCCATACAAACACATTTTTTCATATTTTTAATTCTTAGCTGAAAGGGGAGGTTTAAAATAGGTCAAATAAGATAAACAAAGAGGCTTTCCAAGCTTCCAAAACATAGATGCAACTTCACATAAACATGTCACAAGGACTGCCACTAAGGCATTCCAAGGGAGAAGAGTGGAGGGACACATTTTGTCATAAAAAATATGTTTTATTTGAATCATAGAAATTTCCAATCTATAAAATCATCATGCTTTATAAGTATGAAAAACTCCTTAGACCTCCCATTCCTTCAAGTGAAAAGTGGGTTTTCAATGTTTAATAAGGTTTCAATTTTTAAGAGAAAGAATTCATTAAAAGATCACATAAGATAAGATGTTTAAGACTAATAGTTTTCCCATATAAACCCATTTAAAATCCCCTTGAAGGACTTGTTCCACAAGCCTATACAAACTTATCTACATCTCCCCCATTCCCAATTCATATGCCCCTAAACCTAACCCAAAATGAGT
This sequence comes from Torreya grandis, assembly GCA_037957365.1. Classification (NCBI taxonomy): domain Eukaryota; kingdom Viridiplantae; phylum Streptophyta; class Pinopsida; order Cupressales; family Taxaceae; genus Torreya; species Torreya grandis. The sequence goes on along the minus strand of JARHVA010001001.1, from coordinate 1,856,888 downwards.
GACATAATGGTGTATGAAAATTTCCAAAGAAAAAAATAAAAAATAACAAGCTAAAGAGGTGATAAGGGATCATTTGAACAAGGAAAAACAAAAACAAATACCTCCCCCCCAACCTAAACAATTTTCCCATGCAATTAGTTTTCTTTAGTTGATAATTTAAAAGCAAAAAAATAAGGGAGAGACATAAATCATATTATAAAGAATATATGAACATAAAATAAGAGCTTACAAGACTTATGTTAATTCCCTAAGCTTTCCCTAGATGTCTTCCTTCATAAATCTTCTTCAAACTCTTTTTCACTAAGCACACAATCTCCAAAATGAAATGCACAACCCTGAAAAAAAATCCAAGAGTTGGAATATAAATGGGAAAATACTCAAAAAATTAGGATTGGACACATGTAAATACTCATCCCCAAAACCCAACATAAAATCTTACAAAAAAAACCAATTTTTTATATTACTAATATTTTGTTTTACAAAATCATATGGGTTAACTTACACAAGTAAATCCCACTTACACATGTTTTACAAATCACATGGGGTTATTACATATAATATTTCCAAGTAAATTTAAGGGGGTCCTTAGTGAGCCCAAACAATCAAACTATCCCTAAATAAATGCACAAAATCTTAGGTATAGGTCATAGGAATCAAAAGAGTATGTAAAGGATGTTTTGCTTATCAAACACTTAGACATTGGTAGGTGAAGGTGCAAATTCTAGTTTGCACATAATGATTAGGTTTGATAGTCAATTCAAACCAATTATAAGGTCAAAGGTGGTTTATAATTAATTAAATTAATTTGGATAAATACATGATCAAGGGGGTTTAGGCCAAAAAATCTAAAAATACTAAAATATAATAAACTAACCAGTAAAAAGGCACTTGAAGCTAGTTAAGCAAAGATTTAAATTGACAAAGGTTAGATAAATGTTGGAAAGTGTTCATGAGTGAATAAAAAATGAATGGTGTTTTTTTATCTTCCCTGTATATATACTTTGGCCCCCTGTCACCTTTACACTTGAGGAAAAAATCAGATACATCCATGGATAAATAACTAGTAAACTAAAAATCAACATCATGTGCTAAAATCATTTAATCTAAATAGAAAAATATTAATGGTCATTCATATAAATTGATAGTAATCAAATTTCATACAACCAACTAATAAAAATAACACGTTTCATAATAATATAACCTTGTATATGAATTAATTTGATCAATGTCTAGGATCCATAAACATGTACAAAGTTGGAACACCATGCCTAAAAACATGCTACTATAATGTATTTAATAAATAATCAAGATACTAACCATAAAGGAACTATTTTCAAATTTTAGTTGCACCCTTTGAGGAGGTGTTTGAAGTCTCCTCACTCAACTAACACAATGAGAACTCTCTAATGTTGTGGGTGGCCTAAGACTAGAGAAAACCTCCAGAGAGGGTTGGTTCCCTTGATGCTGCAACTATACTATCACTACACCTACCCAACTTGCAATGAAAATGGAAAGATAAAGATGGAAACAAATAGAAAATGGTGATGCACCATATTTTAGGTTTCCTCCTCTTAACCATGAGTTGGTTAATAAAGTTAGGACAAAACTGGATATGATCACACAATTTCAAACAAATCCTTATCATGAGTGTTTCAATATGGAGGTTGTAACTAATGCATCAACTAAGATGGGTAATCAATAGGCCTAGAATGAGGCACTAATAAAGGCATTCCACACTTAACCATTGCATAACCACTTGATACACACCATATGACCTGAAAGAGACAACTTACTCACAAATAGGTGAGAATGAAGAGGATAAATTCAAGGTGATTGAACACCAACACTATCATTCATAAAAAATTTAATCATGAACACACTATATATGATATGAAGATGGTAAAAATAATTTATATTCACTTAAAAAAAAACTATAAAGTTTATCAAGGCTTCACCATACTAACTTGGAGGATAATTTAAAATGCCATTAAAGGCCAAATTTATAGAAGAAATGAGAAGAGCGAGAGGAGAAGGATGTAGAGAAACTCTATGACGACTGTCATGCAATCATAATATCAATTACAATACCAATAGAAATAATAAAATAGTATTGTCATTCTTTCTCGTACATGTGTTAACTTGGTGTGATGATGATATCATGAAATGTGGCATATAAATGACTCTTTAACTTCCTATGACTCATTCTTCTTCATTTGAAATTGCCTTTATTGGAGGAGTTATAAGTTATTGATTTGACACATGGCCTACTTAGCCTTCTTGGAATCTTCCTACACCATTATTGGCTCTTCAATGTCTCTTTCACCTTGTGAGAGAAGAAAACTTAGAACTTAGACTTCTTCATACTGTTCCTTGTCCTTAGAACCTATAAACTCATGTCAAAAATTGGCTTGAACCCAAGGAGTACAATCAATACAAGCTTATCTCTTACCCAAGATCTAATCCTTGCTAAAAAACAACCATAACAACTTGTCAACTTCATAAATGTCCTATAGAAGATCATATTCTCTCTATTCAATTTATAAACCATCTTCAAAATAGTATTCACAACTTACTTGACAAGAGGTGTGAATAAGGCTACAAACATTCATATAATAAGAGTTCTATATAGACTTGAGATCTATATGGAAACCTTGTTTAGGTTCCATGACCTATACACTAATACAGAATATACCTTGAGCCTTTTTAGGAGTATCCAAGAACATGTTCAAATTGATAAAAGTTTGATAAGTTGATAGAGACCTAAAGTGGTTCCTTGAATGTTCTCAACAACATGCCTAGTAAATTGCCTGTGTATGAGCCATCCAAAACTGCCTGTAACTTGTGAAATTAATGAAGGGATACTCCACCCATCATTCACACACAAAACAATAACACATATTCTCAAAAAAAATGCAAAGAAATAAATCAAACATTTTTTATTATCAAAAAATATAATACTACAACAACATGACTATTTCACCACAAATAAAATTTAAACCTATCAAAATTGCTACAAGTTAGAGCCACAATCTACATTGATGGATTTGTCCTTTATAACCTCTCATTTTTTCTCATTGTTGGCACTAATAAATCCCATTTTTGGGCACCCAAATACCCATCTATCCATTTTACCACCCAAGAAATTTCTTATTCAAAATTTTAATTTTGAAAGATGTCCCTTTTTCCCACCCAAGAAAATTCAAAATTCAAAATTTAAAAATCTGGTAACACAACTTCTGGGAGCCATAATTTTTGAATTGGGAGTTTGATTGATGAACCATTTGAACTATTGGAAAGCTTGTGATGTGATCTAAGACATACTAGTTCCAAGTTGTGAAACAACCATTTTGACCCCCAAAAAGGTCATTTAAAGGTCCAAAATTTAAGTTAAATATTTTTATATAGGAATTTTAAAGATTGAAACTTTAATAACTCACTATCTACAAATGACCTTGAGCTGATTATTTGACCAAAGGTTATATTTTACAATTTTGGAGCTATGTGTAAAATTTCATGTCCATACATGTGCAAATATAAGCTTACTAAAAATAACAGGTTACTATTTTAGCCTTCACCAAATTTTGATAGTCCTAAACCACTATAAACTTCAACCTATTCTCTAACTAAACTAAGAAGCCTAATAAAACAAAATTCAAAGCAGCATAAAATATTATTTTTGGTGATGCAAGATTTCCCTTACACCTTGGATGCTCCTACATCAGATCCCTGGGGTAATTTTTAGAGGTGACTTAGTCACATCTCAAGTGTTTGAGGAAAACCAAGATGGTCAACCTTTGCCTTAGAAAACCATGATGAATCTTAAACAAGCCTTCATTTCCACTTAACCAAGTATTCTTCATACTACCTTTTTATTGTACTTATTCCTACATGGCTATCTAGGATTTATTATATCTCTTCTTTCTCTAGAGTAGTTTCCATAATTTTCCACAATTATTCTATTGGTCCAACTTCACTATCTCCATGATATTCTATTAAATAAATAATGCTAAACATAGGTGAAATGCTAACTCCATTTAAAAATTACACGTCATAGGTGTTTTTTGAATCATGTCTCTTTAGAATCTTGCATGGTCCACACTTCATTTTTAAATTTTTATATGTTCCAACATGAAATTTTTATTTTTTTAGGTGAACCATAACTTCATCTCCAACCTTGGATTCCTTAAACTTCTACTTCTAGTATAATTTTGCCTTATTTTGAGTATTCATCTTATTAATATGCCTTATTACCTCTTCGTACAAGTTATTTAGGTGTTATGCAAAGTATTTGACTTCAAAACTACTCTTTTATCCTTTGTCCATCTTCCTCAACTCATAATCATTATTTGGACTACTCCCATATACAATTTGGAATGAGAATTTACTAGTACTCCTATTAACAGAATTGTTGTAAGCAAATTCTACCTGTGGTATAATCAAATCACATAATTTGGGATTATATACTATTAAAAACCTTTGTATGTTACCAAAATTCCTATTCACCACCTCTTTTTATCCATCAATTTGCAAATGGTGTGTAGAATTGAAATTTAAGTTAGACTTCAATTTCTTCTGTAAGGTCGTCTAGAAATACCAACAAATTTGGTATCTCAGTATGAAACTATACTCTTTGGTAAACCATGTAGTATTAACACTTCTATAAAAAATAAATATGAAATGTGAATAAATCATGAGTCTTATAACATGGAATGAAATGTGCCATCTTTAAAAATATGTCAACCACCACAAATTTTGAGTCATGTCCTCTTCGTGTCCTTGGTAAACCAAGAATAAAGTCTATATTAATATCTTCCCATGATCTATATGGTATAGGTAACTAATTATATATACCATTATTCTAACTTACTACTTTGTCCATCTGACATACTCTACAACTTTGCACACATTTATTCACATCCTGGTGTAACTGTTGATAATTTTACCACCATTTGTAAAAATTGTTTATGTGAAAGTTTTAAAGAAGACTCCATTCATGGATTGAAGATTAAAAAATGTATAATAAACCTAAAAAACATTAATTATTACAAAAACATTCTTATTAATAACTCATAAGTCCAAATTTTGATAGAGGTTTCTTTTATTCCTCTAACTAGCTAGTTGTAAGCAAGTGAAGGCAATTTTCAAATGCTCGGTACATGAAGATGAAGAAGAGTTGGTTAAATTATTTTTAGGGAGATTTTGGATCTATTATTACTTCAATATTACATGATTTTTTTAGGTTATAGTGTCTTAACTTTATAAAAAATCATTAAGAAGAAAGGGTGCTCTAAAACCCTTGTTAAACCCTAATGGCTCAATTTTAAGAGATATAATTATATTTTTGAGTTCCTTGTTGAAAAATAAAATTTGTGTGAGATATTATGTGGAATGAATTATATTAATACATTTTATTAAATATAAATTTTGAGGCAAAAAATTAATAAAGGTAAAATTATAGGTATTAGGGTTTTAAGCAAGCAAGAGAGATAATTAGAAAAGATAATTTTTGAAAGGTTTAAGAGATTGGTTGAGAACATACATTGGTTTTAATAATTATAGAGGTTATTAAAATTCTTAATTAAAAAATAATTAGGTATTTATCCCTTATAAAACTCAATAAATTGGTAAAACTCAGACCTATAAGCATTTAGAAATGAAATTGTGCAAGCTAGGAAACACCAAAAAGTGCATGTTTTGAGTTTTATTAAATGAAATATCATGAAATTTAACATGGAATTATTTTTTTAAGTAATTTAAGGTTTAATTTTTTTTTCATATATGTATTATACCTTAGGAGAGATAAAATTTCAAAATACAAGTTTGATCATGAAGGAAACCAAGGTTTTTTCACTATTTTGCTCACAAATAGAGTTAGAAATGAGGGTTTCAGGTCCTTATAATGACAAAAAATGATTTAATAGTGTGTATAATTTATTTATATGTCTAAATATATATATTTTAAATTAAAAAAAATTTAAAATAGGCTTAACCCATTGAAAAACATCTCCAGGTCACCCTGAAGGCAACAAACAAACACTTTTTTGTGAATTTTTGTTCGGTAGTTTGGTGAAGAGTTTTGGATATTTTAAAAATTTACCAGTTATCACCCATTTATAAATATAAAATGAGTATATTATGAGTTTTTTTTGAGTCCTATAACTCATTTTAGACCCACTAATCCCAATCAGGATTTTTTGAGAATAATTGAGCACAAAATGACATTTTTTGGAGTTGCATATGGAGTTTAGAGCTTAAAATTTATTTGAAGGTATGTGAAACCATGTATATTTACACTAATTATATGTTTTAAAAATTTATATTCATCAATTTCCAGGTTCTCAAGATGTAATTCAAGAAGCTTTTCAAGTTGTAGAAGATAGGCACTTCCAAGAAGAACTAGTATAGGGCACTGTTATTATCATCATAAAACACATTATTAGCAGAGATATTTTATGAATAATTAAATAAAATTAAAATTATTATTTATATATCTAATTCTCCCCCCATTTGGGATAATTTTAGACAAGGTCAAGTTAAATAGAGCAAGACTTCAATTAAACAGAGCAAACCTTCAGTTAACCCTATAAAAGTGGAGTTTGAAACATGCAAAAATAGAAAAGTTGAGTTAAAGTATTGGATAATATTTGAGTACCTATTTTAATTCAAGAGGATAATTTTAAGTTTAACATGAAACATATCTCCTACTATGCCCCACTTGGGATAATTTTAGATAAGTCAATAAGTCAAACATGCATGCAAGATGCAAGTCAAGATAACTCAAGTCAAACTCTAGGTTACAAGTCAAGTCAAGTGAAAATACAAGATGGAATAGAGGTAAATAAATTAAAAATTAAAGATTCATGAAAAATAAAAAGGAGTTAAATGAAGATAAAAAATATTTCAAAATGTCCATAAAGAGTTAACTAAAGACAATAAAAAATCTCTTCAAATTGAAGACTATTCAAACACATGCAAGAATCTTTGGTTTTTCAAACATTGAAACTACCTTATATATCTCATTTCCATGATATATTCCAAGGAAAATATGTTTAAACTAAAATTATATTTTGTATTTTTATGGAATTGAATCTTGAGTTGGTTTTCAGTTAGTAGAGTTGAAGTAAAAAGTGAACTATGACTAGATAGGGACTCAGTTACGACTTCTTATCTTCTCTCTCTCTCTCTCTCTCTCTCTCTCTCTCTCTCTCTCTCTCTCTCTCTATCTATTATTCATTTAAATATGTACAATAATTTTTAATGATTAAAATAAAATTATGCTTTTGGATTATAAAAAATCTACCAAATTTTTTACATTACCTTTGAAAAAAATAAAGAGCCAAATTTTCCTCTATTCTCAAGCTTTCATAAAGTGTGTGCTTAATATTAATTGATGTAACTTAGTGAATGACTAATTTTTGTATATTTATGTCTAATTTTGTTACCTTTATTCAAAAAATAATAACTCTTATAGGTCATACCAAGTATTTAAATCTGATGTCTACCTAATCTGAAAATAAATTCAACCATTGTTCATTCCTTCTAAGCTAGTGTGAGTGTGAGTCAAGACCTCTATGTGAAATACTAATGAAAGAGTCATTGTATAAGGATGAAGAGAATGTGTGAAATTTATTAAGATTTAAAGTGTGTTAAGTATATGCATAATTGAATTTTACATTTGTGCATCACTCCAATTTTTTTAGTTTTCATTTCCATTTTCAGCTTTAGCATTACTCCTTTTACCCTTTTCCTAGTCAAGAAAACACTATCTAAGAGAGTTAAAAGAGTTGTGGGTGAGTGTAATAAAGGGAAACAAACCTTCATCTGGATATTATCTCCAACATAAGTTCACCCACACCTTGGATATTTTACATTGTATTAACATGAGTGAAAATAAAACACATGTTCTTATAGGGTGCACTTCTGAGTGATAATAGTTTCTGGCACGCTTGGTGGGAGATAGATCTAAGCTGAAAAGAAGACATTTATAGCAGCAAGAGATACCATTTTCATGCCTAAAGTCACTATAAGGTCTGAAATTAGAGGTATACCATTTTATTTTTCTAAATTATTCAAGTATTCTAATATAAGAAGGGTTTTTTATAATAAGTCCATATCTTACAAGGCTATTTTAGTCACCAAATCAACCTATTGTACAAACCACTTCAAGTTAAAATCCTATTATTAACATGGTTGTCCAAAGGAACTAGGTATTTGTTCATTTAAATGATAGAATCCCTTTCAATTTGGACCAATATGATGATATTCCATCCTCAAAACTCAAAAGTCTACCATATTTTATATGTGAAGATCAAACTACACTCATAAAACATATCAAAGATATAGCAAATTTATGTTCCTTCCATCATGTTACCCAAAATAATGTTTCCATCCATTTATTTACTTCATCCTTTAGGGGAAAGGTAGTATACTGGTATAATAACCTTCCCTTAAATTCCATAGCCTCTTTGGATGATCTAGGTGAACCATTCTGTAAACAATTTGAAGATAAATCAGACCATCTATCCCTTGTTGATTAGGTCACTACCATCAAGAGGTCAACACATAAATTTATTAATTATTTAATCTTAAATTTTAGAAGACATGGATTAGAATACCTCCCATGAAAAGGCCATCTCTTGAATATTCTTTCATATACTTTTGGAGAGCCTTGAATTTTGATATTTCAGTTATGATTCAATCTATAGGTGGTAGGATACTCCTAGATGCCTATGTGGTTGCCATAAGAGATGAAAATAGTCTAATTCAAGATTATAAACTTGCATCTAGACCTATAATGCCAATTTTTATATAATTATAGCCTATTTTATATCCTTAAGCAACATCAATATCTCTAATTCCAACCCCTCAAGATCAAGTTCAAGCTCCTCATAGTCAATACAGTGAGCTTGGTGAAATAAAAGGTATGCTACAATATTTTGGTAATGAATTAGTTCAGATAAATAGGAAAAAATATCAAGATAATAGGCTATATCAAGCACCTAAGCAACCCACATATCAACCATATAAAGAGCAAATACCTCCCTATCAAGGTTATAAAGATGATAGGTCTCCATATCAAGCTCAAGGAGATATTATACCAGCCAAACCATATGCTACAATTAATCTTAATGATCCTTCCTCAACCAAGGCCCTTGCTCTAGTACAAAATAATTTGATGTAAGATTCAAGTTTATGGCCTTCTAATACTTATGATGTGCAAAATCAAGCTTCAATATAAAAAATATGATAATTTATTAAATGACACAAGAGGAAGCCTTTCTTCATTAAGGACAACATAATGAATTTATTATGAAATAAGGGAAAGTGAATCATGGACAAGGATAACTAGATTAAACCTTGGTGAATTTTCAAGTTGATGAACATGTGGTAGTAAATCAGATTGGTGAGCCTAGTAAATCTAAGAACTTTGTTGTAGCCATTAAAATAACCAAGAGAATGGATATAAATCCCCAAGAGGTAAGCCATGCTTAAAATTTTAAAAATATAGTTTATAAAATTACTAATGATTATATTGATGACCCTTTAACTCAAAAAAATCAACACGTTGAAGCAAACAAGCTTCACCAAGTACCTAAAGCATAAGAGCATCCTATTTCTCCAGAAGTACAACCAAAGTTTGGAGGATACTCATTAAACATAGTAGATCATATGAATAAATATAACATAAAAATGAATATTTGGGATTAATTGGCCATTTTAGGACAAAAGGATACACTTATACATGAGCTTTTAGGCCTTAACTTATCTAAAAAACTATCTGAGAAGGAAAGTGTGCTTTTAGCAAATTTAGATCAATAAGAAAAAGAACATGAAAATTAGGTATATAAAGGGGTAAATGTCACAAAAGAGGATAATAAACCATGTAATACACCTCATTTCTATCTTTTCTTTATTATTGATGATACACTAGTTCATAATTGTATGGTTGACAATGGAGCAAGTAACATAGTAATGACAAAATATATTATAGATACGTTGGGTTTGGTGTATGAGCCAAATACTAAGGGTGTTTTTAAACTTAATTTATATACAAAAAATATAATGGGTATAATAAATAATTTTAAATTAACACTTTATGCATGCTCAAATGTGACTATTCAACAAGATGTGGTAGTGGTGGATCTTCCTCCATATTTTGGTATGTGCTTATCACGTGACTTTACTTCAAAGATAGGTGGGTATATTTTATCTGATTAGACATAAATTATGTTAAAAATAAGGTATAAAAAACATATAAAAATTCATTTAGATCATATTACTTATTTTCATCTAGAATCATACATGCCTGGTATTGTTAATCTTAATTGTGTCATCTCAGATAAAATAGAGAAAACTAATGAAGCTGAAGCAAACTCATCTCTTGATGGTGTACCAATTTCTTTTATTAATTAATGGGATAATAATATTCATGAGCATGATCCCTAAAATATGATAGAGGAATGACTTTGAGTTTACTATTTTCTTGAGGATGGTGCATAAATTCCAACTCTATACAAAGAAGATGAGCTAAATGATGGTTTATGACACCTCTATTTTGATGGATCATATAATAAACATGGTATAGGGGATATTATGATACTCATTTATCCATCCAAACAAATTTAATTTTCTACTATAAATTTTTGTTTGTATACTCTTAACAATGTGGTAAAATATGAGGCTTTAGTTCATGGTTTGCTATGGGCTATAAATATGGGAGCTAACCTCTTACAAGCATTTTGAGATAGTGAGCTTGTAGTAAATCAAGTAAGAGGGTTGAAGGTGTGTAAAAATACATTTAAAAAATCATAAAAACATAGGGTATGGGATATTTTTTAAATATTTTTATGCATTTGACATACATGCAGTGTCTAGAGAGAGCAATAAACATGTAGATAGGTTGGTTTCAATTAAGGCATAATTTAACATTCTAGCTGATGTAAAAAAAGATAAAACTTAGCCATACATTAAGATTATGGTAAGACCATATATTTTTAGTAATAATTTTAATTGGAAAGTATTTGAAGATGATGATCAATTTGTTCATTTCCTACAAGAAGAGTCTGAATTCTCTTCTAAAAATTAGTCAAAACTTTTACAGTAGTTTGGCGATCAAATAGTTCAGCTCAAGTCTAACAAGTTATCCAAGGGTCTTGTCACACTTGAAAATATTTTTAGTAGGAATTATTAGGTAATAAGGGAAAAAATATTATTTGTCTAATAATTAAGAACATTATTTAATCATTGACATAGTTAATGGAAAAGCTCTCAAACTTGGTAAAGTATGCTCTCAAGCTTAAAAATATTCCTTTGTTGATTTATGCAGAGAGTTTGCTAATGTGTTTGCATGGGATTACATTGATTTAAAAGTATTTGATCCTATTTTTTCTCAACAAACATTTGAATTAGAATAAGATACAAAATTGGTGAGGTAAATACAAAGACCAATTAACCCAAAGTTAAAACCTTTGAAGAGAACATAGCTTCACAAGTTGATTGAATTAACTATCATCTTTCCCATCAAGAATTCCACTTGGGTGGATAATATTGTTACTATGAGGAAGAATAATGGATAAATTAGATTTAGTGTGGATTTATATCACTTGAATAAGGCCTTACTCAAGGACCATTATCCATTACCATCAATGGAGCAAATACTACAGTTGGTGGCTGGTTCATAAAGATTTGTATTGCTATATGGTTATAGTCGATATAACCAAATACTTGTCAAGGAAGAGGATAAATTTAAAGCAAACTTCACTAACAAGTGGGGCACCTTTGCATAAAAAAATATTCCATTTGGGTTGTCTAATGCAGGGGTAACATTACAAAGAGAAATGCATATAACCTTTCAAGGTTTGATCAATAGGTTTGTGCTTGTATATTTGAATGATGTTATAGTTTTTTCAAATCATGAAAATGATCACATGCTTCATCTTAGAGAGGTATTTTAGATATTTAGGAAATATGGGGTGTCACTTAACTCAAATAAGTATGTATTTTTAGTGCATGAAGGTAAACTTATTGGTCATGTTGTTTCTAAGCATGGTTTGAATATTGATCCATAAATAATAGATTCTATTATTGCATTGTCCTTACCTAAGCATAAAAAATCATTGCAAAGTTTCCTTGGAAAAACTAAATTTATAATAAGGTATATATCTATTTTTTCAAGTTTTTAAAGGCCTCTTATAGATATGATCAATAAAAAATATAATTTTACTTAGACCAAGGAAGGTATGATTTTTTTTGAAGAAATCAAGCAAGCCATTACTAGTGCTCACACTCTCATCAATCCTATTTTTTCAATGATTTTATGTTGTTGTATATGATAATGTCGATACAATTTTAAGAATATTGAAATAACAAAATTCACAAGGTTTAGAACAACCAATAACATTATTTATTAAGGGATTTAAAGAGTATGAAATAAGGTACACATTTGTTGAGAAGTATGTGCTTTCCATAATCAGATGTCTTAAAAAGTTTAGGCACATTTTATCTAACAATAATATCCATGTGATGGTTGTCCATCATAGTATCAAAGAGTTCTTGTTGAATAAAGACATAAGTGAAAAGATAAAAATATGGATAATAAGGGTCATGGAATATGATGTAGAAATAAAGGTAACCAAGTTGATTAGAGGCAAAGGGTTGTGTGAGCAATTGGATCAAGACTTACAAGAAAGCAAAGAGACAGTTTTAGTCTTGAATGATGAAGATATTACTACCAACAATACACCTTCAAAAATCTGGTTTCAAAGTATGGTAAAGTACCTTCAAAGTGGTATGTATCCTCTAAATTTAAGTGGTTCAAAGGGAAAGTACTTTAAGCTGCAATCTATTCATTTTTTGCTTGTTCATGGTGTATTGTTCAAAATGGATGTTAATGGCATGTTGTTGAGATGCATAGAGCTAAGTAAATTGGAAATACTACTAGAATAATTTCATGATGGATAAGGTGGAAGATACTTTTTAGCAAGGACAATATCCCTCAAAACCATGAGGGGTGGATACTATTGGCCAAACATATTAAGAGATTCTCATGCTTGGGTAAAGAAGTTCAAGAAGTGTGAAAACTTGATGCCTTACCTCTTCAAACCATTTTATTAAATCAAACCTTTGTATAATGGGGTTTGGAATTAATTGGTCTCATCAATATACTTTCTAATTTAGGCCATAAGTGAATACTTATATCCACATATTACTTTACTAGATGGATATTAGCAGTTGCTTTGAAAGAAGTAAATGCATCTAGTGTCTTGGAATTTTATGAAGGTTTGATCACAAGGTTTGGTATTCCTTTTACTATAATTTTAGTTAATACTATGGCATTTGTAGGGGCTAAAATCAGTCAATGGACTGTCTAAAATGGTGTATATTCTTAGTACTTCCAATTATTATCCACAAGGAAATGGCCTTGTTGAGTTTACTAACAGAAAATTATTGAAGATCATTAGGAGATCCATTGAATACAATAAAAGGAATTGGTATTTGAAGTTAAAATCAACTTTATGGGTTGATAGGATCACCTTTCAGAGGTCCATTGTTAATTCACCCTACAAGCTAGTGTATGGGAGAGAAGCTAAATTGACAATCTCATTTGAGCTCCCTTATTTCGATTTAATGCATCAGTTGGAATTATTAGAGAGTGAGCCTATGGTGGTGAGATATGATAAAATTATGGAGTTAGAGGAACTCATAAATCATTCCATGTTAGCTATGGAGATGCATCAAACAAAGGTAAACAAAACATTTGATAGAAGATCATCTTTAAGGAGTTTCAAAGAAGGTGAATTGGTTATAAAATAAGATGAGGATAGAGAAAAAATAGGAAGACACACAAAGTTTGACTCACTTTGGAGTGGTACTTACATGACCTCAAACTGCAAGCCTCACAATGCTTTTTAACTAGCCAACATGGATGGTGAAGAGCTCCTAATCCCAGTAAATGGGATTCATCTTAATCATTGTTGATGAAGATAGGTTATTATTTGTAAATAGTAGTTTTAGATTTAATTTTCCTCCAAGTGATGTTATGCACATGTTTTGGTAGTTTTTTTAGTTTTTACTTTCCTCTAATTGCTATTTTGCACATTTTTCAATTTGTAGTTGTTCTAATTTCCAGTTCAATAAGTGCTTATGCACAAGTGTTGTAATTTATTGAGGGAAATTTTATTTTTAAATTTAATTATATTTTCATTACTACATAACCCAATAGATATATATATATATTTATCCTTAGTGTTTAGGAGGTAAACATCCTAACAAAATCACCAAAAATGTTGATAATTTTGCCACCATTGGTCAAAGTTGTTTATGTGTAGGTTTTCAAGAAGGATCCATTCATGGAGTGAAGATTAAAAAAGGTATACATAACATCATAAAACACTAATCAAGATAAAACCATCCTCTATAAATACTCACAAGTCCAAATTTTGATAGAGGTTTCTTTTATTCCTCTAACTAGCTAGTTGCAAGCTAATGAAGGCAATTTTCAAATTCTCGATATAAAATGGAGAAGTTGAGTTAAAATGTTGGTTAATATCTGAGGCCATATTTTTATGAAATATGATATTTTTAAGGTCAAAATTAAATCTCTCTCCTACTGTGCTCCACTTGGGCTAATTTTAAAAATTCAAGAAGTCAAACATGTAAACAAGATGCAAGACAAGATAACTCAAATCAAACTCCAAGTTACAAGTCAAGTCAAGTCAAAATCCAAGATATAATAAAGGTAACTAAATTAAAACTTAAATATGCATGCAAGATAAAAAGTATTTTAGTGAAGATAAAAAAGAGTTCAAACTGTCCATAAGGAGTTAACTAAAGACATTCAAAGATCTTTTCAAGTTGAAGACTATTCAAACACATGCAAGAATCTTTGAATTTTCAAAAATTAAAACTACCTTTTATCTCTCATTTCTACACCATATTTGAGTGAAAATATGTTTAAACTAAAATGCTACATTGGATTTTGGTGGAATTGAACCTTGAGTTGGTTTTTAGTTAGTAGAGTTGAATTAAATGGTGAACTATGACTAGATAGGGACTCATCTCCTAGTTAGGGCTTCTTGTATTCTCTATTTATTATTATTTTCTATATGTACATTAATTTTTTAATTATTAAGATAATATTATTATTTTATATTGTAGAAACTCTACCAAAATTCTTACTACATTACCTTTGAAGAAATAAAGAGCTGAATTTTCTTTCATTCTTAAGCTTTTATGAAGTACATGCTTAATATTCATTGATGTAACTTAGTGAATGACTGATTTTACTATGTTTATGTCTAAAATTTTCACCTTTATGTATAAAATAAGAAATTATATAGGTTATACCAAGTGTTTAAGTCTAATGTCTACATAATTTAGAAGTGAATTCAACAATTTTTCATTCCTTCCAAGCTAGTATGAGTGTGAGTCCAAACTTTTGTGTGAAATACTAATGCAAGTCATTGTATGAGGATAAAGAGAATGTGTGAAATTTATTAAGATTACAATTTTTTTAAGTAAATACATAATTGAATTTCACATTGGTGAATCACCCCAGATTTTTAGTTTTCATTTCCATTTTTAGCTTTAGCATTACTCCTTTTACCCTTTTCTTAGTCAAGAAATAACTATCTGAGAGAGTTCATAGAGTTGTAGGTGAGTTTATTAAAGGTAAAAAACCCTTCATATATATGTTTTATCCAACATAAGGTCACGCACACCTTGGAGAGTTTCCATTGTATCAACAGGAGTGAGAATAAAACATAGGTTCTTACAGGGTACATTTTTGAGTGATAATAATTTCCATGGATAGTAGTAATTCTCACTAAAAATAGTAATGGTATTATTTAAACTAAAGTGTCATGCCAACCATACACTATGATTATAATTAATTAGTTTATCTCTCATAGAACAATTTATAATACACAACATGTTTTCTCTAAACAACATACCATCTCAGATCATGAAATATAACCATCTTATCCTATCCAAAGTAATAGGTTCCAAACAAGCTTTCCAAGCCTCTAAAAAGTTTGTATCTTTTAGATACAAAATTTTGACTTCATTGAACCCAAATTTTTTATCTTAATCTGTGTCAATTTTTTTTGCCTTCTCCTTAAGCCATTTGCAACTTTGGTTGACCTTACACTCTTGTGCTTCAAAATAAAAGTGTAACTCTGAAAAATCTCAACCCATTTTAAATGCATTTAATTCAACTTTCCTTGGTTATTAAGATATTTCAAAGATTGATGATCAATATATAAAACAAACTCTTTTGGTAATAAATAATATCTCCATTTATTTGAAGCCTAGACTGTAGCATAAAACTCCTGATCATAGATAAAATACTTTTTATTGGCATCATTAAGCTTCTCACTAAAATAGGCAATGGGATTACCTTCTTGGCTTAATACAACACCTAAAACACTACCACTAGCATCACAATCTACCTGAAATACCTTGTTGAAATTTGAAAGTTAAAAAATATATTGATCTATAAATTTCTTCTTCAACATATCAAAACCATTATTTAATCTTGTAGTCCACTTAAATTCCTTCATATCCCCTCTCATTGTTTCAGTTAGGGATGCATAAATACTACTAAAATTCTTGATAAATTTCCTATAAAACTTGCCAAGCCATGAAATATATTCCCTCTATAACACTCCTTGGTGTAGGCCATTCAATGATATCCCTTACTATCTCTAGATCCATCTTAAGACCCTCCATTGAGATAATAAATCCCAGATATACTAACTCCTTTACAAACTACATTTATTCATATTAATCAACAACTTTTCCTCCCTCAGCATCTCAAAAACTCTTCTGATATGCATTAGATGCTCTTCTTAGGTCTTAGTTAAAATAAAAATGTCATCTAAATAAACAATAAAAAACTTTCCCAAAAATTCTTTCAATACCTCGTTCATGAGCCACATAAATGTAATTGATGTATTGGTTAGCCCAAATGGCATGAATAACCATTCATTTAAAACCTTCCTTTATTTTGAAGGTTATTTTCCACTCATCTCCTTCTTAGATCTAGATTTGGTGATATCCACTCTTCAAATATATCTTTTTGAAGTACTTGTCTACACTCAAGTAATCTATTATGTCATCCATCTTTGAAAATGGAACTGATACTTGATCATGATATTATTGATTACTTGCGAGTCTGTAGACATTCTCCACTATCCATCCTTATTTGGTGTTAGTAATATAAGTACCACACATGGAATTAGGATCTCCCTTATCATAGATTTATTGAACACCTCTTGAACTTGTCTATTAATCTCTTCATTCTCTTTAGGAGTCATTCTGTGGGCTATCTTATTTGACAAATTAGATTTTGGTATCAAATCCATTTGGTGACTTATCTTCCTCATTGGTGGTAAACCTTATGGTACATTTTAAAATACAATATATTGAAATTCCTCCAACATATATGAGACTTATGCTGGTACATCTCCACATTCTTCCTTGTTGATCTTAGGGATCAATGTAAACCACATATGCTCATGACTTATATCATCCAAATTTTTTATGTCACCAACCAAAAAAATTTAGGAACTACTACATACCTTATCTTCTACCTCATTCAAGGGTTTCAATTTGTGACAAACTCCATATTTTATTAGGGAATATGTGTTTACATGGTCATCATGGAAAACATACCTATCATACTACCACAACCTCTCTAATATAAAATGACATGCATCCATTGGGATGATGTCACACAATACCTCATCATGATACTCTCCAATCTTGAAATTTACTAAACACTACTCATTAACCAAAGGTTTATGGTCCTTATGTAACCATGCAATTTGATATGTATGTGGATGCTTTCTCCTCTCCAATTTTAAATTTTTGACTATCTCCTCTGAATTTAGGTTATTAGTAATACTAATATCAATACTAATTTCACAACATTTACCTCAAAATTTGCATCTTGTTTAGAATAAACTCTTCCTTTAGATTGATTATCTATCTTCATTAAATAAAACTCTCTGTATGACAAGAGTTTCCCCTCTTTAAAAACACTGAGCATATTTATCTACATGTGTAACCCATGTATTATCTTCAGGTATTCTATTTATCCTTACTTGATGTTAGGGACACTCATAAGCTCAATGTCCCTCTTCTCCACATTAGAAATAGGTTCCTCTAAAGCCTCCTATTTTAGGTCCTCATCTAGGTCTTCCTCTTCCTCTTTGTTCACCATTATTTTGGTATCAAGTTTGGTAGGCATTAACTCCTCTTTAATTTTGGCTAGTGCTTGATTCTTGATTCTTATTTTGATATTTGTTTTGTGCTCCATAGGATCTTATGCTATTAATTCCACCATAACCATTTACTATTTATTTGATTTTGAATATTTTATTTAGTTTCTCCTCTACCTTGATGGAAAATTGGTATGCATCTTCTATGGTAGTCATTCTAACCAGACTCAACTCCTCTTGAATGCTTGGACTTAACCCATTAATGTAATAGGATACCTTCTCCTTGTTGGCATCTAAATGGTCTATTCTAATAATGATCTTGTAAAAATATTCCATATACTCCATAATAATATGTTATGTTATTTCAAACCTTGAAACTTTTTCAACAACTCCAACTCATAATCTACAAGAATAAACTACCCCTTCAATTTTCCACCATTCTATCCCATTTGGTGATATTCTCTTTTCCTCTCCAATTTATCTCAAACTGAACTTCCTTCCACCAAACATTGGCATGGCCTTTTAGCTTAGTATTTTAAAATTTGACTCTTTAAATATATTCCCCATATTCATATTCAAAGTACTCCTCCATTTCATTGATCTAATCGATCAACTCTTTTGGGTTCAAATTTTTGGAATATGTAGCAACTTCAATCTATCCTTTTCCAATTTTGGAAATGTCCATAGACAACCTAACTTTCTTAGGATATCCTAAAACATCTTTTCCTTCTTTAGAATATTGTTCTTCTTTTCCTTCATCTTCACTTTCTTCTCTTCTTCTTGGCTCAAATCCTCTTTGCAACTCTTGCAATGTATTGATTTATCTTTGTAGGGATCTAAAACCCTCTTCTATCACAAAATTTATCTCAACACCACCATAATTTATTTATGGAAGCATTTTTATTTTTTAAAAAAACCCATAACCTTAGGTCCTAGTGAAAACTACCTCATGATCAGTGATCTGTCTACACACTCATAAACTACTACTTTGATACCACTTGATGAAGGGTTACTCTACCTATCATTAAAACACAACACAATAATAGATATTATCATAAAAAAATGTGAAGAAATAAATCAAACATATTTATTATAAGAAAATACAATACTACAGTAACATATCTATTTCACCATAAAGAAAAATTAAACCTATTAGAGTTCCTACAAGCTAGGGGTACAATATGCACTGATAGATCTATCTTTCACAACCTCTCCTTTTTTTTCCTTATTGGCACCAATAAATACCCTTTTTGGGTGCCTAAAGGTTTAGCTATCCATTTTCTTACCCAAAGAGTTTCTTATTCTAAAGTCCAATTTTGAGAGATGTCCCTCTTTCTTGTTCAAGTAAATTCAAAATTCAAAATTAAAAAATATGGTAACACAACTTATAGGAGCCATAAATTTTAATCCATGCATCCAATTGATGAACAATTTGAACCATTGGAAATCTTTTGAGGTATTCTATGATGTATCGATTACAGGTTATGAAACGACCATTTCGGACCCAAAAAAGGTCATTTAAAGGTCCGAAATTCAAGTTAAATATTTTTATATAGGAATTTTAAACCTTAAAACTTTAATAAATCATTATCTACAAATGATCTTGAGCTGATTATTTCACCAAAGGTTGTATTTTATAATTTTGGAGCTTTGTGTAAAATTTCATGTCCATACATGCACAAATATAAGCTTAATAAAAATACTAGGTTACTATTTTTAGCCTTCAACAAATTCTGATATTCCTAGACCACTAAAAACTTCAACCTATGCTCCAAATGAGCTATGAAACCTAAAAAAATCAAAATTCAAAGGAACATAAAATATTATTTTTAGTGATGCAAGATTGCCCTTGTACCTTAGATGCTCCTGCATCATAAATTTAATTGCTTGTGACTATGAGAGTCATTCAAGGATGATATTGGATGATTATAGGAATGATTTTAAGGTTCTCACACTTAATGATAACCTTGAAGAGGTCTACAACTCTACTCTTCTCAATGCAAGTATGAGCACAATCTTCATTTTGACTCAATGTAGTAACTTGAAAACCTATTGCATCACCATGAAATATATTTAATGGATGATATAAGGTAATAATACCTCTTTCCAACCCTATAAATTCTCTTCCAATGGTTAGATAACTTATACTCATTCAAACATTAGGCAAACCAACTGAACTAGGTATTTTTAGACCATTTTCTTGTCCTTTTCAACCCACATATGCCACCTTATTGACATAATAGGTGACTATGAGGTGTTCAAGTGGTATTTAAGTGTTTAAAAATACCATTCAAGTGAATTATAATCCATTAAAAAATTAATCTCTCCTATTTATCTCCTTTAAAGGTTTCTTAGTAGTTTTGGGGCATCAAACTCGTTAACAATGATTCATAAAGTTGAGAGCCTTAACTAATCAAAAAATGCCAAGAATTGGGGGTGGATAAACCTTATTGTCATCACCTAATATAATTATACTTTATGTATCTTATCAACCAAATTATCATGTGAGAAATTTTGTCTTCTTGAGCTTTGCAATTTTATCAAGAAGGTCTCCTTGATTGGTTTGAGCAAAAAAGGCTCCAAATTCTTGTTTTTGGTTTGGAAATGTTTCTCCAAGTTATGGAACATATAACATGAGATATTTAAACACTTTTAAAATCAATTTAATCCTTCAAATTTCCTAAATCCTACTTTGACATGTAGTAAGGGTTTGTATGCAGTCTTGTAGTTTTAACCCTAATGATATTGTTATGATGTTTTATTCACTTTCCAAGGATTCAAATAATTATATAAATATTTTTAAAGGTATTATTCACCTAAAATTATCTTTAAAACCTTATATACAACAAAAAAAAACATGTTTCCTCCCATTTTCAATATATAGGCCTGTTAGTGTACACAATCATACTTGGCATGTAGGTTCATACTGATTTCTACATATTTTGACATATTCAATTGATTGGAAGGATTATAAGGATTTTTTATGAGTTTTTATAGTTTTATCATGCATAATAGTCTCCTAAAATTATCAATAGGCTTCCAACATATAAAAACATGAAAATAAGCATGTAGATATGCATTTCTCTTCAAACTCACTTCAAATCTGTTGGTTAAATGAAATTCTCTCCCTTAAATCACATATAATGATTTTGAGATCAAGGTGAAAGTGTTTTTAAATGTTTTACTACATTTTAAAAATATTATCCTACAAAAAATGTAAATAATTTCCCAACTCTGCCTATATATAAACTTGACACAGTTTGTTTGCATGCATGAAAATAATGCTTCTTACCACCTTTGAGCATGAATAATCTTATAAAGGATTGAGGGAGTTTATTTTGGGTTTAATAATAAATAATAACACCTATTAAATTCATTATTAATTTTAATTTATTTTAAAAATCTACTATTTGTTTTTCCATACTTGAAACCTCTATAAAAAATGTTATATTAATGACTTTGAGCCTACCACCTAAAATTTATACCAAAGATGATTAAGAATGGTATTAACACTTTATTGATGATGTATTAAGATGTTACAGACTTATTAAACAAATAGTAAACCAATATACTTATTGGTTTCTCAAATATTTGGTCTCAAATGCAATATTGTCTTCTTTAGGTCTCAATAGGCCTAAAACCCTCTCCACTAGAACTTGGCTCAAACCAGTCACCAAGTGACTTGGATCACATATCCAAGTGCAATAAAATGTTAAAATGAAAAAAAAGTATCCTAATATGAATTTTATATGTAATATTTTAAACAAAAAATTCAACCTTCACTTTCCATACCTTTCTCAATGACCACTTATAGGCAACCTTAAGCATAGTCAGCTAGCTTGCAAAATTAGGTGGTCTTCTTGAAGTTTTTATCATTTATGGTAATTTGGATAGGAATTAGTGAGGTTATTTAGGTTTAATTATATGTTAATAAATAATTTAAATCACCTTCATTGTTGATAATACATCTCATTCTTAAGAAAACTACTTGCACTTGTACATCTCAACAAAACACAATATTTCTTGCCATTTGTAAGTCTAATCCTTGATTGGAAACATTAGTTTTAGTGTTTAAAGGATTATTATTTATATTAAAAATTATTTAAAAGATTTATCATTCATCCATGAAACTCAAACATCCCATTAAAGGGAGAAAACATGGTATTGGGGTTTTAGAGGCACTTATCTTCTTATTGATTATTAATAAAGCATAGGCCTTCTAACCCTGAACCTATAACAAAAATTTATAATAAATATGGGTTTAATTAAACCAATAAGATAATTTATCGTAACATATCCCCTTGTTCATAAAATAACCTTATGAAACTATCTCTTTTTAGCTTGCCAAGGACCCAATAGAAAACCTGAGTGGTTTTTTCCCTTTTTAGGATTTGAAACTTATTTCTCTACATAGTTTAATCTTGGGAAAGATGGAGGAGGAAGTTTAGAGTCTTATAAAACCATATAAAAATTGAAAATATTTTCAATGAGACCTCTATAGACTCTCTTTCATTAAGAAAACTATCATATTCTACTAGAAAACCCTGTTGGAGCTATGAAGCAGATGCCAATGGAGTTTCTCTTGGCTTATACAATGGTGGAGTAATGTAATAAGACCATATAAACCTTATTTTCACTACCCATACTTCATCATGACTTGTTTGGATGCTAGAAATAATGAGTAAGGCATTTTAAAAAGTGATTTAATGTTGGAAAAGAAGCTTTACGACACATTGACCAAGATGTATGATCAAGAGAGGTATGGCATGATATTTAACAAGTGTGTAATGACTAAAAAGTCCATTTTTACCTCTAGACATGATTGTATACTTTCATATTTTATGTTCCTCAGAAGAGTTACATTATAAAATTAGAACATGTAATAATACTAAGATAAGTGAAAACCTTAATCTTTCCAAAGATACCTTGACTTCTCCAAAAGCTTGAAATGTCAATGTTGTTATCTTCTTGACTCTACTTCTTAGGTCCACTTATCCATATTGGAGTAACCTACTTTCTTAGATTATCACCACCTCTTTGTCCTCATCATGGATTAGGTCTACCTTAACCTTCACAAACAAATATTAACATCCAAAAAATTACCTTAAACTCTACTAAATTGCTTACAAAATACCTCATTTGAAAGGGAAATTGGTAAAAAGATAAATTTTTGGATTATAAGGGTTTACATTTGACCTAGGAGGAAAAATTGTCAACATTTTCGGTGACTTATAGGTTTTGGTTATCTTACTAAACATCTAGACTAGTAGCCTTAGCAATCTATTAGGATATGGAGTCTTCTATTGCTAAATAATAAATGTGACCTAGAACTTGAAAACTAACTATAGGCCCCTAGAACAAGTTGAAATAATTGAAGACACCTTTTCAAACACACAATAATAGTAAACAAACAACAACATGATACCAAAATATGCCAAGAGACATTTAGGGAACTTAAGGAGATAAAAAACTAGACAAACATTATGTTAAAATCACTTGGAAGCAATAAGAGATAATCTACTATACACAAGAACTCAAAATAATACTCCACCTAGATTAATAGGACAATTTTATAACTTTCTTGACTATATATGACCAAATTTACATCTGATAGATGGAATCCATTGGAAGCTTGCTTATGAGGTGAGAGGCACCCCTTACCTCTTGAGATGTTGACATGTTCATGACCTTATTGATTGAAAATCAGGCCTAAAACATCCATTTATTCATATGTCACATGATCATGAATATCAATAAGACTATCATACCTTGCCCAAGTCTGATTGTCTAATGAGAACAAAGTAATTCTACCTTACTCCAAGGCTGTTCTTGATCAATTAAGACCAATTGAGGCAATTCTTATTATAAATCAGTTGGTATACTTTACTTTGTGATTTAATTCTACTCTTATTGAGATGTGGGTCTACTAAATAAATCCAATTTTAGAACAAGAGGATGGCATTACTACCTCAAGTCATTGGAGTCTTCTTCTTATCCTTTAGGAGAGAGAACAACTTTAGCAACATCTTTACTCTTCTCCTCATGAGATATAAGCTTGTTAATATTTTAGATTCTTTGAAAATGTCTATATAAGATTACCTCATGTCACCAATACCTTCTTGATCTTGTTTATGGGGTTTGATAATACTAGCAACTAAGATGTAGTCATCAAGATCCCTCTCATGTTCTACTATAATTTGATCAACTGTCAAGTCTTCTTAAACCTCTTCATATCCACCTTGATGAATGTCATGGATTGAAATGATAAGATATTCATCACATGATGCAAAGACACCTTGAAGTTATTCAATCACACCTTCCCCATGTCCACCAGTCAAGACAACTACTTCAACATATTCTCATTGATTATGAGAATTGATATCTCTTGCTTCAAACTTGGTTTCTTTTTCATCAAGAATGTGTTTAAAAGACTAATTTTCTCCCATTTATCCCAAATATAATTTTATGGTATAATGAGGACTAAAAATATGATTTACTCATCACACTCAATTTAAATACTGTCTTCTTCATAGCTTTCTTGAGGCTCATTTGTAGTGGCAACTTGATTTTTCTCTTCAAGGATTGCAACATGATATTCTTCTATTTTAGTGGAATAAAGATTTGGCATTTTATAACCATGGTACTTAGTCTTAAAAATTTGTCATGTAGTCATGTCTTCATCATCCTCTCTTGAAAAATTATCCTCTTCATCTAGATGCTCTTCTTTTTCCTTTCATATAATAAGTCCTCCTTAAAAAAAAGAGATGGTAGGAGGGCAAAATGTTTCACTTGGTGGCATAGAAATATAGGGTATTATGGGCTGATTTTGAATAGGCTTGGGGGTTGAAGAGGAATTAAAGGAATTTGAGATCTAAAAGTAGTAGTTTTATTCAATAATCATTGGAAAGGAGGAAAATAAACTTGTGATAGGGATGCTTCATTATTCTCCTTCCATTCCCCAATCAATCTCTCACACTCTAATATATATTGATCTTCATGAACAACTCTAACTAGAGGGGTGGTTGAAGGGTTTAAGAAACTTGGAATCTTTCTTGGATAGGTGCTCTCAACCTCTTTCTCACTTTACATACCTTGACATTCATGGATAAGTTGAGATGGAGGAAGAGGTGAGGAGCTTTGAAAACTTGGGAATTTTCTAGATTTAACCTCTACAACCATCCTTTCTTCTTGGTTTTGATTTGACATGGGAGGAGTGGTCCAAGAAGGCTGACATGAGGTAGAAGGAGGCTCATATAACTAATCTCATTGATCTTTCTACTCCTTAAAAATCCAATAACCTACTACCAATGGTTTGAATTGAGCCTTTTATTTCATGTCACTCATTGGAGGAATGAGGGGTAGCTTGAAAAAGTTAGCTAGGCTGATAGAATTGGACTTGTTTCCCTCTAATGGAAGCCAAATCATTCTTAAAGTTTTGAGCAAGGTTATTTACATCCAAGATTTCATCAGAAGGTCTAGTTTGATTAGGTGGTTTGGGAGGGAAGGAAGGATAGTATTCTTGATAGTAAGGCTACTCATACTGATAACTAGATCCACATAGAGGGAAAATAATGTAATTGTAAAAATGATATGGATAAACATAGGGCTGGTATAGATAATTATACTATTAATAAAGAGGTGTAAAACATAATTTCTCTCCATACCTAGCCATCAAACTTCATGAGGTAAATAAAATATAAAGGGTAATTACTTGTAAAGAGTACCTAAGATGCTAAAACTAGCTAAATGAAATCAGATTCACCATTGATGCTTATAGATATGCCTCCAAAGGCTGATGTATTGAAGGACAACACCAAAAATCCCTCAATAGATGAAGTAATTTGAGTACTTGTCCCATTAGACATGCCAAAAACTATTGTCAAATTTGAGTTGCACCCGTTAAGGAAGTGTCTCAAGTATTCTCACTCAGCTAACACAATGGGAACTCTCTAAGGTTATGGGTGGCATAAGACTATAGAGAACCTTTAGAGAGGGATGGTTCTCTTGATTCTACATCTATATTATCACTACACCTAATCAACTTAAAATTAAAAGGGAAAGAGAAAGATGCAAACAAATAGAAAAGGATGATGTACCAAATTGAAGGTGAAATGAACCTAGAAAAATCCACATACTTATTTTTTGAAAATAAGAGTTCTAACTCAGATAAACACTACTCTATGCAAGTATTGATAACATGCTTGAAATATGTTACATAGAATGCTTAACTTAACAAGGAGTAGTTAGTGATATAAAAGTATCACTTCTTATTGATCCAAACTTCATATATTTGGAAGGAGTGTGCAATAAAATTCAAGGGAAGGTTATCTAGTTAAGAATCACAATCCCTTAAGAACTAGTCGTCTAGGACAACTTCATCAAGTTTCCAAATAATATTTTAAAGAATAGAACAAATAAAACCATGACACCTTAATCCTTAAGTAATAAGGAGTTTAGAAACCCAAAAAAATCTCATATGTTAATTTCTCTTTAGGAATCATTCCTTTTTAAAATTAGAAAAATGCAACTATATAGTTCTTACAAGAACTAAAATTGAGCTCTACATATAAATTAGTCCAATGTAGGACATAAGAGAGAAATCCCATAAATTATAAGATTTTATATTAAATAACCACAAGAGTTTATAAGGAAAATAAATTACCTATGAACAAATTTTTATCTATTAACCTACTTTCCAACAACTATAGGCAATCCAAATTCATTCATTATAGCTAGTGTATAACTTCCAATAGGTAAGCTTAACCCAAAAAGTAACTTGTCACACTACAATATCATAAAATAATCATCAAGATTTGAAATAATAATTATATTATAAAGAGTTTGAAAACTATATGCAGCTAAGGTAAAATAATGAAATATTCGCATCCCTATCTTACTAGGTAGTAATAATAAGGATGAAATTACATCCATCACAAGTCACTCTAATAAAATGATGATATAATTATAATAATTACAATATATATAAATTTTAGAGTTTATACAATTAGGTGAAACCAATAAAATCTCCACTTTAGATCAAGTGCAACCACTAATATTTTTGATGCCAACCACCTGTTAACATTTAAAAAAAAACAAGTTTAGCTCAATGTTGGAAAGGTTACCCTAGATGGTAAACATTTATATACATTATTTGGGTTAAGAATCCTAACAATAAAATGATATCTTCCTTGATTAGGCATCCATTTACTCATTCAATGATATGAGTAATAATCTACGCATGCATAATTAAATAAGTAACAATAATCATAATTATTCATTCAAATGGACTTTTATACTTTAAAACAATACCTTTACCTTATTCAAGAAGATATTAAACATTCATTTATTTGTTCAAAAAAGGGAAACTATCAACAATAATTAGCATCAAAATACAACAACTCATTTTAATGCATGTTTAAAAATAATTAATATTTTTACAATGGTGATTAATATTTAGATCCATTTCCAAGAACAACCATTATAATTTAAGAAATTGGTTACCATAAGTAAAAGGACAACATACATATAAACAATCAAGCTCACGTCCTATAAGTACTTAACTCAACCAACTAAAGAAGACATGCATGTATTTTCTAGTCCAATATTTTTATTACCTGAGCTTAAGTTTAACAAGGTACAAGTATTATTATCATTCAACATCAATAAATAATATTGGCATTCCATTCCAATTAATCCTTTTATCACTATGCCCTTAAACTCGACTACTTAACCATATGAGAATATATAATTAGATTTCTGATTGTCATGCTTATTTGAATTCATAATCAATCAAGACCCATTCAAAATTCTTGGGGACATACTCAAGTATATTTTATTATCTAAAGAGATTTCCCATAAGCAACCTAAGAAATTATTAAAAGAATAAAACCCATGAAACTAAATTTAAAAAAAAATCAAGATTTACACAATAAATCAAAAGAAGCCACTATCCACAATAGTCTATAGGATCCAAAGAGCCCAGTTCAACACAAAATATACATTTTAACTTCAAAAAAAATATGAAAACACCATTTATGAGCGGAAAAATGGATAGGTACAACCATTAACAACCTCATATATCACTATAGAATGCTGTAAATCAATAGATAAGTAAACCATTACCATTAAACAACTATGCCCACTCTGAAATACCTTTATGAAAGAAATATGAAGGCTTTGATCAACATACTAATGGTTATGTACAACCAATGATAAAATTGAAAAAATCAAGGGAAGGATCCACAAAGTAAGAGAGTTAATAGGGACACAATATTTAACCATATCCCATCACCAACATGCATTACAAGAACCAAATAACCATGCCCAACTGAAAAATAACTTCTTGATCAAGATTAAATTAAAAATTGATGATAAAAACCCTTGAGAGTTTGATATGTACAACCATAAATAATAAAATGGCCGCACTTATCCAAATAACCATCTAAACAAGAAAGAGGGGTAGTTATTAACATCTAAACCATTCAATAAAATTCATTAAACTCAATTATGAAAATGGAATAAATGAATCCCTTCAATTTGTGCATGCATATATTTTTTCAAATAATTATCATGCAACCTTCACAAGGTCTAATTTTTCCAATCTAAATTGGATCTTCCCTTGGACAAATTAAAATAACAAAGCTAGAAATGATGAATTGGAGGACAAAATAAAATCATTTTTTTCCTTTTTTAGAAAATACAAAATTAACCATACGAAACATGTTTCCAAGCACACATGAAGTGAAATAACTATCCATACAAAGCATGTATGTTTTCATCCACATCAAGAGTACATACATAGCTATTAAATGTGTTAAATCAACCATGTGAGTGTAGGTTATAAATCAACCATTTTAATGTGTTAAACCAACCATTAAATTAGTCATTTAATGTATTAAAATTACCCATAGTTTTTTTATATGTTTATCTACACAAGGTAATAAATTATTCATGTAGGCATATGATCATCCATTTACTGTATGATCAAATTTTAAGTGAAGGATCAACCATTAAAATGAATGTAACCATCCATGTAAGTTTTACCATAATGCATAACCATTAATGAAACCTCTATTGAGGTATTTTGTTAGACAATTCACATTCATTCTCTTTGAGACATTTTATCAAATAAATTACAGCCAACCTCTATTGAGGAATTTTGTTAAACATTTCACATACATCTTCTTTAAGTCAATTTAACAAAAACATTTCATCCATCCTCTATTGAGGATTTTTGTCAAATATTTCACAACATCCTCTTTGAATCAATTTAACAAACAATTTCTAGATATCTTCTATTGAAATTTTTTGTCAAACATTTCACATACATCCTCTTTAAATCAATTTAAAAAATATTTTTTAGCCATCCAATAATCAAAATCAAACAATCCTAAAGCATAAAAATCCCAAGCAAGAATAAACCCTTTAACTCATATGCCTAGAAGAATAACACCTTATTTATGGCACTATTTTATATATACATACAAAATTATGAATATAAGGACCTGTACCTTAAACCAAGTATTTATTATCTTACTGGCTATGGTAGTAAATAAAACCATCATATATAAATTTTTAACAAAAGGGATAAGACCTTTCCTGAAGAAAATTTTTCCATTCTTTCCTTTATTCCATAGCTGGATTGGCTTTCATGGTGCCACAAGACCTCTCCTCTATGTAACCTCCCAAAATGGTCATGTAATTATAGCCTAAGCATTTCTCATCTGGTGGAAAAAAGAGAACTTTGTAAAAGGGTATATATATATATATATATATATATATATATATATATATATATAACACCATTGACCCATAATAAAAAATATGAAAAATATCTTATGACCTGCTAAATAGGTATGCAAAATGTGGAATCATACTAAATCCACATGTCTTGATGACAAAAATAAAAAAATCCCTTCTCTCAACACCTGACATGGATGTAATGCAGCTTGGCCTTTCTAGCTGCCATAACATCTCCCTCACTCCTCTTCTTCCCATTTGGTATTTGAATCTTATTTCACAAGCTATAAATGTTAGTCAAGCTTCTCCCAAATTGACTTTAAGTCAATTAAATGATAATAGAACATATTATTGTCATGATTTTTATTATTAGAAATTTTTAATTTTTTATATATAAAAATTCAAATTTTTAATAATACCAATTAATTGGTTTATAATAAGAACCAAGTACATTCATGGATGATAATAGAAACACATCATATTATTTATGATTAAATTAAATCTCTTAGTTTTGACCTCGATGATTAAATTTTAATGATTTCTACAATTTCATGCTCAATGCCTTTATGAGGCTCTGAATAATAATCCAAACAACATAAAAAGGCTTACAACACTAGCCCATAGAAGACTTATTCAAAGAAAATCCTTAGCAATGAAGATTATAATCATTCATATAATGACTCACTGAATCATACCTCATGTTTCTTATTTACAATGAGATGAAAATTTCTAGTTTTACTAAGAGTCAATGATGACCATGAATATGGAGTAACACTCTGTGCATACCTATAACTAATCTTAATCACTATAGCTCAATTGGCTAATGATTAGCCATCGATAGGTGCTAAAACTTGGGTTATGACATCCTTCCCTCCTTAAAGAGGCATCATCCTAGTGACTAAGGACAAAAGGAATAACTCATAACCATATTTAGATCATTATGGACTCTTAGCCAGGGGTAAATACCTATAAAAAGTTCTATATGGAATAATGTCATTATATATATACATATACATATATATGTATATATACATATACATACATATATATATATATATGTATATATATACACACACACACATATATATACATACATACATATATGTATATATATACATATATGTATATATATACATATATGTATATATATACAATTATGTGTATATATATACATACATATTATATGTATATACATACACACACACACATAGATATATGTGTGTGTGTGTGTGTGTGTGTGTGTGTGTGTGTGTGTGTGTGTGTGTGTGTGTGTGTGTGTGTGTGTGTGTGTGTGTGTGTGTGTGTGTGTGTGTGTGTGTGTGTGTGTGTGTGTGTGTGTGTGTGTGTGTGTGTGTGTGTGTGTGTGTGTGCATGTGTGTGTGCATGTGTGTGTGCGTGTGTATGTGTATGTGTGTGTATAACTCATGGTGTATCAATGTGTGGGTTCATATTTATAAGTTTTGGGCTCTATAAGGGTACATTCACTTATAAATAGGACCACCTAAGGATCCTTATCCCTATCTAAATGTCCCATTCCTTTTAAGAGTTTGGTCAACCATCTACTAATTTTATTAATACATTGGATATATACATATGTATGTATGTATGCATATATAACTCAAGGTGTATAAATGGTTGGGTTCATATTGATAAGTTTTGAGCTCTATAAGGGTGTATTAAATTATGAATATGACCACCTAAGGATCCTTATCCCTATCTAAATGTCCCATTCCTTTTAATAGTTTGGTCAACCATCTATTGATTATAATAGTACATTGGTTTATTAAAATTACAATAATCAAGTACAAAATCTCAACTCTTAAAATAAAAGATTCATTATTTTGTGCTTTCTTAAATAAAGATTTGTAGATTTCCATAACCAATGGAGAAAATGCCACATCAAAATGTCCAAGACCAATTATAGTATAACCTTTTTGAATTTTTGGACCTCGTATAAGAAAAGGTCATGATTTATAGCACTCATACTTAAATTTTCTATATCTTCTCATAGTTTTTAACATAATTCTAAAAATCAGAAACAAAGTTTTGCAAATAAAATAGTTTTATGTTAAAATTTCCATCATAGGATGGGTATGTAGTCAAATACATTAGAAATTACATGATATTACTTACACAAACAATAAAATAACTTGACTATTTTAGAGTATTACCAACCTATAATTTTATGATAGCAACTGATTTAACACAAAATAGCTAAATTTGAAGCATATTCTACATTTAGGTGTGGCATTTTCCAACAAAAATGAGTTTTGTTTTATGCATAACTTAATAACATTCACCATAGAATATAAAAAATTAATATAATCATATTTTTATGTGGTACTAATACCACTTTTAATTATTCTTCACACATACTTCTTTTTCATTCATCTCAAAATGAAAGTAACAACTAGAAAACCATTCAAATTTGGTAGCTAGAATTAAATCATCCGTGGGTTAGTGCAACATCCTACACCAACCACACCAGACACTAGATAATCCATCCCATGTATACACATGAAACCCTTATGATTTTCAATATGCTCTCTATGAATTTTGTGAGCTCACATGATAGTTCCATGGATCCCAATTCCACCATCGTCCTACACTTACTTCTTGGTAGTATTTAAGAACATTTCAAATTACCTAATCATAGCTTTGCATTGCTCCTTTAGATCATAAGCATACATTCTAGTCATGTTTTAAATCAAAATATTCATTCTAGATAATTATTCCAAGTAAAATAACCATTACTTATGCACAACACACTTGTATTTACAAGCCAACATGTGCCTACATTTTAGCAAGTTTAGCCTACTATTTTTACATAAAAGTCTAACTTTCAGTGCTAATTAGTGATTCATAAAACTACATAAAAAAATCATAAGGGATGTAATTAAAACAAACTCCAAGAGGTGGTTAAAGAAATACTTAATCCATAAGATGAACATTATGCATGAATATCCAATGACCTACTTGTGGCACACATGGTGCACACACCCAAATGAAACAGGTGGATACCTTGAGAAAAGGGGAGAACTGGGTTTTTATCCTATGAGATACTCCACCTCCTAGATCATACCCAATCTAAATTATTATAGATATATTGATTCTCCACATTCAACCTCATAATTGTATCAATGCTTACTACTACAACAATGATGTGAGATTGCACCACACAATACAAAACTATACCTCAAAAGATTATAATTAATAGAGATTGATTACAAGAGGGAAAAGTTACATCACAAAAGTAGTTTATGACCACATTACCATATATTAACATGTTAACAACCCAAGGTCACACTTATTCCATGACATGTATAAAAAATACTCATACAACAATGTTGAAAACATGGAGCAAATATGGAAGTCCACATAGTTAACTACATTCATGTATCACAAAGAAGTTACATGTTTACATGGTTTAATATAATCATAAAAAATGTAGGGGTTTACATAACATATAACAATTTAACATTAAATAAATGAACCACATGGAATAGGATACACATGCTTGACTCAAGTTTTCTAATAAATCCCATTAATCTATATCCATGAGATTCAAAATGTTATTAACAATGTTTAATCCTCATGTATTAAATGGACCATGATACCTATTAATAATAATATATCCCCAAAGCTTTCTAACTTGCCCAAAAAAGTCAATCACATTCACTCCTACTTGGCCCTCCAGGATTGAGTCACACCCTCTGTCCTCCCAAGGATGTCATACCTCAAGTATCATATGAGGGATTGTATAAACAAGCCAGTATTAAACACCCAATATTCATCCTTTTATTTCTAACAATAAGCTTTTATCACTAGTCTGCCAATTGGCCTAGCCATACAAGCCAATGGTTGACTACTGTTACTTGTTTTATGTAGTGTGACCTTAGGAAGGGTGGATTCAACCAAGGCTCAGGGTGAATGTCATATTATTATCATGTAAATTACAATTTCCCACAATCATTAATTATAGATGAAATTCATAATTTTTTCAGCACTTTAATATCATATAACATAGTACTTATTCACTTTTAGGTTACATAATAGTTGAAATCAACCAACTATATCAATTTTTCAACCAACAAAACATTCTTGGACTTTATTACAAGTCCACAAATTTTGACTAAATAGTGCTCCCAAAATACTAGACATATTTCTAAAAAAAATTATGCATGGCTGTAACCAATCACCTATAGTGACACATAAATTCAAGCAAATGCATAAAACTACTTGCCATGGTTACCAATAACTACAACTACATAAAATAAATAAATAATTAATTTTTACATGAAATTACCTTTTAATTATCCAAGGTACATCAACAATAATATTATTATCTTATTTTATAAGCATTTATAGAAATTCTAGCATTTATAAGTCTTTCTTAATAATTTTCAACATTTAGTATTTAATTACACCACCTTAAAAGGTTCTATTTTATTTGGAACAACCTTGATATACCATGATTAACTTAGACTTGTTGAGATATTTTACTCAACTTTAAAATATTTAATCATAAGAGTTTCATGCTAGTTTCATAATTTCAGTATTTGAGCTCTTTTTAACAATTTAAACTAGGATATTATATTCACTAAAGTAGAAGCTATGGGAGTCATATCATATGACCAACAATGTTTGTCATAACCATTTTTTATTAGCAACCCAAAACTTCAAGCTGGTCCCCTACCAGAGAAGATTCTAAAACCAATTGATTTACCAAAGTAAATCAACTACTTTCTCCTCAAATAACCTTTTAAGCATAAGTCACACCATTAATCCATTCAAGGACTTAATGTCCTAAGCATATTATGGTGGATTTCTCATGAAAATAACCAATATATACCAAGTATTCATTTTTCAATTCCAATAGTGGACTTCTATCACATTGACTCATATTGCCCCACCCATAGAGGCAACAGATAATCAAGTGAATGTCCAAATTAACAGAACATGACTTTGGAAAGACCTAAATTTAATCAAGGCCATGGATATCAACATATTACTATTAGGGAATATTTTAAGAACCCACAGGGTTCCAAATTAAACTAGTATCATCCAACATCTTGGAATACATAACATAATACATAATCATACTAGTCACAATCATGCCACAAGTTGCTATTAGCATTACATAGTTTGGCTGAAAGCACACCAAAATTTTCTTAGTTAAAAAAACATTTCCCAAAAAACTCTTAGAGAAAGGATTTGATACCAAATGAAATGAACTCAAAAAAACCCACATACTTTTTTTAAAAAAACAAGAGTTCTAACTCAGCTAAACATTAATCTACACAAGTACTGAGAACATGTTTGAATGATATTAAATAAAATTCTTAAATTAACAAGGATTAATCACACTTCATAGATTTGGAAGGAGTGTTTAATAAAATTCATGAGAAGGTTATCCAACTAAGAATCACAACCCCCTGTCAACTAGTCATCTAGGCCAACTTCATCAAGTTGCCAAATAAACTTTTAAAGAATAGAACAAAGCAAACCATGACACCTTGATCCTTAAGTAATAAGTAGTTTAAAAACCCACATAAATATCATATGTTAATTTCTCTTTAAAAATATTTCATTTTTAAAATTATAAAAATGTAACTATATAGTTCTTACAAGAACTACAATTGAGCTCTACATATAACTTAGTCTAATGTAGAACTTAAGAGATAAATCCCATATATGTTAAGATTTTATATTAAAGAACCACAAGAGTTCATGAGGAAAATAAATTATGTATGAAAATATTTTTATCCATTCACCAAGTTAGGTAATCTAAATTCAATCATTCCAACTAGTGTATAACTTCCATAAGGCAAGCTTCATCCAACAAGTAACTTGTCACATTATAATATCATAATATAATACTCAAGCTTTACATTAATAATTTTTATCAAGAGTTTGAAACTATACATAGCTAAGGTAATATAATTCAATATGTTCACCCCTATCTCTTACCAAGAAGTAATAATAAGGATGAAATTAAATCCATCACAAGTCACTCTAATGAGATAATGCTACAATTATAACAATTCTAGTAGCTACAAAGTTTAAGAGTTTAGACAATTAAGTGAAACTAAGAAAAGATCCAATATATATCAGGTGAAACCACTAATATTTTTTATGCCAACCACCTATTAACATTTTCAACAAAATAAGTTTAGCTCAATGCTAGAAAGGTTACCATATATGGTAGACATTTATACACATTAGTTGGGTTAAGAAGCCTAGAAATAAAAGAATATCTTCCCTGATCATGCATCTGTTTACTCATATAATGATATGATTAATAATTTTTGCATGCATAATTAGCTAAGTAACAATAATAATAATTATTCATGCAAGTAGACTTTTCTACTTTAAAATAATACCTTTAACTTATCTAAGAAGATATATAACCTTCATTTCTTTGTTCCAAAAAGGGAAACTATCAACAAAAATTAGCATCAAAATGAAACAACTTTTTTTAATGAATGCTTAACAAGAATTAACATTTTTACAATGGTGATTAATCTTTAAATCCATTTACAAGAACAACCTTCAAAATTTCTACAATTGGTTACCATAAGTAAAAGGGTAACATACATATAAACCATCATGTTCATGCCCTATAAGAACTTCACTCAACCAACTAAAGAAGACATGCATGTATTGTCAAGTCACAAATTGTTCTTACCTGAGCTTAAGTTTAGCAAGGTTCAAGTATTATTCTCATTCAACATTAATAAATAATATTGGCATTCCATTCCAATAAAGCCTTTTATCACTATGCCATTAAACTCAACTACTTAACCATATAAGAATATATGATCAGATGTATAATTTCCATGCTTATTTGACTTCATAATAAATTAAGACCTATTCAAAATGCTTAGGGACCCACTCAAGTATATTTTCTTAGCCAAAGATATTTCCCATAAGCAACTTGAGACATTATTAAAAGAATAAAACCATGAAACTAAATTTAAAAAAAAACAATTCAAGATTTCTATAACAATTCAAAAGAAGCCACTACCCACAATAGTCTATAGCATCCAAAGAGCCCAATGTAACACAAAATATTTTCAATAACAAGAAAAAGTAATAATTATGTATTTTAACTTCAAAAAGGAATGAAAACACTTATTATGAGCAACAAAATGAATAGGTACAACCATGAACAACCTCATATATCATATTAGAGCACCACAAATCAAGATATAAGCAACCCACTACCATTAAACAACTATGCCCACTCTAAAATGCCTTTATGTAATAAATATGAAGGCTCCATTTAGCATACTAATGTCTATGTACAACCAATGATAAACTTGTAACAATCAAGGGAAGGCTCCATAGATTAAGAGAGTTAAGAGGGACACAATCTTCAACCATATCCCATTAACAACATGCATTACAAGTGCCACAATAACCATGTACAACCAAAAAATTACTTCTTGATCAAGAAAAAATTAAAAACCGATCATGAAAACCTTCAAGAGTTTGATATGTACAACCTTAAACAATAAAATGGCCACACTCAACCAAAGAACCATCTAAACAAGAAAGAGGGACAACTCTTAACATCCATACCTTTAAGTAAAATCCATTAAAACTCAAGTATGCAAAAGGAATAAATAAAACCCTTCAATTTATACATGCAAACATTTTGTCAAATAATTTTCATGTAACCTTCACAAGGTCCAATTTTTTCAATCCAAAGTGGCTCTTCCCTTGGAAAAATTAAAATAACAAATCTAAAAATGAATAATTGGAGGACAAAATAAAATTAGTTTTTTTCTCTCATTTTATATCAAATAAAAAATCAACCATATGAACCATGTTTCAAAGAACATAAGGAGTGAAATAACTAGCCTTATAAAGTATGTATGTTTTCATCCACACCAAGAGTTCATAATCAAATATTAAATGTGTTGAATCAGACATGTGAGTGTAGGTAATAAATCAACCATTTTAATGTGTTTACCTAGACATTAAATAAGTCATTTAATTTATTAAAATCAGCCATGGTTTTTGTATATGTTTATCCACACAAGGTAAGTAATCAATCATGGAGGCATATGATCATCCATTTAATATATGATCATATTTTAAGTGAAGATCAACCATTCAAATGAATGTAACCAACCATGTAAGGGTTTACCATAATGCATAACCATTAATGAAACCTCCATTGAGGTATTTCATCAAATAATTCATATTCATCATCTTTGAGGCATTTTATCAAAAAAATTGCAGATAACCGCTATTAAGGATTTTTTCCAAACATTTCAATACATCTTATTTAAATCAATTTAACAAAAAATTTCTAGCCATGTCTATTGAGGAATTTTTTCAAACATTTCACATACATCCTCTTTAAGTCAATTTAACAAACAATTTCCAGCCATCCTCTATTGAGGAATTTTGTCAACCATTTTACATAAATCTTATTTAAATCAATTTAACAAACAATCTCTAGCCATCCAATAATCAAAATCAAACAACCCTCAAGCCTAAAAATTCCAAGCAATAATAAACACTTTAACTCATATGCATACATGAATTTCACCCTATTTATGGCATTGGTTCATATACACAGATAAAATTATGAATATAAAAACCTATACCTTGAACCAAACATTTATTATATTACTTGCTATGACTATAAATAAAACTAATATATATATATATATATATATATATATATATATTAACAAAAGGGATAAAACCTTGCCTAAAGAAACAAGTTCCATTCTTTCCTTTATTCCTTGGCCTGCATTGGCTTTCATGGCATCACAAGACCTATCTTCTATGAAACCTTAGAGAATGGCCATTCAACATTTATCAGTTGGTGGAAAAATGAGAACTTTGTAAGAGGGTATGAAAATTCATCAACCCATAATAAAAAATAGAAAAAAATATCATATGCCCTGCTAAATAGGTATGAAAAATGTGGAAACATACTAAATCCACATGTTCTATTGATAAAAAGCAACAAATACCTTATCTAAACACCTAGCTTAGATGAAATGTAGCTTGGATTTTCCAGCTACCACAACATTCCCCTCACTCCTCTTCTTCCCATCATGCATTTAAATCTTATTTCACAAGCTATAAACACTATTCAAGCTTCTCCCAAATTGAATTTAAGTCAATTGAAATATAATATAACATAATATTGTCATGATTTTTATTGTTACACTTTTTAAATTTTATATATATAAAAAAATTGATTGTTCAATAATACCAAATAATTGGTTTACAATAAAAACCAAGTCCATTCATAAATGATAATAGAAACACATCATATTATTTATGATTAGATTAATATCTTAGTGTTGGCCTCAACAATTAAACTTTAATTATTTCTACAATTTCATTCTCAATGCCTATAATAGGCTCTGAATAATAATTCAGATAACACAAAAAGGCTTACAATACTATCTCGTAGAAGACTTATTCAAAGTAAAGCCTTGGCAATGAAGATTATAATCATTCATAAAATGAATCATTGAAGCATACCTCAAGTTTATTACTTATAATGTGATGAGTGTGCCTAGTTTTATTAAGAGTCAATGACAACCATGAATATGGAGTAACACTCTGTGCATACCTATAACTAATCTCAATCACTGTAGCTCAACTAGCTAATGCTTGGCCATCAAGAGGTGCCAAAACTTGGGTTATGATAGTAGGTTTCCTACTTTTGACCATGATGTGGTTAATAAAGTTAGGAAAAATTTGGATATGATCACACAAGTTTAAATAAATCATCAACATAAGTGTTTCAATATGGAGGTTATAACTAATGCATCAACTAAGAGGGCAATCAATAGGCCTAGAATGAGGCACTAATGAAGGCATTCCATAATTAACCATTGCTTAAAAACTTGATACACACCATATGACATGAAAGATATACCTTAATAAAAAATAGGTGAGAATTAAGAGTACAAATTCAAGGTGATTGAACATCAACACTGCCATTCATCAATAATTCAATCATGAACACACTAGATGTGATATGAAGGTAAAAATAGTTTGAATTCAATTCAAAACATAATAAATAGTATCAAGTTTATCAAGGATAACCATAATAACTTGGAGGATCCTTTATAATTCCACTCAAATCCAAATTTATAGAGTAAAGGAGAAGAGAGAGAGGAGAAGGACATGGATAAATCTTATGATAACTATCATGCAATCATAATATCAATTACAATTCCAATAAAAATAATAAATTAGTCTTATAATTATTTCTCCTACATGTTTTAACTTGTTGTGACGATTATCTCATGAAATGTGACATAAAAATGACTCTTCAACTTCCTATAACTCATCCTTCTTCACTTGATACTGCCTTTTCTTGGAGGAATTACAAGTTATTGATTTGATACATGGCTTACTTAACCTTATTGAAATATTATTATGAAATTATTGGATCATAAATGCCTCTTTTACTTATGAGATAATAAAAATATTAAATTAGATTTGTTTATACTATTCCTTGTCCTCAGAACTTGTAAATTCATGTCAAAATTGGCTTGAACCCAAGGAGTATAATAAATACAAGCTTATCTCTTACCCAAGACCTATTCCTTACTTGAAGATAGTTATAAAAACTTGTCAAGTTCATATATGTCTTATATAATATCACATTATATCTTTTTATCTTATAAACCATCTTCAAAATAGTCTTCACAACTTACTTGATAGGAGGTCTGAATAAGGCTAAAAACATTCATGCAATATAAGTTCTATATAAGCTTGAGAACTATATGGAAACTTTGTCCATGTTACATGACCTATACACTAAATTTTAAAATGACTTGAGGATTATTAAGAGTATCCAAGAAATTTTTTATTTTGAGGTAAGGTTGATAAGTTGATAGAGACCTTTAGTGGTTCCTTAGATGTTCTCGACAACATGCATAGGAAATTACCTATGTATGAGACATCCAAAACTACCTACAACTTGTGAAATTGACATGATTGTGACTAGGAGAGTCATTGGATGTTTATAGGGATTATTTAAAGGTTATCACACTAATTGATAACCTTGAAGAGGTATGCAATTCTACTCTTCTCAATGCAAGTATGAGCACAATCTTCATTTTGATTTAGCTTGACAACTTGAAAACATATTGCATCACCATGAAATATTATTAATAAATGATATAAGGTAATAAGACATATTTAAAACCTTAAAAATTATCTTCCAATGGTTAGAGAGCTCAGACTCACTCAAACATTAGGCAAACCAGCTAAACTATGCAATTTTAGACCATTTTATTATCCTTTTCAACCCACACATGCTAACTTATTGATCCAATAGGTGACTATGAGGTGTTCAAGTGGTATTTAAGTGTTTCAAATATAATTTAATTTAATTTTAATCCATTAAACAAAAATCTCACCCATCGAGCTCCTTTAAAGGTTTCTTAGTGGTTTTAGGGTGTCAAACTCCTTAACTATGATTCATAAAGTTTAGAGCCGTGAATGATAAAAAAATTACAAGAATTGGGAGTGGAAAAAACTTATTATCATACCTTAATATAATTATTATCCATGCATATTCTCAACCAACTTATCATGTGAGAAAGTTTGTCTTATTTAGCTCTTCAGGCCTATTAAGAAGGTTGAGTTGACTATTTTGAGAAAAAGGCTCCAAATGCTTGTTTTTGTTTTGGAAATGTTTCTATAAGGTATGGAACATCTCCCATGAGGTATATAAATAATTTTACAAGTATTTAACTAATTTAAATTCCTAAAATCTATTTTGACCTATAATAAGGGTTTGTAGGTTATCTTATAGTTCTGAACCTAATGATATTATTATGATGTTGTATTCACTTTCAAAGGATTAAATTCTTTATATGAATATATGTAAATGTCTTATTCACATAATAGGATATTTAAAACCTTATATATAATACAAAAATTCACATTTTCCTCCCATTTTCCATATGCAATCTTATAAGTGTACACATTCATACTTGGCATGAAGGTTCATACTAGTTTCTTTATGTTTTGACATATTAAATTGCTTAGGAGTTTGGATGAGTTTTTATAGTTTTTATCAGGCCTAATAGTCTCCTCAAATGGTCAAGAGGATTCCAACATCTCAAAACATGAAAACAAACATGTAGATATGTATTTCTCTTCAAACTCACTTCAAATCTATTAATTAAATGAAATTATCTACCTCCAATGACATGGAATTATTTTTAGAGCAAGGTGAAATTGGTTTTGCATTTTTGGAGGAATTTTACAAAGAGGAACCTATAGAAAATTCCAAGAATTTCCCAACTCTATCTGTAGACTTGACACAGTGTATTTGCATACATGGAACAATGCTTCTTGCCACCTTTGACCATGAATAATATCTTAGAGGCTTGAGGGAGTTTTTTTGGGATATAATAAACAATAGGAGAACATATAAAATTCATTATTATTGTTACTTTAGTTTTATATCTATTAATTTTTTCTCCACACTTAAAACCCCTATTAAGAATGTTATATCAATGGCTTTGAGCCTACCACCTGCAACTTTATACTAAAGCTAATTAAGGAAGGTATGAATAATTTATTGATTATATATTAATATGTTACATACCTATTAAATGAATAATAAACCAATCCTCTTACTGGTTTCTCAAATATTAGGTCTCAAATGTAATATTGTCTTCTTTAGGTCTCAACATGCTTAAAACTCTCTCCCCTCGAACTTGGATCATCACCAAATGAATTGGATAACCTATAAAATTGTAATAAAATGTTAAAATGAACATAATGGATAAATATATTAAGTTTAGACCTATAAATTTAAACAACAAAGTCAACCTTCACTTTCTAGACCTTTCTCAATGACCACCTATAGACAACCTTAAGCACAGTCAACTAAATTACAAACTCAGGTGGTTTTTTTATTTTTTTCCTTGATGGTACCTTAGATATATTTGAAGGAGGTTATTTAAGTTTAATTATATGTGAATTAAAATTTTCAATCACTTTGATGCTTGAGAATACATCTCATTCTCAAGAAAACAACCTACACCTATACATCTCAACAAAACACAATATTTATTACCATTTGTAGGTCTAATCCTTGATTGATGGAATTGGTTTTAGTGTTGAAATTATTATTATGCCTCTTAATTTTTTTTTCCAACCTTTCTCATGCATCCATTAAACTCAAACATGCCATTAAATGGAAAAACTATGGTACTAGGGTTTTAGAGGCACTTATCTTCTTAGTTATTGTTCATAAAGCATAGGCATTTTAACCCTAAAACTCTCCCAAAAGTTTATATGGCATGTTTGTGTCCTTAAAACCTAAGATAATTTATCATAACATCTCTCCTTCATAAAACAACCTTATGAAACTGGCTCTTTTTAGCCTATTAAGGACCTAATGAAAGACCTAAGTGGTTTTCTACCTTTTTGGGATATGAAACTT
The DNA here is from genome assembly GCA_037957365.1 of Torreya grandis. Taxonomy (NCBI): domain Eukaryota; kingdom Viridiplantae; phylum Streptophyta; class Pinopsida; order Cupressales; family Taxaceae; genus Torreya; species Torreya grandis. The sequence continues at coordinate 1,813,475 of JARHVA010001001.1, read as the reverse complement.
CTTTATCTACATGATTTGAGCTTGGGAAATATGTAAGAGGAATTATATAGGCTTATAAATCCATATCCATCTTGAAAATCCTTACAATGAGACCTCTATAGATTCTCTTTCATCAAGAAAACTATCATATTTTACCAAAAAACCCTATTGGAGCTATGAAGCAGATGCCAATGGAGTTTTTATTAGATTTTATGGTGGTGGAGTAATGTACCAAGAACATATCCACCTTATTTTACCTACCCATTCTTCATTATGCCTTGTTTACACAGTATAAATGATGAGTAAGGCAATTTTAAAAGTGAGTTAACATTGGAAAATAAGATTTATGACACCTTGACCAAGATGTATGAGAAATAGACGTATGGTATACTCTTCAAAAAGTGTATAATGAATCAAAAGACCATTTTTCATATCTAGACATGATTTTATACTTTCATATTTGATGTTCCTCAGAGGAGTTATATTATAACATTAGAACATGCAATAAGACTAGGACATGTGAAAACCTTAATCTTTTTGAAAAAACCTTAAATTCTCCAAAGGATTGAAACAAAATGTTCTTATCTTCTTGAATCTAATTCTTAGGTCCACTTATCCATATTATAGCATGCTACTTTCTTAGATTATCACCACCTCTTTATCCTCATCATGGATCAGGTCTACTTAACCTTCACACACAAATCTTTACATCCCCAAAATTACATTAAAATCTACTAAATTGATTAAAAAAGACCTCATTTAAAAGGGCAATTGGTAAAAGATCATTTTTTGGATGATAAGGGTCTATATTTGGCCTAGGAGGCCAAATTATCAATAGGAACCACATGAAGTGTATACAAAAAATTGCAATCGGATGCCTCAAGATATGTCATTATAGTGTCTCAAATACTAGAATACGATAGAAAACATGAAGGAATAATAATTAGGACTCACAAAATATTATAATAGACTCAAAAATTAACTTAGATCATCAAG